>MU260068.1:0-5000 GCA_020310875.1 Ceratopteris richardii
TAGTAATTGACTTAGATGCTTATCTAAACAATCCAATGGAGTCTCTAAAAGAGTACCTGAAAAGGATGAAAAGTCATCCATGAAGATTCTTAGAGACTCTAGTAGCAATGGTCCAAAAATGAGATTAACTGTTCGATTGAAGGTAGCTGGAGCATTTCTCAATCCAAATGGCATATTTAAATGTACATAAGTTCCCAAAGGTGTAATGAATGATGTCTTCTCACGATCCCCAGGGTGGATGGATATTTGATTATATCCACTGAATCCATCCATGAAGCTGTAAAGAGTATGCCCAGCTACTTCTTCTATGCACTGTTCAGCAAATAGCATTGGAAATCCATCTGGGATGGTGACCTTGTTCAAGGCTCTAAAGTCCACACAGATTTTGATCTTGTTAGTGTTTTTCTTTGGAACAATTACCATAGGAGATAGCCACTCTGAATGCTCTACAGGGATGATAATTCCTGCATCTTCCATTTTCTGAATTTCCAAATAAACAGCTTCAGCATATTTAGGATTCAACCTATAACTCTTGCCTCTCACTGGTTTTGCTCCTTCCATGAGAGGAATTATGTGCTCTCCATAAATAGGTGGTACTCATTCTAAATCCTTATAGTGCCAAGCAAAGACGTCTGCAAATGATTTCATGAAAGATGTTACCTTTAAGAGCACCTCCGGATGATTCCATATCCATGTGGCTAGTAAAATGGGACACGGTTGATCTTCATTGCCCAAATGAACCTCCTTCACTGGATGCCTATTTACAACGCAATCTGGTCCATCTTGAGTTGCATCCTTAGTTATATTGTCCCACATGGCTGCGGTATCATAAGCAGGATCATCATGGATGTCTAGTTGCACTTCTTTCTCTTGAATCCATCCTGAGGGATCTCATGAAGTGGTAATGAGTCCTCTTCTATTTTCTTAGTCTTACCTTTTAACTCTGAACCTTCCTTTTGGTTGCAATCCACAGAATCAGCTTCCTCTAATTGGTTGTATAAAGGAGATTTCTTTCCCCTTCTGTGGTCTTTTATTGGCTCTCCCAGCCTAGCTACTTGAATTATTAAATCTTTTTCTTCATATGCTTCCTCTCTTCCTCAGTTTGGAAAAATCCCATAGCAGGCAGATGTGCCTCCCACGTGAAGCCAAGCCAACATGTTCTCTTCTTCATATAAGTTGGCTTCTTCAAATAGATCTGCCTCTGGTGTATCCAACAATTCATCTTCCATACAAATACCAATTGCTTGCATCATGCTGGTATTCCTCTGATTGTCTGGTCCTTCTTCTAAGATTATCTGCTGCAACTCTTTTCCTTCTTGCTTTACCCACATTGTGTCCTTGCCCCAGTCATGAAGCACATTGGCATGCCTTAACCAAGGTCTCCCAATTAACAGGGGGAAACTTCCTTCTACTTGTGGCAGCCTTAAAACAACAAAATCCAAGTTAAAAATGGTACCTTGTATCGTGACTGGAACTCCAGGCACTACTCCCATAGGTCTTACTATGCTTTGGTCTGCCAGTGTTACAGTAAAATTTGCAGGCCTTCAAGGTTGTAGGCCAATATGCCAGAACCACCATCCACAATAACTCCTTGAAGATCAAGGCATTTGATATAGATTGTGAGCCGAGGGCTCTTGTAATCTGTGAGGGGTGCTTCTCTTATAATTTTACCTTTATGTGTGACAGCAGCCTGGGCCACTAAACTGGTTGTGGAAGCCTCATCAATTATTTGCAAAAGATCTGACCTGAATTTCCCATCCATCTTTATTAAATCAAAAATACTAACCTCCTTTTTCATAGACTTGAGTAGTCGTGAAGTTTTTGATTCCTTAAGATTATGAGATCCAATAGACTTATCAAACTCCACATGAGCCCTGTTGAATGCATGCCCAATGGCATCACTGGTACATATAAGATCTCCTTTTTGCCTTGTGTGTGCACCTGTTGTGGCCTTATCTTCAGATGTCTCTTTATCTTGTTGCAAGCCATGAATTCTTGATTCCTGGCCCATATCTACTTGAGCCTTTGCTTTGCTTCTTGTCTGCACCGTAAAAGATTCAATTTCTTCCAACTACACCACCCTGGTAGATGGAGATGGAACATTGGCTTGATCTATTATTTCTTCTTTACATACAAAAATCATTTGAATTTGGGGCCCACATGAGGATGCTTGGTTCTTAGGACAACAATTAGCATAGTGGTCTCTGGCCTTTGGGCAGTTTCTGCAGGGAGGGGCATTTTCTGGTAGGGTGCACCTACTTTGATAGTGCCCACATTCTCCACATCTGAAACAAATAATTGGCCTCCTAGGCCCATTTCCAAAATTATTCCTCTGTCTAGGGTTATAATTATTACCTTGATTGGGTGCAGTAGCCATCACATTCGCTGGTGGAAGGAGTCCTCCTTGTGTCCAATATGTTGTTGCAGGCACTCCTCTTGATTGGCATTCCTGCGCCTCATGACCAGTTTTCCTACAAAGTTCGCAAGTCACATTTAACAGAGGACATTCACTTACTATATGACCTTGCTTGCTGCACATTGTACACCAAAATCTAGTCTTGACACCACCCCCCTCGAGTTCTTGTAACTCTTGTCGCAGCTGAGCCAATTCCTCTGCTTGGGCTTCTTCCTCCTTTTGGAGCTTTAGTGCCTCTATCTCCCTCCTCAACTGAGTAACAACATTCTCCTCCTCCTTATGGGGCTTATTCCTTTTTAAGCCCTCCAACTCCTTCCTTAGCTGGATTATTGGATCCTCCATTTCTGTAGAATATGGTAGTTGAGAAGAACTTGCTCCATACTGTTGCCTTATCTGCTCCAATCGGGTAGCTGTGTTGATGAATTCCTCTATGGAGGCTGTAGGCAACACTAATTCCTTGATTTTACATTGGGTGGTTACTGGAAGTGGCTTAGCTAACTATTTCTTAACAAAAAAATCATGTGGTGGATATGGTAATTTAGCCATTAGTGCCTTGGCCCTAGTCACAAACTCTGGGAACTTTTCACTTGGACCCAATCTCAAATTCTCTAATTCCTTTATGATGATCTCTGCAGTATTTCCATGCTGGAATTGATTTTTGAATGCATCTTTCATTAAGTCCCAAGTTGTAAAATGGTTCTCAGCAAATTGACTAAACCATTTATCTGCTAATCCTTCTAATGTGGCAGGGAAAAGTATCAAAAAGACATCCTCCCTGCCCATTAAGCCTCTAGTTTTGCATAGTGCCAAAAACCTTCTAATATGCTCGTCCGGATCTTCGTGAGCTAGGCTTTTGAAAGAAGGAATTTTATATTTAATCTTGATAGTAAGGTTTCCAAGTCTACCTGTCCCACCATGCTCTTTACTGATGAGGTTGAAGATAGTGGACTAAAGGATCTTCTAACAGCCTTCCTTCTTGTTTGCTTGTAGGTAATCCTCAATGTTTGGGACTGGGTTGCGGTCATGGGCTGTTCATAGTCCTTTTAGTATGAGATAATTGATAAGAATATTTACCTCTTAGTCCACTGAAGTAGTACTATCGGCCTTGAACTCTTCTACCCTTTGCTCTTGGCTTCTCCTATGCTCAAATCTCCTTGGGGTCCCACAGGATGTGCCAAATTTTGTTGCGGGATTCTTGGACAAGAAGGGATTTGAGTGTTTGTAGGAGAAAAAAGGGGAAGACAAGAAGAAAGATACACACTGGAAGCTCTGTCGATTTGATTATAAGAAGACAAATACAATGGTGATGCAAAATACAATCCAATGCTTCTGTGAAGAATCCCACAGAATGATCAATCACAAAATACCAAATACCCAAGGGTCTTGTTGCTACCGGCCTTCTCTGCACCAGATCTCCACCTTCTCCAAGCCTGCAACTGTGCACACCTTCCACCAAGCTTCCAATAAGCGGGAGGGTTGGACACCTTCTGTCGGCACGCGCACAACTTCAATGAGATCTTGGGATCCTTGGGTTGAATACCTTAGCACTTCTCTGCACACTTCCTTGGTCACTCTTCATGCACACCTTGCACTTCACTTCTCTGCGTCGCACACTGTGTCTCTTGCACTTCTCTCTCTTGCCTCGTTTAGACTATGCTCACTCTTGCTTAGTCTTCGAATGATCCAAGAATAGTCCTTGCCTTGATTTGAGTGTCGATTCACGTACGCTCCTAATTGCAAGACTATCTTGGTGCTCACTTTGATGTCCCAAGATTGTCTTTAAGTGGTAGCCAACGAATCCCTCTTTTGTCTTGTAGTGGCGTTAGTCTAAAACAAGAAGTTTTAATTGGGGGCCATATTTTCACTTTTGCGTATGCCGCTTCACATGTCTTGACCTTTTGCCTTTAGTTCTTCACTTTTGAACCTTAGGGAAATTAGAGAAATTCCCCTGCAACCTGCATCCAACTTTCTCCAATTTACCCTTTGTGAATCAAATAATTTTTTGCACTACCTGTGCACTTTGACCCTTGAACTTCAACACTTTGACTTTTGCCTATGCTGACTTTGACATTGATCCTATTGACTTTGACCAGTATGAATATGAGGGGCTCAACAACTAGCTACAAAAGAGGAAAAGAAAAAAGAGGCTTGAATGGTTGTTGTAGAAGCCTCTACACCCAAATTAGAGTCTGGAAATCTTGTGCAGAATGAAGAATGGGGGTTCACTACTGTTTGCAATTATGACCCATCTTCTCATGAATAGTGTATGTCTGGAGTAGACTCAGATGTTTGTTACTTTGATAGTGTGGCAACCAAACATATTACCTCACAACACAGTTTCTTCACTTCACTTGAGCCTGCCCCTATAGGGAATACTATCACACGTGCCAACAAATCCTCTTATCCTATCATGGGAGTTGGTAAGATCATTGTGACAATTGCTGATGGTAGTTCTTTTACATTATCAGATGCTTTATTTATGCCAGGGATCAAGAAAAATCTATTATCAATTTCAGCATTAGCCAAGGTCGGCTTGTTTGTGAAATTTATTGATGATAAATGTATAGTTCATGATCTGTCAAAT
>MU260068.1:10000-65000 GCA_020310875.1 Ceratopteris richardii
CTTTCCACACCACAAAATCTTGGAAAAGAGTGTATGGGCTCTGGTACCATTGCCACCATCCATAGGTTTTGTTGTATGGAGTAGCCAAAGAGCCAGGACATACCGGATATATATGGCATCACATGATCCGGACCATGGGTGCGGACTTCATAGGTCAGAATGTCAGCATCCCTAAGAATATCATATTGGTTGCCATCTGCTGAGTGGATGCTCGCTGTATCGAAGTTAAGATCTACATCAAACTCGAACTTTCCCAAACATTTGCAAGGCCGAATACCAAGAGTAGCAATGTTCTGTTTCCAGGACCGTCGGTGGAGGTCGTAGATCCACATGCCCGCTCTGGCGTCGATGAAGCCAAATACAGTGGGTATTGGACATAAGACAACGTAGTACCTAGAATTCCTGTCAGACGTTGCAGAATTGTGGTGGCCGTCTTCGTATGCTTGCACAATGGAGAGGGCCAAGGGTACCCTAGACAGAATTGGGTCTGGTGGCAACGGCTCCACGAGTGCCTTTCCAGTAAGAGGGTTAAACAGGAGGAGGCTGGCCCAGTGGAAAGCCGATGCCTTGTCGGTAAATGGTCCGAACTCGTTTAGATAAAAAAGGCGAGAGAAGGCATAAGAACGTGGGCTTGGAAGGGGTAATCTTTGGGCGTCGACAAAGACGTTTTTGTTATAGACCAGAGTGCTCTGGCGGAGGCCATCAAGGGATGCGTAGAAGCAGTTGTTCGCTTTTGGTAGCAAGGATGGGTGTTCTGCAAACCAGGGCCGAGCAAAGATGAAATATCGTAATGGGTGCTGCTTGTTGTGGAGACGAGCTTCTGAACCCCATCCTGAAGAAGAATATGATGATGGAGGCGAACTTTGGAAGGGCAGAGCAAAGGAGAACCAGCGGCCGGAAGCAGGAATGTAGGCCAACAACTCCCTCGTGAAATCCTTTGGTTCATAATGGGATCGTATGACCCCGGCAAATACTAGCCATGGCGCTTTTTTTGCATCCGCAAAATTGACCTTGGAGCCGAACAACACTCTGGGAAGTAGGGCATACCAGGACCGGCAAACGCAACGGAGCTTAAAGATTTGGGGCAGGGGTATATTGAAAACAAACACATCCTCTCGAATAACAGAAACCAAAGCTGTCCGTTGCGAGGTCGACGTCGACCCACTGCCATAAATCCTTGCCGACTCATTCTTGTCGGATCCACTACAACCGTAAGTTTGACATCCAGGGCTGCTGCTGCTTCTCCGCCTACCATTTCCCTCTTCGTCACCATCCTCCGCAGACCTCTGCTGCTTCCTCGATTCGTCGGAGCCATCCGCCCAAAATCCCTTCCTGCTGCCGCAAAATTGACCTTGGAGCCGAACAACACTCTGGGAAGTAGGGCATATCAGGACCGGCAAACGCAACGGAGCTTAAAGATTTGGGACAGGGGTATATTGAAAACAAACACATCCTCTGGAATAACAGAAACCAAAGCTGTCCGTTGCGAGGTCGACGTCGACCCACTGCCATAAATCCTTGCCGACTCATTCTTGTCGTAAGTTTGACATCCAGGGCTGCTGTTGCTTCTCTGCCTACCATTTCCCTCTTCGTCACCATCTCGTGTACTTTCTGCATACCAAATATCCCTTTGAAAGCTTATATAGTTTGTGAGATATCAGTGAAAGAGTGAAGTCCAATTTTTCAATATACATGTGTAGAAAAGTAGTCTATTTTGGTCGGTTAACTTTCCCAACCAAAACATATCCAAATTGCTTGTTTTTTGTCTTGTTGGAAAGCTCTTGGCATCTACTTTCAGCGTCCCAAATATCTCATTCAGACGATTTATATTCTGTGAGATATCTGTCAGAGAGTAAAGTCTAGTTTTATAGTGTACTTATGTGTGCAAGTGGTCTATTTTGGTCAGTTGAGTTTCCTAATAAAAACTCATCCAAATTACTTGTTTTTATCTTATTGGAAAGCTACTTGTGTCTAATTTCTCTATACCAAATATCTTTCTCAAAGGATATATATTCAGAGAGTTATCAGTCCGAGAGTGAAGCTTAGTTCTTCCGCATACCTGTGTGGACAGGTAGTTCAGCTTTGTCAGTTGTGTTTTTTAATCAAAACTTGTCCAAATTATGTTATTTATAGCTTTTTAGAAAGCTCTCTTTGTCTACTTTGATTGAATAAAGGCTCCAATCCATTTGAGTTTTGTATTTAGAGCAGCAAGCTATCTAAGGTGCAGTTGTTTATCCAAGTGTTGGACATACAAGGTTTCACTACACATTTTCGTTGCGCATAGGAGAACTCATTCTCCACAGTTGGTATCAGAGCAAACTTGGTGTTGAAGCTTCATCAACAGAGCTGGAGATAAAGCAAAGCAAAAGAGGAGCTATAAAACAAGGAGGAGTTTCACAAACGCAAGAGCAAAGGATAATATAACTATTCGAGGTAACTCTCAAAGTCTTTGATACTCTTCAATGGCTGACTTGGGTCAACAAGTAGAGAAGTTGGATAAGGAGAAATATCCCGTGTGGAAGTTTAGAATGACCAACTACCTAATGGGAAAAGGCTTATGGGGTATTGTGAGCGGCGATGATGCTCAACCTCAAATCAATCAAGGTATGGCCACCCAAGTACGAAAGAGGCAAGCAAAAGAATGGGAAGCGAGGAATAGAAGAGTCATGTTCCTCATTTCGCAAGTCATTACTAATGCCATGGTAGGGCATATTCAACATCTAGAGAAAACTAAGGATGCTTGGGAAGCTCTTGAAAGGATGTATTCAACAAATACCAAAGCTAGGAAACTTCAACTCAAGAATGAGTTGAACACAATCAAGAAAAGTTCGAGTCAATCCATAGCTGAATATACTTTGAAGATTAAAAAGATAAGCGATGCTTTAGCTTCTATTGGCACAACGGTTGAAGACGAACATCTTGTGTGTTATACTCTCAATGGATTGAGAGAAGATGAAAGATGGAAGCCTTTTATAACTTCCATTAACTTGAAAGATGCATATCCAGGTTTTGAACAACTAATCCCTCATCTTGTCACAGAAGAGCTTAGCCTTGGTGGCCCCAAAGGAAAGGACAGCCACAACCAAATGTTATATGTAGGTTGAGGTAAAGGAAGAAACTCAAGAGGAGGCTCAAGAGGAAAAGGAACAGGTCACAACCACTCCAACTACAACCAAAACAATTCCGAAGACAACAAGGATGCATCAAATGCCAAGACACAAGGAAGAGGTCGAGGTAGAACTAGAGGAAGAGGCCGAGGCTACAATTCTCATAAAGGTATAACATGCTATCATTGTGGTAAAGTAGGACACTATGCTAGTGATTGTTGGCTGAAGAATGGAAGACCAAATGGAGGCAATCAAAGGAACCAAAGCAACTATGCAAGCACCTCAAGTGAAGGAAGCAAGGACACACTACTTGCAATGAGACATGAGTATAGAAGCTCTTGTGAAGATGACAAAAAATAGTACATTGATTCAGGTTGTAGTAACCATATGTCATGCCAAGGAAGTTTGTTCACTAATCTACAGGTACCAAGTGGAAAAGGATGTGTTGAAACAAGTGATGATACTCAACACATGATTGAACATATTGGAGATATAAGGCTTGGAGATGCAAGTAGAGCAAAGGTACTATCTAATGTTCTTCATGTTCCTACAATTTCAAAGAACGTGATTTCAGTAGGACAAATGGTAGAGAAGAGTTATCATGTTCTATTCAGTGAGAATGGGTGCTTCATAAAGAATCCAAAGGAAGGCTTCAATGTCATTGCTCGAGGTAGAAGAGAAGGAAGGATGTTCACTTTGGACGTCCAACATCCACATGGAAAGGTCATGTACATTCAATGTGGGAACAAGAAGATTTCAGAGTTGGACTTATGGCACAAAAGAATAGGACACATCAACATTCCAAAGCTTAAGGACATGAGCAAACATGAAGTGGTAAGAGGTCTTCCAAAATTTAATAGCATTGGACTACATGAGTTATTTGAAGCTTGTCAACTAGGAAAGCAAACGATGCAGCCATTCAAGAGGAGCAATTATGTGGCTCCAAATGTTTTGGATTTGATACATACAGATGTATGGGGACCAACCCAAGAGGCATCAATGGTTGGTAATAGATTTTTTGTCACCTTCATTGATGATCACTCAAGAAAGGTATGGTTGTTTTGTACGAAGCAAAAATCAAAGGTGTTTTCTATATTCAAAAGATTCAAAGTTGAAGTTGAAAAGGAAATAGGAAAGTCTATCAAAACCTTAAGATCCGATGGTGGAGGAGAATACTTCTCCAAATAATTTTCAGATTTTCTACAAGAGAATGGGATCAAACGGCAGTTCACTTGTAGGTACACGCCACACCAAAATGGAGTAGCTGAGAGGAAAAATAGGCAAATTGCTAAAATTTCAAGATGCATGCTCAATGAGATGAAGGTATCATTGTACTATTGGTCCGAAGCTACCACAACTGCCATTTACTTGATGAATAGGTGCGCAACATCAAGAATACATCACTTGACTCCAAAGGAGGTATATTCTGGTAAGAAACCTAATCTTACACACCTTAAAGTGTTTGGATGTGTTTGCTTTGTTCACATTCCACAAGAAGTTAGAACAAAGATGGAACCAAGGTCAGAAAAATGCATTTTCATCGGCTACTCGACGGATACAAGTGTTACAACCCTAGAAGAAAGGAATTAAGAGTCTCACGAGATGTGGTCTTTGATGAAGTAAGACCATGGTATGAAGATAAAGGAAAGGAAAAGATTCTTGAAGAAGATTGTGATGATTATGCACGAACAAATCAAAGAGAAGTTCAACAATCAAGCTCAAAGGTTTCAAGTCCACAGGCATCTACATCAAATGAAGAATGTTCAACATGGAGGGGGAGTCATTCTTTGTCTCCAAATTCAGCTCATAGTAGAGCCTGTTAAACTTCTATTGTTTAATAAATTATCAGTCTTGGGTTCTTGGGATGGTTAGGGGTCTGTAAACAGAGGCCCTGTTTGTATTTTCCCAAATCTACAGATTCATCATATGCTACTTCACAAACTTTAATGTATTCACTGTTTGAATATGTTTATAGAACACTTCAATACCGCGCACTTAACTGTATAACTTCTTCACGCATCACGTTAATCCTTAATACCGTTAATCCTCAAACTTCGTTAAGACTTAATTAATTATTAAGCTTAATCAACAGAATTGACGAAATACTCAGATTAGACGAAATTTTGGCAAACTCTTCTCCACTGCAGGTTCTCGGCCAGACGAACAGTCCGACGATACACCCACTGCTTCACGCGACTCCTCTTTCATTAATTCATAAAGAGTTACAACTTTTGCGCTACACCTTTTCAGTATGCGTGTGACTTTTTAGGGTATATTACAAAGTTTAGGAGTTCCTTTCCGGCGGCTTCCACTGGCACGCACGGTGGACTCGAACCCAAAATTGGTAAATACATAGTCAAGTTTCCTCTATGATGGCCTATACATACATAGATTGAGCTAGTTTAAATGTATGCATGATCTTCTGTTTTAATGAATCTAACATATTCTTCAAAATTGCAGGTTCAATCAGCTGTGCATCAGTTCTAACTGAATGGGCAGCTATGACCTGGCTTATTAATGACTCTGTCTGCATCTGCAAAAATGCTTCCTGTAGACAGAATTCATTGGCTACAACAACATCTCTACGCAGTTTTATTTCAGCTATGTTTGCATCAATGCGAGAGAGTCGGTCAGCCTGAACTCCTAATTGCTTTTCTCTTCGCTCGAGTTCCTGAGCTTGAAATTGCATCGTTTTGTAGAAATATTCTCTTTCCTTTTGAATGGTTGCTACTTCTTTCTTTAACTAAAGAGTCTGGGTAATCTCCGCAGAAAGTTCTTGATCGCGTTGAAACAACTGTTCAGTTACCTTATGTAATTCAGCTTCCACTTTAAGGACATTGGCTGCTAGTGACTGCGAAGCTTCTTCTAAAACACTGAGTGCATCCCGCGTAATATGGAGCTCATTGCCTAATGTTGTCATAGCATCCATCTTATCTGCATCTTCTTGCTTCAATTCTTTAAGTTCGGTGTCCTGTTGAGCAATGATACTGTCTTTTGTTGTTAACTATTCTTTCAGTTGCTGGATTTGAGTATGCAGAGAGTGAATTTTGGCTTTGGCTTCAAGTACTTCTTCTTGGAGGGGGGCAATGTCTGCTTCCAGAAGATCAACTTTGCTCTGCAGCTCTTGTTGAATAGTCTGGGTGGCTGTCTTCATCTAAAGAGGCAACTGCTAGGAGAGTTGAATGAGTAATTGGCCCATGGATGCCAATTCAGCGAACATCACCAGGGTGGGAAGAGAAGAAATAGGTTGCGATGGTGACGGAGACTGCAGGTGAGGTGATGATGGTGGAGAGTAGTCTAGAGAGGATAGGAGATTGGTGGATGCCTCACAAATGGAAGTTGAAGGCGAAGAGGGAGGAACTTCAGCAATAGTAATAAGGGTGGTTGGAGAAGGAAGGGGAAGAAGAGAGGTCGGGACTAAGACAATTCCGATTTCATGTTGAGGCACCGACAGAACGACTTCGGTAACCGCCTCTTCTTCACAGGTCGGATGCTTGGTTGTGTCTGCTTGATTGTCTAGGGCTGGTGAAGAAGGAGGATGACATTCACTGACAGCGATATCTTCCACTGTCTTCGTCAGAGGCTCATCATCCAATTGCTTTGGTTCATCCTGCGGTTGGACTTCAACGTCATCGTCCATGATTACATCTGGCTCTTGCTGCTTGCTAGGAGAAGAGGATGCCGATGTGCCTTGTAAACTCATGGCTATATCATGAAAGAGTTCAACCTCTTGAACTGCGGTTGAATCCTGCACTTAGCTTTGCGATGGGCTAATACATCTGCGTTTGCGCTAGAAGAAGTGCAACACGTCTTTGTCATCATCCTCCTCCAGAATCTGTGTAGATTCCTCATCTAAGAGCAAAGTGTTTCCGGGGGGTGGTTGAAGAAGGGTGAGAAGATGCGGCAATCAGGTACAAGGAATCTCATGCTTGGCTAGTTGTTCGGTAACCGCTAAGCATTCGTGGTGAATACGCCGGAAGAAAAAGGAAGTAAAGTTGATGGTTTCTCTAGAGGCAGCGTCTATCATGGAATAGAATGGACGGGAGATTACGTAAGTATGTTTCTGGAGATTTAAGGCAGCTACAAGATATTGCGGCACGGTGCGCTCAGGTTCGGGACGACAAAGAATGGCAAACTCATTAGATGAGTGCCATGGGGAGAAGCGGTCCATCGACCAACCCCTCCTGAGGGAGACGAAACCCCTCAGCGACGGTGCGGAGAGTGACTACGACACGGGGGTTTAAACATGTTAATGGCCAGCATTGCTCGGTAGTAGGCATGGTGGCTATGGCAAATATAATTTGCGCATAGAAGGGATGACACTCCACTGAATGCCAAGGCAATTCAGCGAAGGCCAAGAGCCCTCGAGCACATAGAAACTCACTCAAATCCGGAGTGAGACCCGCATGGAAGGTCACGATATTCACAAGAGCTTCCATGGTGCACTCAGAAACAGACAAGAACACAAATCGCACAAGGTCACAAGCACACACAGATGCAATAGCGATTAACAACGGGAAGAACAAGATTAAGTAGAAACATTGGAAAAATCAGGCAGTAATCATCCTAATCATAACGCAGTATTGGAAATATACCGATATAATGGCGACATGCACGCATTAACATGATCGAAGACACAAAGGGAGGCTACTAATCATGGTTAAATAAGAAAACGGAAGGATTACGGTCAGTTGGTCAATCAAAAGTCGGAGATAAGAAAAGAAAGTCGAGTGAAAAGAGTGGCAAGAGAAAAGGAGTAAAAATACCGATGACACATCATGAGGACATATGCGGTGGGTAACAGAGACGGAGCTTCGAGCCATTGATCACTTTAGGAAGAAGGGTACTAGTTAAGGTGGATAACCAAAAAGTTGGGGGTCCCACTTGTTCGGCTATATGGTAGGGACTGAAACAGTGTAGTTTAAATTTTCCGACGGACCTATTAGACTTAGCATTATAAAAGAGTACTAATTGGTTTATCGTAAACACAGGGGTTTTGAGGAAATGATCGTGGGTTTTGGCTTGTCTAAGTTGAACTTCCTGCAGCACCAGGAAACTCCCAAGGCGCTGTTCATCTAGGGACCGTAAAGCCTCCAATCGAAAAGGAAATGATTCTTCTGGTAGTAATTTCTGCTCTAATGCCACCTGCAGACTAGAAACCACCAGTTCCATAGGAGCAATCACTTCCAATCCATACGCCAACTTAAAAGGAGTTGTTCCGTTGGCCACTTTATATGTTGTACGATAAGCCCATAAGACTGCAAGTAAGAATTGGTCCCATCTCTTTGGACACTCTAATACCAATTTCTTTAAGATGTTCAACAGAGATTTGTTGGTGCTCTCAGCAAGTCCATTTGCTCGTGGATTGCACAATCTGGAAGGTTTGAGTAAGCACTTGCATGAATGTATTTGCAAAGTGCATACCTTGATCAGTTACTATCTCCAAGGGTAACCCATAGCGTGGAAAAATATCCTTCATCAAACATTTAGCTACCGCAACAGCTGTAGCCAACCGAAGAGCCCAAGCTTCGGCCCATCGAGTTGCATAATTTGTGCATGTCAGAATGTATTGGTTGCTGGTAACCGTCGCAGGAGGAGTAATGGGGCCAATAAAATCCAAACCCCATTTCCGAAAGGGTTCAAGAGGCACAACTGGTTGGAGGGGAAAGAGATGTCGTTGTAAGGGATGACTAGAATGCTGACACGCATCACACTGCCGCACGTATTGGGTTACATCATGGTACATTGTAGGCCACCATAAACCACTCTGTAGGACCGGACGGTGTGTCAGGTCAACCACAAAATGTCCTCCGGGTGGGGCAAAATGAGCCATTGTAATTACTGAAGCAATTTCATGTGGGAGAACACATCTTAGCAATATGCTCGAGTGATCCATATAATATAACTGCCCTATAATGAGCCAAAATTGGTGACTATATGCGGCTAGCCTTCATCCTTCTGATCATCTTGTATTGTCTCTACTGCATAAATAGGGGGTGTTGTATCATCAACTCCTTCCGGAAGTTCATCGAAATCCAACCGAGAGAGAAAGTCAGCAAGTGTGTGTGCTTACCCTGGTCGATGTACTATTGAATAATCAAATTCTTGGAGCAGTAATACCCATCGTGCTAACCTGCCGCCTAAATGCTATTGTCGCACAAGGTACACCAATGTTGCATGATCTACGTGGAAGGTGAAGCATCATCCCAGCAAATAATGTCATAAGTTTCTCACCGAATACACTAATCCAAGACATTCCCATTTAGTGAATGAGTAATTACGCTCTACTGGGGCTAATCTACGACTCGCATAATACACGGGACGGAACCACTTCTTCGTTTGATGCATCAGCACGCTGCCAATGGCAATGTCGGAAGCATCTACAAAGACGTGAAATGGAAGTTCCCGATTCGGTGCTTGGAGAATAGGTGTCTGCGTTAACAACGATTTCAAGTGATCAAAAGACAACTGACAGGCTTCAGTCCATTGAAATTGGCAAAGAGTACTAGTGATTAGTCGATTAAGGGGTGGGGCCAGATGAGCAAGCCACCGCAAATGTCGCCCATGCCACCGGATTTGTCCCAAGAAATGCATCACTTCTTTGGGTGTCTTCGGAGCAGGTGCCTCCAGTACGGCCTTCACCTTATCTGGATCAACTTGAATTCCCTGTTTTGAGATAATGTACCCTAGCAACTTGCCACAAGTCACCGAGAACACGGATTTATTTGGTTTTAACGATATTCTCGACACTTGGAAAAATAGGCACCGTAAATGGTACAGATGCACCGAAGTATCACTGGATAAGGAGAAGTCATCCAAGTAAAACCTCATAAATGTAGTGAGATAGGGAGAGAATTTTTTTTGCATGCAACGCTGAAACGTACTTGAAGCATTGCGCAGACCAAACCACATTACTGTACACGCATAGACACCCCAACTAGTTATAAATGATGTCTTTGGAATGTCTTGTTCTGCCATTCGGACTTGGTTATAGCAACTATATCCATCTAAAAAGGAGTACATTTCTTGTCTGGCCACATCATCTAGCATTGTGTCCAGAAACGGTAGAGGGAATGGATCAGGTATGGTTGCGGCATTTAATTTCCGGTAGTCCACACATATCCTTAATTGCTTATTCTTCTTAGGAACTATGAAAATAGGGGAAATCCATTCCGCATGCTCGATAGGGACAATAAACCCAACCTTCAGCAATCGGTCCAATTCTGCTTTGACTTGGGTTGCATAGTTAAGATTCATCCTATAGCTTGGCTTTTTAATAGGTCGAGCATCTCGTTTCAGCACCACCCTGTGTTGATAAATCCGCGGGTCCAACCCCTTCATATCCAGGTAATCCCATGCAAACACATCAGAGAATTCTCGTAGCAACTGCAACAAGTTATCCTGGAAGATGTCAGATAGTCCCGCCTTAATTTTTACTAGTCGTGGGTTAGTGTGATCACCTAAATTGCAGGTAACCAGTTGATCTTCCGGTATGTAGAATTGCCGAGGTATCTCCAAATCGTTTCCTGACTGAAGTAATTGTTGGAGCATCATATCATCCTCAAGGGCTGTTCTGTACTTGACTCATGCTCATGGGTCAGTGGTACCACCGTACAGGTTGCCGGACTCCATCAGCCACCGTTTGTAAATCTACAGTGCCAAGTGCCATCAGATCCTTGTTGGCTGTAAGAAAAGCTTCCTCTTCATCATCGAAGAGACCATCCAACATGTGTATAGGCTCCGCTATATATGGTTGTGCATGTAAGTCACAAGGTTTCATATCGTCCAGGGGAACAACATATTTCCGGTGGTTATTTTTAAAAACTAATTCATGTGTTGACCAGTCTTGCACTACCTTAGCTTGTTTTAGCCAGGGACGTCCAAAGAGCAGATTATAGTCTAGGCTAGATTCTGGTACGTCCAGCACAACGAAGGTCATTTTGAAGACAGCACGTTGTAGAGTAATTGGAATGTCTCACACCAAGCCCACCGGATGGACTTGAGATTGATCAGCCATGCGTACAAAGAATTGAACAGGTTCAATTTGCATCCACCCCATCCGTTTACAAAGTGTTGTTGTTGCTATGTTTACACCACATCCGCCATCAATTAAGACATGTGATTTTATGATTTTTGTACCATACCGTAATCAGTGGTACCATATGGTCCACCATTGGGTCCAATTCCGATTGGATTGTGAGCGCTCGAGGATCCTGGACTGACCTGCTGCTGGAACTGTTGACACACTCCACGGATCAAAGCCAATAATTGACCCAAAGGGCAATGTAATTGATGCCTTGGACAGAACATCCCACACCGAATTAGTTTTGGCTATTTTCGGTACGGTCTCCGATATGGACTCCGGTACTGTGTGAGTCAGATTTCGCTCATCTGGTACTTCGGGCGGTATGCTTTGCTGCGTCACCGGAACTGGGTCAGGGAACACGGTTTGTTCCTGCGTCGCCCACTTGCTTGCTTTTGTAAACACCTTCTGTTGTTCACGAATTCCAGGTTCAGAAATCTCTGCAGCTAGCTCTAATTGCTTTCCTAAACGCGTTTGGACCACTGTTGCTTGCGTGTCTACTACTGAAATGTACACCATATTCGCCATTGGATGTTGGCGTTCCTTTTTCTTTTTATCATACTTGGCCACATCTTTACAGAACCTTTAGATATGTCCAATTTCACCACAAAAATGACATTTAAGGGGTGGAGGAGATGCACCTTCTCCTAATGGACTTGCATTCCACTGAGCCTGTCCCAAAATTATTTGACCGTCCTCCTCGATAATTCTTGTATCCCTGGTACGGGGTATTCTTCATCTGTGGTGGTACATAATGGCTAGTCAGCTTCCCTTGTTCCTGAATGATTGCATTAACAGCTCCTCTATTTTGTACCTTTGCATTATACGGGCAAGTCTCCGTAGTGTGGTCTGTCGTGTGACAAATGGCGCAATATAATTGATTCAGAGCGCATGCTGAGCTGCTCTGCCCTGGATTTTTGCATTTGGTACAATAAATTTGTTTAAGAGGATCCTCGTTGGATTGCCTGGACGCTTTCCGCCACTCTAGGTCTTCACCCACTTTATTTTCTAATTGTAAAGCCATTGCAATTACGGCGTCCAGGGTCATTCCTCCCACACAACGGATAATCATGATCTATTTTATTTGGAGATTTAATCCGTTTATAAACCAATGAGTAATAACATCGTTCGATAAATTGACATGCGCTGGTGGCAACTGTCGTAAATGAGTCCAAAATAACGTGGCATAATCTTGTACATTTTGGTGCGGCTTCCGCCTATTATTCTGCAAATAATAAAAAATTTCTGCTGGGTTTTCTTTAACTAAAACCGTTGCAGAAAGACATCCTTCACATCATCATACTACCAGAAGTGGTTCAAATCATATTCGGTTAACCAGCGAGCAGCTTCATTAACCAGAGTTGACTGGAACACGATGGCTTTATATGCAGGGTCTGCTAGGTAATTCAAAACTGCATAATTAATTTCAAATGTCCGCACATGCGTGTCGGGATCATCTCCTGGGAAACCTCCAAATTTTGTGTACGTGACTCCGACTGGCACCTGTGGTGGAACAAACTGTTGTTGTTGTTGTTGTTGTTGTGGTTGTTGTTGTTGTTGTTGTTGTTGTTGTTGTTGTTGTTGTTGCTGCTGTTGTTGCTGCTGTTGCCGAGAACTACTCATGTTGGCTGAACTTTGGGGGTAGAATTCTTGATGTCCCTAGACCATATATTCACTTTACCAACTTTCCGATCCAAAAATGTCTCTGAAACGATTACTTAACTCAAAGTCTAGCAGCCCTTTCTCAACCTTAGTATCGAAATTGGCTAGACTTGCACCTAAAAACGGTGAATGCACTAAATTCCTGTCGAACAGAACTACAGTATCACCAAAAAACACCGAATTGTCACCGAAGAGCACCGAATCATCACCGGACAATATCAAACTGTCATTGAAAATCACTGAATTGTCTCCAAACAATGCTGAATTGACACTAGACAGCACCGAACTACCACCAGAAACTAACGTACTTTCTTCAGAATGTATCGGACTGTCACCGGAACACACCAGATTATCATCGCATTCTATCGAACTACTTCAGCGCAGGACCGAACTGCCACCGGAATGGTCACTTGCTTGTTGAATTGAACCTTCTACAACTGAACCTAGCTGTTCTTCACTTCTACCACCAGAGGGTGACCGTAACAGATTTGGAACTGCCCAGGGATGTGGGTCACTTCGATATTTGGGATACGATTCACCGGAGCGTGTTACTGGCATATATCAAAGGATTCGTCTTCGAACCTTAACCTTCCTCTTCAACTGGCTACTCCATTTCCCATAGATGGCGCTAGTGTTAAACTTCTATTCTTTAATACATTATCAATCCTGGGTTCTTGGGATGGTTAGGGGTCTGTAAACAGAGGCCTTTTTTGTATTTTCCCAAATCTACAGATTCATCATATGCTACTTCACAGACTTTAATATATTCACTGTTTGAATATGTTTACAAAACACTTCAATACCGCGCACTTAACTATATAACTTCTTCACGCATCACGTTAACCCGTTAATCCTTAATACTTTGTTAAGACTTAATTAATTATTAAGCTTAATCAATAGAATTGACGAAATACTCAGATTACATGGAATTTCGGCAAACTGCGCTCCACTGCAGGCTCTCGCCCAGACGAATAGTCCGGCGATACACCCACTGCTTCACGCGACTCCTCTTTCATTAATTCATAAAGAGTTACAACTTTTGCGCTACACCTTTTCAGTATGCGTGCAACTTTTCAGGGTATATTGCAAAGTTTAGGAGTTCCTTTCCAGCGGCTTACAAGTCGAAGAAGCAAGTGCTACTCCAAACAGTGAGGTAGATGCAAGTGAAGAAGAATATGAAGAGGTAATCACTCCGATGGTAAAGCTAAATAGGTTAAAGAAGCAACTCTCTAAAGGCAATGAAAGAAGATCTTCAAGGACAAGGTATCCAACTCAAAGGTTGAGTTATGATAGTTTTATGGCGACACATTTTGCATACATGATGCAGGTTATCAAAGACAAAGAGCCTGAGACATATGAAGAAGCTTGCACATAAAAGGAATGGAAGCAAGCTATGAAAGAGGAGATCAAAGCTCTCAAAGATAATCACACATGGGAGCTAGTGCCAAAGAAAGAAGGTATGAAGATTGTTCCAAACAAATGGGTTGTTAAAGTAATAGGCTAGATTAGTTGCCAAAGGATTTAAACAAACACAAGGCATTGATTATGATGAAGTTTCCAGCCATATTGCAAAGATGGGAACTATCTAAATATTTATCGCAATTGGTGCTTCAAGGAGATGGCCATTATATCAACTCGACATCAAAAATGCATTTCTTAATGGAGAACTACAAGAAGAGATATACATGAGTCAACCGGTTGGATTTGAAGATGAAAACCATCCACACTTTGTTTGCAGGTTGAAAAAGGCACTTTATGGCTTGAAGCAAGCACCAAGAGCATGGAATCAGAGATTCGTAGAATATCTAACTAAGTGTGGATACAACCCAAGTAATGCAGATCCTTCATTGTACATGAAGAAGGAAGAAAATAGAGAGGTATATATTTGCATATACGTCAATGACCTCATCATAACAAGAAATGATGTTACAAGGATTAAGGATATCAAAAGGAAGCATGATAAGGAGTTTAAAATTTCAGATCTTGGAGAGCTGAAATATTTTTTAGGAATTGAAGTTGTTTATGGAAAGAGTGGCATCTACTTGATGCAAAGGAAGTACTTGTTGGATGTTCTTTTCTGATTGGGAATGAGTGGATGCAAACCACTCACTCAACCCATGGACACAAATACAAAGATTTGCTCAAATGATGGAGAACCATTGGAAGATGTAACGACATACAGAAGCATTGTATGATCATTAATCTATGCAAACATTACAAGACTTGATTTATCTTATGTTGTTGGTGTACTTTCTCACTTTATGCAAGCCCGGACAAGTGAACACTTAAATTCAGCCAAAAAAGTGATGAGATACATAAAGCGTACAGTTAATCATGCTTTGTTTTACAAGTTTGATGAAGAATTGCAGGTCAAAGGCTTTAGCGATGCTGATTGGGTAGATTCAAAGGAAGATAAGAGATCAACCTCAGGTTATGTGTTCATGATAGGTTGTTTCTTTGAGCTTAAAGAAACAACCTACTGTTGCACTTTCATCTATGGAGGGTGAATATAGAGGATTAGCTTTTGCCACATATGAACCAATGTGGATTACAAAGCTTTTGGCTGATCTTGGAGTGCAACTTGAAACCATCCCTATATACAGTGATACATGCCAAGTATTTACTTGGCAAGCAATCCTATGTTTCATGCAAAGAGCAAGCACATAGAGGTCCACTACCATTATGTAAGGGAGAAGGTATTGAGCAAAGATGTGGAGATAAAGTTCATCAGAGCCAAAGAGCAGGTTGCAGATATGTTTACAAAGTTCTTGGATGCTTCTAAACTCAAACGTTTCAAGGATGTGATAAATTTGCAGGACATGGATGAAGATAACCCCCAAATGAGCTTGAGGGGGAGTGTTGAAGATAAATGTACAAGATCATTTTCATATGAGCCATGCTTGGATAAATTTACCAAATATAAACATAAAGGAAAAGTAGAGAAAAAAAGGAAAATATAATAAAAGAAAAAGTCTAGTCAAAATTCATGATGAGTAAGAGATACAATATCTTGCCTTATAGTTAGTAGCATGTAGTGGAGAAAGTGGTGAGTTAAGAAGAAGGCACAAACTTCGTCACATGCTCATTGGTTATAAAAGTGAAGTGGGAGCACGTTCAAAACAAGGAGAGAAAGAGGCAAGAGCTCCCATTAGTCGGATCTAGTCATTTTGTCATTTTGTCCTCCCTTAGACTCCTTCCAGCCGCATGTCAGTTTGTACACATCTCTGTTGTTGAGCTCATATCTCAGTGCATATGTAACCATTTCATGCGTTTAAACATTCATTTGAAAGCTTATCTTGTGTACTTTCTGCATACCAAATATCTCTTTGAAACTTTATATAATTTCTGAGATATCAGTGAAAGAGTGAAGTCCAAATTTTTAGTATACCTATGTAGACAAGTAGTCTATTTTGGTTGGTTACCTTTTCCAACCAAAACATATCCAAATTGCTTATTTTTTGTCTTATTGGAAAGCTCTTGGCATCTACCTTCATTGTTCCAAATATCTCATTCAGAAGATTTATATTCTGTGAGATATTTGTCAGAGAGTAAAGTCTAGTTTTATAGTGTACTTATGTGTGCAGCTGGTCTATTTTGGTCAGTTGAGTTTCCTGATCAAAACTCATCCAAATTACTTGTTTTTTAGGTTGTTGGAAAGCTACTTGTGTCTAATTTCTCTATACCAAATATCGTTCTCAAAGGATATATATTCAGAGAGTTATCAATCCGAGAGTGAAGCTCAGTTCTTGAGCATACGTGTGTGGACAGGTAGTTCATCTTTGTCAGTTGTGTTTCTTAATAAAAACTTGTCCACATTAAGTTATTTATATCTTGTTAGAAGTATCTCTTTGTCTACTTTGATTGACTAAAGGCTCAAGTCCATTTGAGTTTTGTATTGAGAGAAGCAAGCTATCTAAGGTGTAGTTGTTTATCCAAGTGCTGGACATACAAGGTTTCGCTATTTTTGTTGCGCATAGGAGAACTCATTCTCCACAAGGAGCGGTCATGTTATATGGTCTCGGCTTCATTGGATTTCTCTTATGGAGTTCTCGAACCTTGATTGATGCTCTGTAAAGGTTTTCTGCAGGTTCCCAAGTACGATCATTGATGGCATACCCTTTCCAATGAATAAGGTATTCCAATCTTCCTTGGGATATTCTGGAATCTAGGACATGCTCGACTTCAAATTCTTCATGATCATCAATCTCGATAGGTGGTGAAGGACTAGGTCTCTCCCCCCCTCAATGGTGAAATCTGATATGGTTCGAACATGGATAATGGAAAATTGGATGTATTCTCATGGTGCTTGGTAGCTGGAGCTTGAAGGTGACTGGATTGAACCTTGCCAAGATGGTGAATGGACCAAATCTTTGATGATCTAATTTTGCACAGGGCCTTGAAGTTTGCAAATTGTTTTCGAGTAACCATACTTTATCCCCAATTTGATACGATGGATTTTGGACACGATGTTGATCTGCATAGTACTTGTATTGTTCTTGAGCTTTATGGATCTCTTCCTTGAGTTCTTTGTGAATGTCCATCAGGTACTGGGCCTTGTCTCTGGCAGCTAGGTTCTTGACATGATTTGAGAGTTGTATATCCATCCTTGGATGTTATCCATATTTTGCAAAGAAGGGAGTTTGCTTAGTAGATGCATGAACACTATTGTTATAGGCAAACTCTGCAAAGGGTAACAACTCAAACTAATCATTTTGGTGATAGTTGCTAGTGCAACGGAGGTATTGCTCTAGGACTTGATTCACCCATTCTGTTTGTCCATCACTCTGTGGATGTTTTCTATAGATAGTTTAACTTGAACACCAAGGAGCTTGTAAAGACTGTTCCAAAAGGTGGATATGAACTGTGGACCTCGATCACTGACAATATCATCAGGCAATCCATGGAGCCTAAAGATGTATCTGAGAAAAAGTCTAGTAGCGGTTGCACCTGTGATTGCATTTGTAGTTGGAATGAAGTGTGCCATCTTTGTAGATCTACCCACAATAACAAGAATGGCATCATACTTATCTGACTTTGGTAGATCTGTGATGAAATCCATAGACAATGAAGCCCATGGCCTTTCTAGAATAGGTAAAGGTTGCAAGAGGCCATGAGGCTTATGTCACGGTACCTTAGATCTATTGCAAGTGTCACAAGTTTGAATATATTCTTTGACTTCCTTCCACATTTGAGGCCACCAAAAATCCCTAGATATGAGTTCTATTGTTTTATTTACTCCAAAATGTCATGTTGTAAGGTTGTCATGACGTTGTTGAAGTACTTAGATCCAGGGCTTTCCTAAAGGGACATACAATAGGTTCCTATAGAATAGTAATCTGTCCTTTTCCTAAAATTCATTTACTTCTTGGACTTTTTCTTGAGCCCATAAAAGTCATGTTGGTCAAAGTCAATTGCAGTCAAAGTCAACTGGTCAAAGTCAACAAGGTCAAGGTCAAAGTCAACAAGTGCAAAGTCAAAGTGCGTAAGTGCAAGTGTCAAAGTGCACAGGTAGTGCACAATGAATTGTCCACAAAGGGTAAATTGGAGAAAGTGGGTTGCAGGTTGCAGAGGTATTTTCTCTAATTTTCCTAAGGTTCAAAGTGTGTTTTAAAGTGTTTTGGAAGGTTCAGGTGAACCCCCCCTTATGTGCAAAAGTGAAGACTTAAAAGGAAATGTGAAGGTATGTGAAGCGGCAGCGTACGCACAGGTGAAAGTATGGCCCCCCATTAAAATTTTTGGTTTTAGTCTAAAGTCACTACAGGACAAAACAGTGAGTCGTTGGCTGCCACTTGTGAAGACAATCTTGGGACATCAAAGTGAGCACCAAGATTCTCTTGCAGTTAGGAGCGTACGTGATCGACACACTCAAATCAAGGCAAGGACTATTCTTGGACCAATCTTAGAGTAAGCAAGAGAAGCATAGTCTAAGTGAAGCAAGAGAGAGAAGTGCAAGAGTCACCAGTGTGCGACGCAGAGAAGTGGAGTTGAAGGAGTGCATGGAGAGTGACTAAGGGATTGTGCAGAGAATGCTAAGCTAGTCCCCCAAGGATCTCAAGGTCTCCTTGCAGTGTGTGCGTGCCGACAGAAGGTATTCTTGTAGAAGAGAATCTTCAACCTAATATCTTCCTGTAGAAGACAATCTTCAAATACATTATGTAGATAGGCGATCCTCACCATCAAGTTGCTAATGACCAAGTCTTCTTGCCATGAACAAGAGATAACCTCCTCTCCATGAGGTAGAGTGTGAGCACACCCTTCATCTTCTCCAAGAAGAATCACCAAGAAGAACTCCATAGCTGCTCCTCAACATGCTTCAAGTTAGCAACATGGCTGCCCCATGTGCTAGAAGAAACACCACCTCTACTGAGGTCCAAGCTCTAGAAAGCTTGTGTTGATCCTAGGTGAAGGATGAATAGAAGTGAGCCAAATAGTCTCTTATATAGTAGATTGTTGAGCCTTGAAGAGCACCTTGAATAAAGCAAAAGCCTACGATCGCATAAAGAAAGCATGATCGTAATAAAGCAAGATCGTGTCGCTCATCCGTTAGTGTTTTTTTAGTTTCTCCATGAGCTTTTAATAAAGCAAAAGCTCAAAAATCATCCGCTGCGCGATATGCTGCCGACGGGATTTGAACCCGGACCACCGGGGTGGGAGGACGACCACGTAGCCGAGTTGCCCCACGCTTTTGATGTTGGATGGCTTACTAAAAAACCTACCCATTCTAATTCCGGCCCGTCTGCTTTGTAGAAGGACTCCAAATCAAGACTACATATGCTATAGCAAGTTTTGACCAATGAAACATTGAGCAAGTATTGACCAATTGGCATTGTTTCCAACACCAAGTGTCAGCCATGTAACTGCATGTGTGCCAAGTGTCCTAGTTAACCAGAGTTAACTCAAGTGGATGCTTCTAGATGGTTCTAGAGCTCTTTGGGCAAAACACTCTCCCCATGTACCCCATGGGGTTGAACTCAAGACCTCCTCCTTCACATCCTTGAGTCTTAACCACTAGGCTATGTGGATCACTTGTTCAGAAGACTAAATGACCTTCTAGTAAGTCTAGACTGGACATCTTTGGTCATACATACGAGCGACCAAACGGTGTTCGATTTCAGATCCGTCTGAACCGACCAAACCCTTAGATCATAGGCTTATTTTATTACATTCTTCCCCCTTGGAAAATATTTTTGTCCTCAAAAATAGAGCAATATATCTACTATAGGCAACCCCCAAGCCTCATGTTCAAAAACTAGAAGAACATGGTCATGTTCTAGAACTGGAAGAACATGTCTCATCTCTGTGGTGGCATCCCTGTCCAAATGAATCAAAACACTATCTCGCTTTGCACTTTGATAAACTGGTCAAAGTACAAAGTAGTGAATGAATAATAAGGGTGGATCAAAAAACATCCCTCGCCAATTTATAGTTTTTACTAGGTGCGATCTAGGCACAAACATGTGAACTGGGTGGATTACTAGTCCATTTCTAGGCATGACTGGTGAATGGACTTAGTAAGTAGGGTGGGATTATTATCCCTCGTAAAACTTTGAGAACTCTTGATTCACTTGAATTTTCTTTGGAAAACTTGAAGTTTGTTTGTTCCAAACATCTAACTTGGATGTTTGTGCAATGGTTTACTCCTTATCCAACAGTTACTTGATTTTTTCGCCCGACAAGAGGACTACTTTGTCCTAATGTGTTTAAAAATCATATGTAAACTATAGGAGAAAGATTACCATTTTCTTTGAGTCAACCATACTATAACTTGACCAATTCTAATTCAAAATAAAAATTTTCCAACTTAGGACACTTTTCTCAAAGACTTGGGCTAAAAGTTCTTGGGAATTGTCAATCTGCTGAGCAATCCCTAACTTCTCTCTTCTAGAGTATACTAGACTCTAGGAAATTATTCATGCTATAACTTGAAGCAAACTCAAATGAATAAGTCAATCTTGAACTTGTTATCTTTTTATGTTTGAGTAGGTTCTTGTACAAAACATCTACCTAGGATGTTTAATCTAGTTACCTAGTTCTATCCGACTGATTCTTGACTTTTATGAAAAGAATCAAATACCAAATCTGAGTAAACTCCAAAAGATTCGAAAAGCGGAAAGAAAGAATTAAAACTCCGTTCAACTAATTCAAACTTTGAAGATATGTAAACTTGCTATGAGTCAAAAGTCTAGATGACTCAGGACTTTAACTTCTCAAAGATCTATTTCAACAAGATATTGAAACATTCTATCTATCTTTCAGAGAAAAGGACTTGATTCTTAAAAAGATTCATAGAGTAAATCTAAAACATCATCCAACCACAAGATACTAGTGTGGTAACCAACATCAGTGTGTCGACCCACGGAGGTTCTATTGATAAGTTTTTTACTCAAATAATGCTTCACTTGAGACTAAGCTCATGCCTATATTCAATCTTTATGAATTCTTACTGAGATTGTAATTCTTGTGCATTCCTTTGAATCAAACAGATTGAATTTTCCAAGTTACACTAGGAACTTGGTGTTTAACTTAGTCAATCTATCCTTAGTTGAAAGAATTAGTTCAAAGTCAAAGTCTCACTCTTCCAGAAATTTATCAAATATTTCTGACTGACAACACTTAAGCTTGAAGTGTTCTAAGAAGATCTTGGAAGTTACTTACTTCATATCTTACGTTTCCTTTGTCTTGAAGTTATCTTGAAGTATCTAGAGATACTACTTTTATCCTTCTTGAATTAAACTCCTTCTTTGAAGTCTTAATTCCCTTGAGGATCAAACGTAACTTCAAGATCCAAACTAGGACTAAAAGATAATTATCATCCCATGGTCCAATGTCCCATACCATCTTTCCTACATCAATCTGAGTATAAAATCTTGTTAGTGCAGACCAATCAACAATTGAAGATTTGGAAGTTGAGGACTGAAGAAAAGATCCACTTATGAAGCATGGAAGAAGTTCATATTCAGAAGATAAAGGATTGTACACATATGTACATTAATTTAGAGCCAGCTTACTTATGTCTTTGATTAGTCATAAGTTTGTAAATTTTTTTGTCTATATATACTTGGAAAATGTCGGGACAGATGATGAGAGATTGTAGAGCATGAGAATCGAGGAGAATTAGGAGTCATTAGACACTTTTGAAGAGATTAGATTAGCTCTCTCATCCAGATGTAATTTCTGTCAGAAATAAAGAGAAGTTGCACCCGATATTTCTGAGCATTCTCCCTCTATGCTTAATCATTTCAAGAATCCTTTTGTAGACTTCTAAGTCTAGAGTTAATGAGTTTATGTTTAAAATTTGAGAGTCTAATTGTGATCAGACTGAGAGAATTTTGTACAGGAACATTCATATGTGGAAAGTTCCAAGTGTCTTCTGAAACAGGTGCAAATTTCGTGGTCAAAGAAATGGACAGTGCTCAGTGCACAGTGTAAAGTTTTACACAAATGATAGCTTAAAATTTAAGTTGAGAGGTAAGCTATCTTTGACTAAAATCATTTGATCAAACGGGCTATAGTCTGGGAGAACCATAGCTTAGAAGTTGCAGGTGTCAAAGTCGTCATTACAGAGAGGCAGTTTCAGACATGGGAGGCTAACTTCCCTCAATCACTCTCCAATCAATCAATGATTGATTTGATCATCTACCTACCACAAATCAGGAATTCATGGCTCCTCTTTCCATGCTTGATCAAGTGGACTCAATCCACTTAAGATTCTTTCACTTTTACATTAAGTAAACTCTTCAAAAGTGTTGATATATTTAGGTAGTGATGTGTGTGAACACTCTAGGACCGCCGGGGCACTTTTTTCCCTCTTTAGGAGGTTTTTTTCCCCCGGCTTGTATATACGCCTATTGCCCTAATGCGCTACTTATATTTGTACATTCTCTAGTAATACATTCAGTATTGTGTGTTTGTGCTCCAAGCTTCTTCTTCTTCCTTGTGTTGTTGCGTGCTTCCGCAGACGTCTATCTCCAACAATTGGTATCAGAGCAGGTCGTCGCTTCTTCTAGGGCGCCATCAACACTCCTCCGTTTGCAGTCTCAGAATCGCACGAATTTTGGTGAGCATACTCAAGGTGTTTCCCAGATCAAAACTGCTTCGCTCTGTGGTGCCGAAATCGCGATCTGACCTCGTTTCGGCCTCCGAACGCACTATCGCAGCGCTTGTGCGGGCTATTTTGTCCTTTTGTGCCAAAGGTATATACCAGTTTCTGTTCGCCAGTTTAAGCGTCTCGAAGTCTGCTACAGGTCTAGCAGAACTTGTCTGGGCAGTTCTGTTCAACTTTTTGAGATACAGTCAATTTTCTGCATCAAGGTATTTTAGTCACCGGCCATGGCTGAAAGCAGTGATGTATTTCGTATGTTGGCTGTTGAGGATAAGTTGGATGGTACCAACTACCCATTATGGGCTTATATGATGCGGCATGTGTTAGTTGCAAAAGGATTGTGGAACATTATGCAGGGTGTTGAAAGACGTCCTGTTACACCTGCAACTACAGGTACTGCAAATACAGGTGCTGGAGCTGATGAAGATGGTGTCGAAGATGATATTGTGCAGATTCATGTTCGTGCTGCTGTTTCTATTGCACGTACTGCAGAGCAGATTCGTTGGGATGGCAGAGATGCCCAGGCACATGCATTGATAGCTTTGTCTGTCAAACGTGCCATTATTCCTCACATATGCTCTTGCAGAACAGCTAGGGATGCTTGGGATACACTTACCACTTTGTACTAGGCTAGGAATGAGGCTCGTGTTGCTTACCTCCGAAAACAGTTGGAGAGTGAGCACATGAATGAAGGTGATTCTATGGACAGTTTCCTAACGAAGATCAACGATATGAAGGAACAGTTGATTTCTGTTGATGAGGTTATACCAGATAGCTCACTTGTGCAGACCGTTCTGAATGGTCTTCCTAATTCATATCAGAGTTTTGCTTCTACTCTTCGGTTGATGATGAAGGGCAATCCAAATGCCTTGTCATTTGAGGAGTTAGTCTCTGTTCTGTTGCAAGAAGATCAGTCCAGGCAAAACAGGTCCATTATGCGTGTAGCAGATCAAGCTTTCCTGGCTAGTCAGAAGGGCAAAGGAAAATGGGACTCTTCTACTAGTAAGCAGAAATCTACAAATGCTGCACAATCGAAGAACCAGGATAAACATGAGAAGAAATCAGAAAAGCAGAAATTGTTTTGCAAGTACTGTAAAGGAAATGATCATATCATAAAGAACTGTCCAAAACTGGCTGCAAAAGAGGCAAAGAAAAAGGAGGCTGGAATGGTTGTTGCAGAAGCCTCTACACCAAAAATAGAGTCTACAAATCTTGTGCAGGAAGAAGAATGGGCGTTTACTACTGTCTGCAGTTTTGACCCATCTTCTCATGATCAGTGCATGTCTGCAGTAGACTCAGATGTTTGGTACTTTGAGAGTGGGGCGACCAAACATATTACCTCGCAGCGCAGTTTCTTCTCTTCACTCGAGCCTGCCCCTACAGGGAATATTGTCACATGCGCCAATAACTCCTCTTATCCTGTTATGGGAGTTGGTAAGATCATTCTGACTACTGTTGATGGTAGTTCTTTCACTTTGTCAGATGCTTTATTTGTGCCAGGGATCAAAAAGGACCTGTTATCAGTTTCTGCATTAGCCAAGATTGGCTTGGTTGTGAAATTCGTTGATGACAGGTGTACAGTCCATGATCTCTCAAATGGCGATGTGATTATTGCTTCTGGCATTTTATGTCGTGGGTTGTATAAGCTCATAGACTATGAAAGATCTGTGAATGATTCGGCATGTGCGGTTCATGATTCTCAGGCTATGTCAGATGCAAAGCTTTGGC
This sequence comes from Ceratopteris richardii, assembly GCA_020310875.1. Taxonomy (NCBI): domain Eukaryota; kingdom Viridiplantae; phylum Streptophyta; class Polypodiopsida; order Polypodiales; family Pteridaceae; genus Ceratopteris; species Ceratopteris richardii. Next base: position 34,683 of record MU260068.1, read on the forward strand.
ATGCATGCTTTGGTCATCTGAATTTTGCTAGTTTGCTACGCCTACAGAAATCTGAAATGGTGTCCTCTTTGCCCAAACTTGAGGCACCTGGAAAACATGTTTGTGAAGGCTGTATTTTGGGCAAAATGCAGCGTTCCTCCTTTCCAAAAGATGGCTCAGTTCGGGCTACGTAGAAATTGCAGCTTGTACATAGTGATGTATGTGGTCCTATGCAGACACCCTCTTTTGGAAATTACCTTTACTTCGTGACTTTCAGTGATGATTTTTCCAAGCATGCATGGGTATATCCACTCAAAGCAAAGTCCGAAGTGTTCATGTGCTTCAAACAGTTTTTGGTTTTGGCTGAAAATCTGTCAGCATGTAAAATGGGCACCCTCCGTTCTGATCGAGGGGGGGAATATATGTCTTCAGATTTTAATGCATTTCTGGCTGAACGAGGAATAAAACACCAGTGTACAGTGCCGTATACACCTCAACAGAATGGAGTTGCTGAACGAAAGAACAGGTCACTCATGGAGATGGCAAGGTGCATGGTCAAAAGTTAGGCTTTACCACATAGTTTCTGGCTTGAGGCTGTCATGTGTGCAGCATATGTACTGAAGAGGTGTCCCACTAAAGCACTGCAGTCTATCACTCCATATGAGGCTTGGAATGACCGCAAGCCATCTGTTGCTCATCTGCGTGTTTTTGGTTGTTTGGCATATGCATAAGTGCCTGAACAACATCACAGAAAATTGGATGATAAGGCAGTAAAATGTATTTTAGTTGGGTACAGCTCTGAAAGTAAAGGCTACCGTCTGTATCATCCACAGACTAAACGCATTCTGGTTAGCCATGATGTTGTCTTTGTGGAAGATGCTATTCAGCCATTGCTTTCATGTACTAAGGAGACATCTGTTAGCTCCAAAGACATGTATGATACTTTGATGCCTCTTTTTATAGGTGGACAGTCTAGTGCTGGTTGTAATGAGGCAACTTCTCAGCCTTTGCAGGTTTCATATGATGATGCAGATCATTCTATTTCTGATGTAGATTTACATGATGCACTTGTTGATGAGAGAGCTGATATTGAGCAGGAAAAAACTATGCCAAAATGGCTGGTGTAGACTTTGCGTGACAGCAAATTAGATGCACCTTTGTCATACCATACTCGTTCAGGCTCTCATAGTGCCTCCTTTGCATCAGATTGCTATGCTATGGCTGCATCTAGTCTTTGCGATGAGAATGAGCCTGTTTCTTTTGATGAAGCACAGAATTCAGAAAATTGGATGGCTGCTATGCAATCTGAATATGATGCTATAATGAAGAATGGTACATGGTCTTTATGTGACTTGCCTCCTGGCAAGAAGGCCATTGGCACTAAGTGGGTATACAAGCTGAAGCGTAAACCTGATGGTACAGTTGACAGGTATAAAGCTAGGCTTGTTGCAAATTGTTATGCACAGGAAAGAGGCATTGATTTTGATGAGACCTTTGCACCTACATGCCGTATGACTACTGTTCGGAGCATTTGTGCACTTGCAGCCCATCATGGTTGGAATGTACATCAGTTGGACATTAAAACAGCATTTCTGAATGGTGACTTGCATGAAGAAGTGTATGTTTTTCAGCCCCGTGGCTTTGTGCAGAAAGGGCATGAAAACCAAGTGTGCAGGTTAAAGAAGGCATTATATGGTTTAAAGCAAGCACCACGTGCTTGGTATGAGAAGATACATGCCTATCTGGTTGCACATGGTTTTGAGAACAGTCCAACTGAAAGCACCTTATATGTTAAGCGTGCTAATGATGTGCTTCTGATCATTGTTGTCTATGTTGACGACATGCTGCTCAGTGGTCCTATTGAGAAGCATATTGCTGATTTCAAGGCTGATTTGCATGCCTCATTTGAGATGTCTGATTTGGGGCATTTGCATCACTATTTGGGCATTCAGTTTATGCAAGTTGATGGTGGAATGGCTTTGTGTCAAACAAAATATATTGACACATTATTGCAGCGTTTTGGCCTTGAAGACTGTAAGCCTATTGCCACTCCCATGGAGACAGGTTTACGATTGAGTCTTCATGATGCTGGAGATGCATTTGATGCTGTTCTCTATCAGCAGGCTGTTGGATGCTTGATTAACTTATGCATTACTCGGCCAGATATTCAATTTGCTGTCTCACAGATGAGCAGGTTTATGCATTGCCCAGGAGTCACGCATTGGAAGGGGGTTAAGCGCATCTTTCGCTACTTGAGTGGTACTCGGCTACTTGAGTTGTTTTATCCCAAGGGGGGATCACTACCGCCAGATTTGCATGCTTTATCTGACTCAGATTGGGCTGGTTGCTATGACACTCGTGTGTCCACCAGTGGTTTTTGCTTCATGCTTGGTAGCTCATGTATATCTTGGTTGAGCAAGAAGCAGCCTACTGTGGCCACTTCCAGTTGTGAGGCTGAGTATAGGGCAGGTTTCACAGCGACTGTTGAGTGTGTGTGGCTCAGACGCCTTATGGCTGATTTGGGTGTTGGCCAGTCTTCTGCCACCACCATTTTCACTGACAGTCAGAGCGCATTGGCAGTTGCAAGGAACCCTGTGTTCCATGCTCGCACTAAGCACATTGAGGTGCATTATCACTATGTCAGGGAGAGGTTCTCTGCTGGGGAGATCAGCTTGGCATATGTGCCCACGCAGGAGAACATTGCAAACCTTTTCACGAAGGCTCTGCCTACGGAGAAGTTTGAAGCTTTCCGCAAAGCTTTGGGCTTACTTCCTTTTGTGGAGTGATTTCCACATAGCTTGGCACTTCCTTATACATGAGTTCCAGCTCCTTGTTCACTGCATCACTCCCAGGGGGGATTTGTTGATATATTTAGGTAGTGATGTGTGTGAACACTCTAGGACCGCCGGGGCACTTTTTTCCCTCTTTAGGAGGTTTTTTTCCCCCGGCTTGTATATACGCCTATTGCCCTAATGGGCTACTTATCTTTGTACATTCTCTAGTAATACATTCAGTATTGTGTGTTTGTGCTCCAAGCTTCTTCTTCTTCCTTGTGCTGTTGCGTGCTTCCGCAGACGTCTATCTCCAACAAAAAGTTACAAGAGGTAGTTCACAAGTGAACTTTACATAATCTTCATTTTAAAGCTTTTTCTATGACTTTGTGGGACTCAAGCCAATACTTAGGCTTGTCATAAACTTGCTCCAACAGTATCAAGCCAAGCAAGGTACTCAACCAGGTATTGCATTACAAAAGATTCAAAGTGTGATCCAAATGGCAAAAGTTATGCTTAGACAAAAGCAACTTCCACTAAAGTATTGGGGTGAAGTAGTGCAGACTGCAGTACATATACAAAACAGAGGTGTTTTAGATGTTTTGAAGATCAAAACACCATTTAAGGCTTACTTTCAAAAGAAGCCAAGTGTAAGCTATTTTCGGATCTTTGGTAGTGATGCCTACGTCCAAGGCCATAATGATGATCGGCCTAAACAGTACATTTTCATCGGGTACAGTGAGCGACAAAAGGCATACAAACTCTACGACCCAAAGAGTCACTCAGTTACAGTAACCGAGGACTGCACCTTTGATGAATACTCTAAGTCTTCATCCCTTTTGGATCCTCCCATTTCAGATTCAGAGGGGGATCATCCCAGTTTTGAATAGTCACACTATGTGGAGCATGCTCTCTTTGTACATGACTTTCCCATTCATGATACAATTTCGGAGCAGGAGGAATTAGAGATATCATCTCAGCTTATCCCTCATATGGATTTACCTATCGTATCACCGAAGGCTTATATTTCCCCTTAGCTTTAGTTGGGCATTACGTCAGGATCAGTGACTTGTCATTTTCCATTCCTAACTTTGAGATTCCACTTACCTCGTCTACTACAACATTCTGAGCATGTACTTTTCCATTCATGGAGTCCAGCATCTCTTCACTTGCCACAGGATACTCCTGCATCTACTTGGATTCATCACTCAGTTGGATCCTATTCTGAGCCAGCTTCTTGGTTCAGAGGGGGCTTCCAAGGTTCTACCGACACACATCAGGACTTTGTACACTCCATGGAGGACTTCAGCATACAGATGTACTACCATGTGACTATGATTTTATGCTTCATGCTTTATGTTTCACTCTTGCAAGACCTACTTCTTGGCACTACACATAGTGTGGTGGACATGGTGAAAGCTTTGGAGGTTCCGACATACCACATAGAGACATCCTATCTATCTCGCATGGAGGTGATCTTGTCTAGTGAGATCTTGTTCCGCTCGTGTACCTCGTTGGTGGCGTACCTCTGGAGCATTTGCTTGATCCATCTGGTGGACCTATTATGGAGTACTTGGCGATCCTGCATGGTCGATACCACTTGGAGACTATGGATTCCTAGACGACGACTTCCTGGTGCTCGTGCTGCTACTGATACATTCTTGGTGGACCTTTCTCACATACTCGAAAACTATTCAGACTTTGCAGACCTGTACAGACTTGCAAAAATACTTATTTTCCAATTTTTTTTTTAAATAATGAAAGTAGAACTTGTGCTCTTGGAAATGAGCCATAGGATGTCCAATTTGGAGTTTTCTAGCCCAAGATATGGCCTTTTCAAGCGAGACATGCCAAACTAGTGGATTGTTGGAGGGGCTGGAAAAAGTGGGAAAATATGATTTTTGGGGTGCCCAAAAGCACTCTTCCATCAAGCAAATTCTAAAATTCTCTCAATAACATCAGAGAGTGTATATGAAGATGCTTGGGCCTATTTTCACTTTACCAAGTCCTCTCTTCGTGCATGCTAATTTACTCCCCAAAAAAGGCCTAAATCAAGATTTTTACATTTATGCAAAACTCTTCTTTGCAATTTGAGGGAATCCTTGACTCAAGATGAGATTATATATGCCATACTCTCCATATATAGGATTTCCCTCAAAGGTTTTGGCCCTCCATACCCTTCGTTCCTTCTCTCAAAATGAGAGTTTATCAAATTTGGCTCCTGAAATTCTCCTTAAAACTCAAGTGGTTAAAGGAAGAGCTTGGAAAAACCATAAGCTTCTATTCCTCTATCATGTGTGAAATTTTAAAGAATTGATTATAGAAGTATATACTCCATAATCTATGTGTTCCAATTTATATCCCTCAAGGCTCACATATAACCTCTACTTTATCTCTCCAAAATTGGAGGTTTGCAAAGAATTTAAAGGAATTCACATATATGTATAGTCCATCCATGGAGTACTTCTTGTACTATTCATATAAGATTTACATATGAAGGGAGAAAAGAGGGTTTTCTCTCTATTTATCTCCCCAACGAACTCACGAGCCTTTGGCCAAGTAGAAGTTCATCGCCTATATCTGAAGACTTCTTTTATAAAATCTGACGCACTAATATGATTATACTACTGAGAATGTTGTTCATCAAGTGCATATGGCGAGTTGGATAAGCGAAACGCCTCTCAAGGGGGTGACATGCAAGACAACAAGGATTACGACCACCACCTGCTAGAGACATGACTCTCCTCCCAACCAAATGCCTCTATATATAGCTCTCTCAAGAGGACTGCCTTCTTGGGCAGGTGGATACTAGCCAGCCATGTGTCGGCCATGTAACTGCATGTGCACCAAGTGTCCCAGTCAACTCGAGTTAACTCAATTGGATGCTTCTAGAAGGCTCTAAATCTCTTTGGACAAAATACTCTCCCCATGTCCCCCATGGGGATTGAACCCAAGACCTCCTCCTTCACATCCTTGAGACTTAACCACTAAGCTAAGTGGATCTCTTGTTCACAAGAGCACAAGAGCTCCTAGTAAGTCTAAACTCGAAATCTTTGGTCATACACACGGATGACCAAACGGTGTCCGATTTCAGATCCATGTGCACCGGCCAGATCCCTAAGTAAATCATAAACTTAGTTTATTACATTCTTCCCCCCTTGGAAAATATCTTCGTCCTCGAAAATAGAGCTATATACATACTGTATGCAACCCCCGAGCCTCATGTTCTAAAACTAGAAGAACATGGTCATGTTCTAGAACTAGAAGAACATGTCTCATCTCTGTGGTGGCGTCCCTGCCCAAAAGATTCAAAACACTGTCTCATTTTGCACTTTGATGAATTGGACAAAGTACAAACTAGTGAAAGGATAATAAGGGTGGATCTAAACACATCCCTTGCCTATTCACAGTTTCTCGATGTGCGATCTAGGCACAAACATGTGAACTAGGTGGATTCAACTTACTAGTCCATTGTTGGGCATAACTGGTGCATTGACTTAGTAATGAAGGTGGGATTCTTATCCCTTGCAAGACTTTGAGAACTCTTGATTCACTTGAATTTGTTTTTGAGAACTTGAAGTCTGGTTGTCCCAAACATCTAACTTGGATGTTTGTACAATGGTTTACTCTGATCCAACAGGTACTTGATTTTTTCACCCGACTACAGGACTACTTTGTCCGAATGAGCTTAAAAATCCTATATAAACTGTAGAAGAAAGTTTACCATTTTCTTTGAGTCAACCGTACTATAACTTGTCCAACTCAAAATATTCAAGATAAACATTGTCCAACTTAGGACACTTTTCTCAAAGACTTTAACTGAAAGTTCTTGGGAATTGTCAATCTGATGAGCAATTCCTAACTTCTCTATTCTAGAGTATATTGGACTCTAGGAAATCATTTATGCTATAAATTGAAGCAAACTCAAATATATAAGTCCACTTAGACTTATTCTCTTTTGAAGATTGAAAAGGTTCTTGTACATAATATCTATCTAGGATATTTTTAATTTAGTTATCTAGTTCTATCCAGCTAACCCTGGTCTTTTGCAAAAGGAATCAGATTTCATATCTGAGCCAATTCGAACAGATTTGAAAAGCGGAAAGAAATAACTGAAACTCAGTACAACCAATTCAAACTTTGAAGATACGTAAACTTGCTATGAGTCAAAGTCTAGATGACTCAAGACTTTAACTTCTCAAAGATTTGTTTCAACAGGATATTGAAGCATTTTCTTTATTTTTAAGAGAAATAAACTAGATTCTCAAAAAGATTCAAAGCAAACCCAAAAAACATCATCCAACCACAAGATACTAGTGTGGTAACCAACATCAGTGTGTCGACCCACTGAGGTTCGGTTGATGAGTTTTGTATTCAAATAATGCTTCTCTTGAGACTAAGTTCAGGTCACATTCAATCTTTGTGACTCCTTACTGGGAATGCAATTCATGTGCATTTCTTTGAGTCAAAAGAGTGAATTTATCAAGTTACACTAGGAACTTAGTGCTTGACTTAGTCAATCAAATCCTTGGCTGAAAAGATTAACTCAAAATCAAAGTCCAACTTCTTTCAGAAATTTATGAAATATTTTTGAATTAACAAGACTTTATCTTGAAGTGTTTTTAAGAAGATCTTGGAAGTTACTTACTTGGTATCTTTTGTTTTCTTGATCTTGAAGTTATCTTGAAGTCTCTTGAGATCCTATTTTCATCCTTGTTGAATTAAACTCCTTCTTTGAAGTCTTAATTCCCTTGAGGATTAAACCTAACTTTAAAATCCAAACTAGGACTAAAGGATAATCATCAACTCACGGTCCGATATCCCATACCATCTTTCCTACATCAATCTGGTCATATAAAATCTGATGTCCCATACCACCCTATTTTATATTCACATTGACGTGTGAGTGAATATTATCCTAACTTCTAAAACATCTTTTGATAGAGTACCTTCTTGCTTCAGTTCTTTACAATAATTTTGAAGCTTCAGGCGTTACCTCTAACTAGATTTTCTAGGTTTTTGATCCCTTCACAAGATATTGTCACGATCTTGTGCTTTTCTTGAGGAACTTAAAAAACCTTTTGATGGAGCATCCATCCTTCTTTGCTAGGGTTTTCAAATGAAAACCAATCAGAATTCCAAGTACTTGAATTTTTCACAGATTCAAGATCTATTGATTTATCCTTGACCAATTTGTAGTGACAAGAGTTTTTTAACTTCTTGTCTTTAGATTCCTTCTTTACTGATGCTTTAGGTAACTATCTCGGCCGAGACTTTTATAGGAATCTCTCTACTGCTTCAGTCTAAGCATCTGATCACGCTCTTTGGATTTGTACCAAAAACCCTTTAAGGATAGGCAAACATTTATGTTTTACTGTCCACAAACTTAAGTATTGTCTTCACGGTTGCAGACTACATTCTTGGAATTGCTTCACGCTCTTCAAGCTTGGAACAACTTACTCTATTCACTTTTTCCATTGGATAAATGGAACTTGAGTGAATAAATCCCAGAAGGAATTTTATTGCCAATACTTGGGCAATCTATAAAGTAGTTCCAATCGCACGTTCTTGGGCAATCATGGCCAAGCTTGATCATGTCTAGTTGATCTTGCGACTAAAATAAGGAATAAGTCTTTATAATTAAGATCTTCTGAACTATCAAAAAGCTTCTTTGATAGTTTTAGGCGTTACCTCTAACTAGATTTTCTAGGTTTTTGATCCCTTCACAAGATATTGTCACGATCTTGTGCTTTTCTTGAGGAACTTAAAAAACCTTTTGATGGAGCATCCATCCTTCTTTGCTAGGGTTTTCAAATGAAAACCAATCAGAATTCCAAGTACTTGAATTTTTCACAGATTCAAGATCTATTGATTTATCCTTGACCAATTTGTAGTGACAAGAGTTTTTTAACTTCTTGTCTTTAGATTCCTTCTTTACTGATGCTTTAGGTAACTATCTCGGCCGAGACTTTTATAGGAATCTCTCTACTGCTTCAGTCTAAGCATCTGATCACGCTCTTTGGATTTGTACCAAAAACCCTTTAAGGATAGGCAAACATTTATGTTTTACTGTCCACAAACTTAAGTATTGTCTTCACGGTTGCAGACTACATTCTTGGAATTGCTTCACGCTCTTCAAGCTTGGAACAACTTACTCTATTCACTTTTTCCATTGGATAAATGGAACTTGAGTGAATAAATCCCAGAAGGAATTTTATTGCCAATACTTGGGCAATCTATAAAGTAGTTCCAATCGCACGTTCTTGGGCAATCATGGCCAAGCTTGATCAAGTCTAGTTGATCTTGCGACTAAAATAAGGAATAAGTCTTTATAATTAAGATCTTCTGAACTATCAAAAAGCTTCTTTGCTTATCCATGGGATTTTTTAGAGATCTCTTCTTGAACTTCAGTCCAAACATACACTGATGCCTCTTAGATTCCAAATCTAAGAATCTTTGATATACCTTTAGGTTATATCACTATTTGGACTTAAGTACCAATACTAGTGCTTTGGGAATTACTGGGAACTACTTACTATTAGACTTTTCTTGAAAGATTCTAGTCTTACATCTAGGGAGATTTTTCTTTCAAGAACTTTTAGATTCCTGTTAAGGAATCAGTAACACTAAGCCAATGATTCATCTTGGAATCTTTTGCTTTCCAGTCCAATGATTCATCTTGGAATCCTTAGTTTTACTAGAATCTTCTCTCTAAAAGAAATATTGACTATTGAACAAGAACAAGACTTAAGGCTTTATTGCTTGTCCAAAAGATATTCCTTTTTAACTAAGGAAATAGATAACTAGGCCATTTCCTTTATTATTTTAACTTTTAGGAAGTAGCTTAATTCCTAAAGATTACTTTGACTTGGGTTTCTTCTTTAAGCTCGAATTAGCTTAAACAAAAGCAAGCATACTTTATATCTTGGCAAAACATCTATATCTTAAAGAAGTTTTGCCTTCCTCATCTTTCGGCAAAACATCCATAACTAGTAGATGTTTTGCTCTTATCTATCCAATCCATCAATTTCTATCCTGATTGATGGGTATTTCCACTTTTGGAAAGATGTGCTTAACAAGAGGTCTAAGCTATCATTTTTCCAATGGATTATCTCTTTATACACCTTTTAGTAGAACATCATGATTCCTTGGTCCTATCATATATTATGAATTTATGTGTATTTTGGGAAGAGTTCATGAATCAATTAAGATCCTCTACTTGGAACGTTTACCTTCCCAAAAATAAATTCATCTCGAACATGGTAGGAGAATGATCTCACGTGTGGAATAGAAGGTTTGACTATTTCATTTCGGTGTTTCTCTATTAGAAAATATCTCAATTCCTAAAAGTCACTTACCGAGGTTTCATCACGAGATACGAATCTTGAAACGACAAAGAAACTTCTTAGAACTTTCGAAATCTTCTAAATAGAAGAGTGCTTCCAAAGTTTCCATGTTTTCATGGCCCTATGCATCATTACCAGAGATGCAAAACATGAACGAAACACAAATCTATTGAACTTCAAAGTTCAATTTGTATTTAAATTCATCGATTTGTTTGTTGAGTTCCATGGAATCGAAGAGTGCTCATGGAACTTGGAAATATAGCTCAAGTTATCGTCCAATCTTGGGATGCTTGAGAAGTTACATAAATTACGTAACTAATCAGCTAAAGCTTATCTGTATGACTTTCTAAATATCACCTATACTTAAAGTAATCATTATAAGCTTATCTTCATGAATCCCTAAGTACATCCGAGACTTAGAGTCATCATACATCGCAAAGAGTTTGCAAGTAATTAAATTTTCTTGGTCATCAAGAAAATTTAATACTTAACTTTCTCCCAGTGCCTACTTATACCTAGTAAGACATCAAAAATACTTAATTATCATTAAGTATTTGTATTTGATAGCGGAGTATCAACTTGGGAAGGAATTGACTAATTACTTGAGCTGCAAACTAGAACTTGCATGTCTTTGCTACTAACTAGTCCTCTGTCTTCCCTATCAAACCGCGAGCTTTATAAAGTAAGCTAAATACTAAGAGAGTACATTTTTATATCTACTTGCAAACAACATCCCGTTCTATCATGCAAATGCATGTGCCTACATGCAAATGCATGTGCCTACATGCAAATGCATGTGCCTACATGCAAATGCATGTGCCTACATGCAAATGCATATGTGTATGCATGCATGTTCTTTGCATGCCCAAAAAATAATGCAACGATCATGCATGAGCTTGATGCATGACTTTTCCTTGTACTAAGAATGTATATCATGCAATCTTGATGCATGTATATCCTTTCCTTTGTCCTAATGCACTATGATATAAAAACATATCCTTGTGGTGCAATAAAAAGCTTACTCAATGGAAAAGAAATATGGAATTAAACTACCAAAATATATTCTTTGATGCACAAGGATCCTTTTTTTCTAAATCAAGTCTTTCCTTAATGCAAACTAATGCTTGGAATGAGGAGTGGATTGTTTCATTATCCTAATCTAGACATAATCAATTGAAATCTTGGCTATTTCAATGTGCATCTAGGATTAAGTGTAGAATAATGAAAACAAGATAAATCAAGCATTAAGACTAAGTAGAAACTGGAAAATACTTAGCTTTGATCATAGCTTCGTCCATCGTTTGCCGTTAGGGGATGTGTGGATGATGCTACACCTGAGGCTTGAGATGAAGCAAAGAGCTCAAAGGAAAAACGCTTTATAGCCAAATCAATGAGAGGCAATCAACTCAACTCTACTGATTCAAATGTGCTACCATTATCCGTTGTGCCAAAGGTTCGATATTATAACTATTGAATCATTCTCATCAATTGGCAGAGAGTTTAAATAGCGATCTTGCACAGAAGACTGAAGCCGAAGGTTCTGTGTTCGATTCCAGACTCTTGCACTTTTGCCTCTGATCTATAGGCTTCTACAACGCATATAGAATCCGTGTCAATTGTCTTTGGCAGTACAACAGTAAGCATAATCAACTTGATGCTCTGGATAGAAGATAGCCTTCATTATCAACAGGTTATGGGTTCGATCCTAGCTAACTTTTGGAGTGGAGAACCATTCCATTTTTGCCTCCTAGGTTCAAGCCCTGTCGATGAGTGACCTTCTTTTGCTCACCATGAGGAAGTTCCCAGCAAACTTGACTAACTAAAATGAATCACGAACGAAGCTTGTGATTATGGCTGAAGGATTGACGGCGCAGTCTACAGGTCACGGGTTCGAATCATGAATGCCATCGGAGATATTTTGCTCTTTTGGCTTATATGAAAGCTTTCACGGCTGAAAATGAAATAGGTCTCAGCATATCCTTGTTTCAAAGCAGCAGCCGACAAGTAGCCTCATGGATAGAAGGACAAAATCCCTCCTCTATGGTGCGCGATCAAGACCCGCATGCTGCGCTTCTCTTTTGCTCTGTTATAGTAGCGCAGAACTCAGTGCAGAACTAAGAATTGAGAGAATTTTTGATGTAAAAGAAGCCATGCAAGTGGCGTGGATTCGTGGCTAAGAGAGAGCTTCCTCTATCAAAGGTTGCAGATTCGAATCCTGCTTTCGATCACAGCAAGATGATTTCACTTTTGATAATCTCCTCCTTAAACTATGCCCACCAAACTATGCCCCCCAAGATGAATTCGGGATGGTACTTCTTCAGCGCACTCACAAGCAAGAATCCACGAAGATGATAATGAAACTAGTGAAGAAAATGGTGAGGAAGCTAATGGAGAGAAGCATGATGAAGCTCACTCCAAGGTCACCATGGAAGCTCTGATACCAATGCAAGAGAGCAAGGATTACGACCACCACCTACTAGAGAGATGACTCCCCTCCCAACCAAATGCCTCTATATATACCTCTCTCTAAGGGACTGCCTTCTTGGGAAGGTGGATACTAGCCAGCCATGTGTCGGCCATGTCATTGCATGTGCGCCAAGTGTCCCAATCAACTCGAGTTGACTCAAGTGGATGCTTCTAGAAGGCTCTAGATCTCTTTGGGCAATGTCCCCCATGGGGATTGAACCCAAGACCTCCTCCTTCACATCCTTGAGACTTAACCACTAAGCTAAGTGGATCTCTTGTTCACAAGAGCACAAGACCTCCTAGTAAGTATAAACTCGAGGTCTTTGGTCATACACACAGATGACCAAACGATGTCCGATTTTAGATCCTTCTGAACTGGCTGGATCCCTAAGTAAATCATAAACTTACTTTATTACATGACGTGATTTCAATTCCCACCTTGCGCAACTTTGTAGATCCCTTTTTCGGCCACTCTGATACCAATATAACGAGCACGTGATTCCTTCTTTTTCCATCACCATCTTCTCATGCTCAAGTATTGAAGACACAGAGTTCATTCTCCCCCTAGCCATTGTCCGAGATGATATATCTAATGAGACCCTTCTCAAAAATAGAGACTCTCTTTTTTTTTTCCCTCTACCCTTGTACGTAATATGGTTTAATACCCATATTAATATCATGTGACAATCAACATTTGTCATGAGAAAACAAATGAAATAAGAAAAATGAACATAAAAAGCAACAAAAATTCAGTGGAGCCAATAATTTGTGTACACAAATGAAATAAGAAAAATGAACATAAAAAGCAACAAAAATTTAGTGGAGCCAACAATTTGTGTACACAAGTGATCAACTTAACACATATTATTTTATCATCCCTTCCCCATTTATCTTTAAGAATGAAGTAGAAACTTCAGTCAAAGTAGAAACTTTCACTTGAGCCTACATATTGTCTACAAAATGGGTTCAGCTTGATAAACATTATGGTTGAATTAGAACAACAACAATAAATGGAGAAACATCAACACTTCAAGTCATAAAGATGGCATGTAGCTCAAGCTAAAAATGCAACGATCCTTGAAATATATTCCCAACCATGCATGTATGCACATGCACTAATATATGTATATTCGGAGTATGTGGGACTTGGGAGTGTCACTCATAGGAGTAAGTACATGAGTAATTTGCCTTCCAACTTCCAAGTACATGAGTAAATCTAGACACGATGGACAAGAAGAATAAAAGAATGAGGAAATAGAAAACATAAGATAGAACTAGAAGTCTACATGCGCTTATGAGTAGTATGTCCTATAAGTCCATATGCATGTCTATTTTGACTTGCACTATCCCAGTAGGAATCAAGCAAAAACTCTCCCCCTCCCCATAAATGCATTATAAATGTAATTTTTAGAAACAACTTTAATGGTTATTCTAATATGTTCCATTCCAACAAGGATATGGCTGGTAATTTGACCACTATAGCGATGAACATGTGTAAATGCTTCTAGTGAGAACTTAGATGCATATAATGATCGATACATCATCCGAACCTACATGAACCCATATGCTTTAAGAATCATATTGCAATGTTTGTAAGTTTATTGATGTATTCATAGCAACATATATATAGACGTGTAGAACAATAGATATAGTCAAAAGACATAAAAAAGGAATTGATTATGTTATAGTTATTCTAGATAAAAAATTGGAGGACTAACTGGATTATATCCATCATGTGATGTAATGGGTCCAATTAAGCTACCTTCTAAAGAGTGTTGTTGATGGGAGTGGGGGAAGTAGAGGAATCCATAATGACTTGCAAGCCTCTCTTGCTTGTGGCAGATAATCCCTAAGTAATCTTTGCATGAACTAACAACCACCAGGTTCTTTTGGATTTCTGACTTCAATATGAAATATTTTCTACTTCATGATTCCTCTGGATGCTACATGAGTTCTCTCTTCACACAACTCATAGTTCTAACCTATGTAGATGCTAATCCAACTTATAGTTCATGTTGTTCTACAACCTAAGTAGATACTATAATGTTAATCCAACTCTACGAGAAATTTAGGTAGAGTTACGTTGTGACTTGTGAGCATGCTCATATTCTTACACATAAGTTTCTTCATGTACATGACAATGGACATGAATTCAATTTACGCTAGCAATTTTGATGGAATATTCAAACTTTGAATGCCATCAAGAAAGTACTATCATGTTTCATGAATCATACCTGTTGCATATGAATAAAGTTGGTCTGCCATCGATGACACTGCCTGATGTAATAAAGTAAGTCTATGATCTAAGGGTCCAGCCAGTTCAGACGGATTTGAAATCGGACACCGTTTGGTCACTCGTATGTATGACCAAAGATCTCCAGTCTAGACTTACTAAAAGTTCATTTAGTCTTGTGAACAAGTGATCCACTTAGCCTAGTGGTTAAGACTCAAGGATGTGAAGGAGGAGGTCTTGGGTTCAACCCCATGGGATACATGGGGAGAGTGTTTTGCCCAAAGAGCTCTAGAACCTTCTAGAAGCATCCACTTGAGTTAAATCTGGTTAACTGGGACACTTGGCGCACATCCAGTTACGTGGCTGACACTTGGATGGTTAGTATCCACCTCCCAAGCAGGTAGTCCCCTAGAGAGAGCTATATATAGAGGCATTTGGTTGGGAGGAGAGTCATCTCTCTAGCACGTGGTGGTCATAATCTTGCATTGGTATAAGAGCGAAGGACGTAGCTTAATTGAAAGTTAAGTACTTTATGAGTTGCTGTTTTCATATTTTGCTTTGCTCTATGCTTTCATATAGAATGCATTGCTATTATCATTGAAGTAGGGAAGGAATCTTCAATTTTTAAAGCATTGTATTGAATTTAATGAAAGCAAAATTGGAGAGCATTGAAGTATGAAAACACTTATCAAGTAAAGTCATGCATCTATGAAAGAATGTTGGTGCATTTCTCCTTATTAAAGAATGTTTTCATGCACAAAACACGTTTTCTTCTTGATTGAAAAAAATGGTTGAACTTTGAAATTGATTAATCATGTAGTCTTCTTGATATGTAGTTCCACGAAACAACATCTTGATATTCAAGGCATAGCTTGAAACTGATCGATCATCTTGTCGTAGCAATCTTTTCATCTCTTGGACATGTTTGATCAAGTCCTTTATGGTAGATTGAATCTCCTTGCATAGGGAATCCATGGTGCCTAGTCTTGATGAAGATAGTCTTGCCAAAATGTCAAGGAGCACTAGATTGTGCTCTTTGACTACACTAGACAAGATTTCGGAAATACACTTCTGATTACAAGAACAGCCATGTAGGGAAAACGATACAAGAATACGTGATTGATACAATACGTCCCACAACCCGGGACTGATAGGTATGGAAAACTGGACTAAAGATGATACAAGAGATCCCACAACCCAGGATCATAAGTATGGAACAAGATATTTGGATTGCAAGAACTCCCTTCTGGAGATGAACTAGATACAAGAAAGAACTCGATAGGATCTCATACTACGAGATTACAAGAGGACAAGAAACGATGCCCACAATACAAGACTAGAGCAAGGAATAAGACTAGAACTTGAAAAGGAATTTGAAAGTACTTACTTGGCGATCAAGACTCCTTGAGCTCCCAAGGATATGAATGTGGCCAACCCCTCCTTATATAGGTTTTCAAGGGCGGTTCTGAGTTGATGATGTCAGCAAATCGATTAGGACCTTAGAATGTCAAAATTTAGCAAGTAGACAGTCGATCTTGGGGTTTTGGCATGTTCCAAACGCAATGGAAGCATTAGTTTGTCCAATGTCTTAACCAAACATGAGATATAGGAAATTCACATGGAATCTAAGGTTTAAGATGGTTTTCTTTGTGTCCATGACAACAATGACATTGGACAATGAGACGTTAAGAACTTCTACTCTGAAAGGGCTTATATAGACTCGTCCAGGGAGTATTAACTTAAGTAGTAACCTAAGTAGATGTTGATAGGCTTTAGCTACATGCGACCATGCCCATTGCCCATACTCCGATGATGCGGCCATGCCCATTGCCCATACTCTATGTAGAGAACTGTCAGGCCACGATTCCTAATAGACTATAGTCTACAGACTACAACGAACACTAAAAAGTGAATGCCATGTGGCATGGACCATGGTCCATTCAGGAAAGTTGAAATGGATTCAGATGGTAGACTCACAACATGCAGCCTGCAGGGCGCACATAACGGACTCTGAGTCTGCAGGCCAGTGAGCAGCAACAAATGTTGAATCATGAATGGATTATGGATGGGCGACGGGCCAATGGCCATGGCCCATTGTCAATCTCGCCGCTCGCGACTCACCCGTAGGTTGCAAGAGTTAGAACCCTAAAGCCTAAAGGTGAAAATCCAAGAAAATTTCAGATTATAAGTTATAAGTGACGGGCAAATGCATGAACTAAAAAAACTCTCCTTGGAAAATCGACAGGAGATCTGGAACTTTGCACGTTATGCATAAAGGTGAAATTCATAAAAGACCTGTAAAATACAGACCAAAATACAACACTGCACCCAACCTTGTTAGGTAGAGGCACCCATCTTATGTCCAAGCAAGATTTGAACTCAGGATAAGCAAGATTTGAACTCAGGATGTCCTATCACTAGGTTGATTGGAGTCGCACAAGGACCGTGTTTCTACAAAAAATATAATTTATACATCCTGGAATAACTCAGTGTTCTTAAAAAAAATATAATTTATACATCCTGGCGTCACTCACAACACATGTTTTTCTTTAATAATTCCGGGTGGAACAGATGCGTTTTCGACGTGAGTTGCGGAAACGCCCGTATGATATGATATATAATCATCCGTGTGTATTAGATTCCTGCGAAGCTAACGTTGAAGGATCTAATGTTGAGCGGCAGCAAGAAGGGATTTTGGGCGGATGGCTCCGACGAATCGAGGAAGCAGCAGAGGTCTGCGGAGGATGGTGACGAAGAGGGAAATGGTAGGTGGAGAAGCAGCAGCAGCCCTGGATGTCAAACTTACGGTTGTAGTGGATCCGACAAGAATGAGTCGGCAAGGATTTATGGCAGTGGGTCGACGTCGACCTCGCAACGGACAGCTTTGGTTTCTGTTATTCCAGAGGATGTGTTTGTTTTCAAGATACTGCCTCTGTTACCCCTGCTCCAAATCTTTAAGCTCCGTTGCGTTTGCCGGTCCTGGTATGCCCTACTTCCCAGAGTGTTGTTCGGCTCCAAGGTCGATTTTGCGGATGCAAAAGAAGCGCCATGGCTAGTATTTGCCAGGGTCATACGATCCCATTATAAACCAAAGGATTTCACGAGGGAGTTGTTGGCCTACATTCCTGCTTCCGGCCGCTGGTTCTCCTTTCCTCTGCCCTTCCAAAGTTCGCCTCCATCATCATCTTCTTCTTCTGAAGGATGGGGTTCAGAAGCTCGTCTCCACAACAGCAGCACCCATTACGATATTTCATCTTTGCTCGGCCCTGGTTTGCAGAACACCCATCCTTGCTACCAAAGGCGAACAACTGTCTCTACGCATCCCCTGATGGCCTCCGCCAGAGGCCTTGTCTGCACTCTGGTCTATAACAAAAACGTCTTTGTCGACGCCCAAAGATTACCGCTTCCAAGCCCACGTTCTGGGGCCTTCACTCGCCGTTTTTATCTAAACGAGTTCGGACCATTTACCGACAAGGCATCGGCTTTCCACTGGGCCAGCCTCCTCCTGTTTAACCCTCTTACTGGAAAGGCACTCGTGGAGCCGTTGCCACCAGACCCAATTCTGTCTAGGGTACCCTTGGCCCTCTCCATTGTGCAAGCATACGAAGACGAACACCACAATTCTGCAACGTCTGACAGGAATTCTAGGTACTACGTTGTCTTATGTCCAGTAGCCACTGTATTTGGCGTCATCGACGCCAGAGCGGGCATGTGGATCTACGACCTCCACCGACGGTCCTGGAAACAGAACATTGCTACTCTTGGTTTTCGGCCTTATAAATGTTTGGGAAGGTTCGAGTTTGATGTAGATCTTAAATTCGATACAGCGAGCATCCACTCAGCAGATGGCAACCAATATGATATTCTTAGGGATGCTGACATTCTGACCTATGAAGTCCTTACCTATGGTGCGGATCATGTGATGCCATATATATCCGGTATGTCCTGGCTCTTTGGCTACTCCATACAACAAAACCTATGGATGGTGGCAATGGTACCAAAGCCCATACACTCTTTTCCTATCAGGGCCCAAGATTTTGTGGTGTGGAAAGATGGTGCCACTTGCAGAATTTTCTTGGCCACCTGCTTCAGGCCATGCACTGAGGGCCTTCAAAGTCCTGACGACGCTATTCACCTCTCTGGAACCCCATCCACATGCACAGGCTTCAATGTATATGAGCTCAAGCACCTACCGAAGCATCATGTGAACTTCCATGCTAACCCTCAAGCCTGTTACTACTGGCACCACCTCTCCAGAACGCCTTCCAAGATGTGGAGGCACTTCCATGATGGTCCTATGTCCTTAGAAAAAGCTCAGCATCATGATTATGATGTAATGTTCTGCACTGCAGGCTCTACAGTCTGTATGTGGTCAATAGACGATCGCGACAATCTGGCTGTAGTTTCTCCATCATTTTTCCGTCCCATTGCCTACGATGTTCTGCTAGATACCTGGTCCCAATTGCCTCCCTCTCCTTTACCCTCATCTTCTGCGCCAGACCACAGAAGGCAATACGGCATGCTGCTTCCACTGTTTGCATTTAAGCCGTGCCTTGATGAAACCATTTAAGCCGTGCCTTCATGACATGATGTGAATGTTGTGGTTGTCTTACATGCTAGTTTTGCCTATCCTTTTTTTTCTCGTGTTTTGGTAGTCTCACTGAAGCATTGTTCAAGAAAATTGTGAATAGTGGATCTGAAAGATATGTAGGCACATAGAAAATTCTTATCACAATGGATGTGAAAGCTGGTAATCTGAAATCTGTGGAAGCAACCCTGGTGAGTTTGAAGCAGTCTCAACTATCACCAAACATGAGTTTGAAGCAGTCTCAACTATCACCAAACATTGTCTTGTACAGGACTCTTTTCCTTTTTCGTGGTTATTCTACTAATTTTATGGCGAGTGTAATGGAAAGCCATGTTACCGAAAGGGAAGAAGCTAGATTTTCCCTGATGTAGCATTGCATGTACAGTAGTGGAACATGATCAGAATGTCAGAAAGCATCTGAACAATTTTGTAGGCTCAAATTGTCTGGCAGGCTTGCCAACGATAATTCAGCCCCTTTGAGTGATTTCTACGCATAAGCCCGCCAGTGACAATTCAATCCCTTTGATTGATTCCTACGTAGAAGCTTCATTGTGGAAAAAGCTTTTCATTTTTCTGCTGATTACGATGTTATGAATAAGGCATATGGCCTAGGATTGAAATGTTGGAATGCATTTGATTTTTTTGACGAGCGAAGCATGAAGGAATCGGAGCAGATGAAGTTATGTTCAACACAATGATTCTTACAGCTTCAGCATTCTGCAGTGTAAGAAGAGCAGGTGCTCCACTTTCTGAAATGCAGGGGATGGGCGTCAAGCCAAGTTCTAGTTATGCTGCTGTCCTTTTCTTCGTGTTCTAAGTTGTGACAGATGAAAAAAGCTGAGAATCAGATTCATGAAATGAGAAAACTCCATTTGCATGTAGATTAAGGTGCATATGCTACTATGATAGATGCTTATGCTGAGGCAGGTATGCAGAAGGAACGGAAGCTAATTTGACTGAGATGGAAACAACAAGTCATACTTCAAACGTTTCTGATAATTCGTCTGTGATGAAGCTTTATGGGACGCTTGAATGCTGGAGAAAGTTGAAGAATTATTCAAGAAGATTGAATGCATCGAAGCACAATGAGATATACATGTGTGGAATGTTGCATATAGTATATGCAAAAATTGGGTCTGTTTTTGGTTGTTTTTATCATTGAATGTGGTAATGGTTGTAAGTGAGCAATGAGAAGCACCATCAAGCTCTCGATCTATTTAAGCAAGTATGCCGGTAAATTTTTCTCTGAAGGATTATCTCAATTTCATTAACAAAAATAGTAGTGAGAGAGAGAGAGAGAGAGAGAGAGAGAGAGAGAGAGAGAGAGAGAGAGAGAGAGAGAGAGAGAGAGAGAGAGAGAGAGAGAGAGAGAGAGAGAGAGAGAGAGAGAGAGAGAGAGAGAGAGAGAGAGAGAGAGAGAGAGAGAGAGAGAGAGAGAGAGAGAGAGGGAGGGAGGGAGGGAGGGAGGGAGGGAGAGAGAGAGAGAGGGAGAGGGGGGGGGAGAGAGAGGGAGAGGGGGGGGGGAGAGAGAGGGAGAGGGGCGGGGGGGGGGGGAGAGAGAGAGAGAGAGAGAGAGAGAGAGAGAGAGAGAGAGAGAGAGAGAGAGAGAGAGAGAGAGAGAGAGAGAGAGAGAGAGAGAGAGAGAGAGAGAGAGAGAGAGAGAGAGAGAGAGAGAGAGAGAGAGAGAGAGAGAGAGAGAGAGAGAGGGAGGGAGGGAGGAAGGGAGGGAGGGAGGGAGGGAGGGAGGGAGGGAGGGAGGGAGCGAGGGAGGGAGCGAGGGAGCGAGGGAGGGAGGGAGGAGGGAGGGAGGGAGGGAGGGAGGGAGGGAGGGAGGGAGGGAGAGAGGGAGGGAGGGAGGGAGGGAGGGAGGGAGAGAGAGAGAGAGAGAGAGAGAGAGAGAGAGAGAGAGAGAGAGAGAGAGAGAGAGAGAGAGAGAGAGAGAGAGAGAGAGAGAGAGAGAGAGAGAGAGAGAGAGAGAGAGAGAGAGAGAGAGAGAGAGAGAGAGAGAGAGAGAGAGAGAGAGAGAGAGAGAGAGAGAGAGTCATATTAACGTCTTCTGGAGGCCAAACTTGGCCTATGAGACAAAACCATGTACAAGTGTAGTAACCCTGTGTAGAAAATGAAATGAAATAAGAAGTACTCGCTACACAAATGTATATAGGGGTGGAAAAGGCTGGGGAGACGTGGCTTTGACTCGGCTGATAATGACCACATAATACATGGGGGATCCATAATGTGAGTGAGTAAAATACCCTAGCTACTAGTGATGGGTGGAATGGGGTGTAGTATGTGGTACATCGGTGGTGGTCTGAGTGCCTCCTGAAGGAAGACAACCCAGGGGGTGGTGGCATGCCTCTGCTCCATCATGGGGTCGTAGGCTGTCCTGATGCGTAAGATATCCTCTTGATATAGTCGTGGTCGACGATATCCATCCATGCATGGTCGGCGTCGTGCTCTCTGTGCTGCTGCCTGGGGGAGTGTGATCCCT
Organism: Ceratopteris richardii; assembly: GCA_020310875.1. NCBI lineage: Eukaryota > Viridiplantae > Streptophyta > Polypodiopsida > Polypodiales > Pteridaceae > Ceratopteris > Ceratopteris richardii. Next base: position 56,554 of record MU260068.1, read on the forward strand.
ATAGATGGACTGCTCTGATGTAGCTCAGCTCGTTGAAAGAACTGAGCAATGGTCTGCTGGGTACTCAACCGTGTCTGATGTGTGGTCTGTAGTGATTGCTCTCGCCTCTCGTATGTTGTTGGGAGGAAGCGCCCCAAGCGCCGCTGGTCTCCCATAGTCATGCAGAGCTGGAGCGACCCCTCTATCTGAAACTGTGCTCGTAGGTCTAAGTATGCTGGGCATCTGATAACAAAATGCTCCTCACTCTCTACCTCGCTCCGGCATATTGGGCACCACCTCTCCTCACGGGGGACTCCCCTGGACAGACCCCTCTCAATCTCGAGCTGATGTGATGAAACTCGGAGCTGCCCAATGACGACTCGAAGGTGGTGGGGTATGTATGTCTGCATGTATCTCGGAATCTCGATGAAGACCTCGTCGGATATATGTAGAAAATGCTCACGGTAATAGAGCATTTTCGGTGGCAATGTATCCCTAGGGCTCACCCATGTCCTCTGTATGTATGTATGTATGCAATATCTCTTGACGAATGACCCTATTCCTCTCCTGATGAGAGAGCGAGTAGGTGGGTGCATGTAAGTCGTACTGTAGTGGTGGTAGCCTGTCTATGTCAAAACCATGGTGGGCCAGCCAGTCTCGCGTTTTTGCATACCATGAGGAGGTGTCGCCTGCTAATGCCATATCACCTGATGCCTCGAAAGCACGATAAGCAATGCGCTCTGTATCTATGCTCCGAAGTCTGTGTAATAGGCATACTATCTGGAATAGTGCCTCAACTAACATCCGTGGTGCAGCGAGCTCTGCTCTAATGATATCATGTGGTACTGAAGGCTTGCTGCGGATAAGTCTCGCAATCATGAGGACCTGTGGCCTCTCCAATGCTGTCCATACTGATGTAGCTAATCCCGGCCCCCATGGATGCCCCATACATGAGCGCTGGCGTAACCAAAGTGTTGAAGAGCCACCCCTTTGTGCGGGGCTCCTGAAAATATGCCTGGTGGCACTGTCTCTCCATCATAGCTAGTGCTGCGTACCCACGTGTGATGCGGTCACGGGCTGCCTGAGACATAGAGAAGACCCCTGATGCTGCTGTAAATGTCACTCCCAAGTAAACATATGATCCGACCACCTCGATTGGTCTCCCTGCTTCCGTGAACAACCTATGTCTGCGTACCTGTGCTGATGTATGGAAGATCATGACCTTGGTTTTACCAAGGTTCACAGATAACCCTATGTGTCTGAAAAAGTCATCTAGGCCATGTAGATGATGCTGTAGACCTTCTGCAGACTCTGAAACCAGTACAATATCATCAGCATATAAAAGAATATGGACAGTGGACCCGCATACCTCAATGCCATCACCTCCTTGCAGCTGTATGAAGTCCACTATCTCATCAATGTAGAGACCAAAGAGGGTGGGTGAAAGAGGGCACCCTTGCTTCACCCCGATAGTGCTAGCAAGTGGATCATATAAGCCCCCTGGGCATCTGACTCTACCAGATACTCTCTCGTATAAGGCGTAGATCCCCCATACCATCTCCTCTGGAGCTCCGATATCAAGTAGTCGTCTGAAGAGTCGTTCCCTGGGGACAGTGTTAAATGCTTTGCGGAAGTTCACAAAGCAGCAATATAATCTCCTCTTCCTCACCCTTGCCTGGTCGATCAGGCATCTGAGGGTGAAGATGTGTTCAATGGTAAGAGTAATCTCGTCTGAAACCTGCTTGTCCTGGAGCCCTGATACCCTCCCTCTCAATGAGAGTACTCAAATCTGTCTCTAGTTCCGCTCCATATAACTTGGCCAATATAGGGCCAATCATGATCGTCTGGTATGTAGCTGGATCCATAGTATCCCTTGACTTATGAATGGGCACTATGGTGTGCTCAGTCCATGAGTCAGGGAACCCTTCAACCAAAGCATGGTTGAGGAGGTGGGCAATGAGCGGTGCGAGAGTCGTGCCTCCGTAGATGAGGTGCTCTGCCTGTAAACCGAAATGGTCTGCGGCCTTGGAATGGGGGGCTGGTCTGGGATCTCGTATAGTCCCTGTGCATGGCGATGCCAAGTGCTTGGGTCTCGGATGGGTATCTGCTGTCCCCTCTCTCTCAAATGTCGCCATGCCACTGCACTGTCTCGACTCATGAGCAAATGGTAAATATCCCAATACTATCTCTCCTCCCATTCTCGCCGTTTGCGGCGAGTAAGGCTCTGCATGTGACTCTGTGCCTGTGTATGTGTAATATCCCCTCTATGCTCTAAAATCTATAGGTGCTTCCGTAGCTCACGACAAGCTGCATCATACCAACGGTTCTGGGGCATGGATCCTGTGCATGGGGGGTGTATGTGTGTGTGGTGTGGGAAGCTGCGGAGAGCTCAGTCCTGTAGGATGGTGGTGATAGGATGGTGGTGATCTGTGATGTAAGTGTGTCCAAGGGTGAGAGTGGATCGAGGTGAGAGTACACGGTTGTGTAATTGGTGTGCATAAACGTGTGAGCTCTCATGTGTGAAGTGTATCGTGGTGTGTCTTAGTGGGTGAGGGAGAGTCTAATGGAATAGGAGATGAAAGTGTGAATGTGATAAATGTATGGTCAGCACCAAGTGGGCATTGTCCAATACTAAGTGCGGTGATGAGTGAAGCTCCAGAGATTGTACCAAGAATGTAGTCGACCGTGCTCTCACCCCCTCTGTGAGGGAAGCAAGTGAGTCCGACGGAACCTTGCCAACGGTTCATCCCGTTATATATAACGAGATGGTGTCGGCTGCCTAGCTCAAGCAGATGTCTGCCATACCCAGTGGTGTCCTGACCCATGTCTGCTGATACTCTACTGGTGCTCGTCTCATCCGGGTCTCTGCACCTCATGATATGTGGATGATCCATGTCATATGCCTCGCACTAATGTGATTGGGTGGGGCCATTGAAGTCCCCCATAAGGAAGACTTCACCTAGGGTGCTGTAGTGTAGTATCTCATCTGAGAGTGCTATGTGTGGTGAGTCTCTATCCCGGATCGGTCCCCCAAGGTCATGTCCTGCATATCGGGATCCACCTGGTGGGAAGTAGCATATGGCAATGTAAATCCCTGGTGCTATCTCCATGCTGACCCACATGTATCCTGCTTCCTCGTCTCTTCTTAGGATATGGATCCGACTTTGTATCTCCTGTCTAAATATGATGACAACACCCCCGGACCCTCGTGCTGTACTCTGTCTCGTCGTGGTCTTGAATGCCGATCCCCAATGAAAACCCGCAATGCGAGGTGGGCCTTTCTATGGGCTCTCGTGGGTCTCTGTGATGCAAGCAAAGTCATGTGACTCGAGGATCTCCTCGAGCCTGTCTGGTCGAGCCTGTCTTGTCGAGCCTGTCTGGTCGTGTCCAGAGCGCCCCGTTGAAGCTCCATATTACTCCCCTGAGTGGTGCCTCCTAGTGTAGTGATGTCTAATAGGCTGCGTGGCGCTATTTGATAGGGTGCCCGTCTATGAAGACCTTACCATCACGATAAAAGGCCTTTCTTCCCTCTCGATGTGCCTGGAGTATCTGTGGCATGCAAGCACGTCGGTGTGCTACCTGCATCCTGGTGAGGTCCTCATCCATGTAAAAGGTGCCGTCGGGTAGTCCACGTAGTACTAATCGATGTCTAAAGAAGGTGGATCGTGTCTCCTCGGAGCTCATTTGAAGGATGAGCGCTCGTGAGCGAGATGTATCCCTCCCAGCTCTCCATGCACCTGTGAAGGGCATGCTCTCGTATCCAAGTTGACGGCAAATGTCGGTAGCATCGGACTCTGGTGATGCTCCCTCTGGTAGGCCCGTAATCCAAATGTGGAGTCTTCGAATGTGGCGAAGTCTCTCCTCCTCGAGTGTATCCTATACCCGTGTGAGCTCGTCCTTCTTCACGTCTTCCTTGACTTCCTTTCTCACTTCTTCTACCTCCTTTTTAATATTTTTACTTACGACTTTTACCCAACTTAAAGTCATTCTTGATTTCCTCTTTTAAATCATCTAGCTTTGTGATCTCTCCTTCTTTGGAAATCTTCAGCTAAATGATTTCTTTTTGAAGCTTGTGCATCTCAGCTTTCCATTCATCTCGGTCTTCTTCGAGAACTTTGACATGCTCTTCTAGGGTTCTTATTCTATCTATGGCCTTCCTCATTTCTTGATTGAGTACTCTGTCTGCCTCTTTTTTCGCCTCTCTGATTGCTTTACTTATCATGTCCTCCACTTCCTTTCTTTCCATTCGTGCCATCTTGCTAAAATGTAGTTACTCTAAAATGTGGTGAAAGGAATTGATGAAAATGATGTAGAGTTGGATGGAAGTTACAGAGTTCGGGTGGGTACAGAGGTCTTGACGAGGATTAGGGTTCTTGCACGAGATTAGGGTTTCTAGGGTGAGGTGCTGGGCAAAGTAGGTTGGCGGTTAGGGTTTCGACCCGGACTCAGTAAGGCCTAGCTGCATCATGTGGTTGGGCTGGAGCAGACGGGAGGCGGAGCAGCAGATAGGAGCATGCGGGGCAGGCGGGAGGGGTTCAGATCCGATTAGGGTTTCAGGACAGCAGCCCGATTAGGGTTTCCCACAGACATAGTCAGCAGATTAGGGTTGCGTGGCTCAGCCGATTAGGGTTTTGCTCAGAACAGAGGAATTAGGGTTTCACGCAGAGCTGAATCAGGGTTTCGCGCAGAGCTGAATTAGGGTTTTGCCTCCGATTAGGGTTTCGCGGGGGGGGAGAGAGAGAGAGAGAGAGAGAGAGAGAGAGAGAGAGAGAGAGAGAGAGAGAGAGAGAGAGAGAGAGAGAGAGAGAGAGAGAGAGAGAGAGAGAGAGAGAGAGAGAGAGAGAGAGAGAGAGAGAGAGAGAGAGAGAGAGAGAGAGAGAGAGAGAGAGAGAGAGAGAGAGAGAGAGAGAGAGAGAGAGAGAGAGAGAGAGAGAGAGAGAGAGAGAGGGAGGGAGGGAGGGAGGGAGGGAGGGAGGGAGGGAGGGAGGGAGGGAGGGAGGGAGGGAGGGAGGGAGGGAGGGGGGGGGAAGGGAGGGAGGGAGGGGGAGGGGGAGCGGGGGGGGAGGGGGAGGGGGAGAGGGAGGGGGAGAGAGATAGAGAGAGAGGGAGGGGGGAGAGAGATAGATAGAGATAGAGGGAGGGGGGGGAGAGAGAGAGAGATAGAGATAGATCGATAGAGAGAGATAGAGATAGAGATAGATAGATAGATAGAGATAGAGATAGAGATAGAGGGGAGAGAGAGAGAGATAGAGATAGATCGATAGAGAGAGATAGAGATAGAGATAGATAGATAGATAGAGATAGAGATAGAGATAGAGGTAGATAGATAGAGAGAGATAGAGATAGAGATAGATAGAGAGAGATAGAGATAGAGATAGAGAGAGATAGAGATAAAGAGAGGGAGGGGGAGATAGAGATAGAGAGAGATAGAGATAGAGAGAGGGAGGGGGAGGGAGAGAGAGAGAGAGAGAGAGAGAGAGAGAGAGAGAGAGAGAGAGAGAGAGAGAGAGAGAGAGAGAGAGAGAGAGAGAGAGAGAGAGAGAGAGAGAGAGAGAGAGAGAGAGAGGGGGGGGGGGGGGACTATAGCTGGTAGAAAGGATGCAACGATGGAAGATCAAGCTAAATCTAATTCAGAACATTGTGAGACTGGTGAAAGTTCTCGTGGTGATAGTTGCATGCAAAGTGAGAGTAATTGTAACACAAGTGGCCAAGTAAATGTATCAGAGAAAAGACATGGTGTTATTTGTGAGAACAGATAGAATTTTCCTTGTAAAAGATGGAAAGGCCCTTAAGTGACTTCACATATTGGTAATAAAAGACGTATATGCATGGAAAGTGGTGACATAAATGATCATGATATTACAACTGATCATGCGGAGGTATATGGTCCTTTATTTGTAAAATCAGAATAATTATGTTTCTAATTTTTTGCATTTTTTAATTCGAGATACCTGAAGTTAATAAGCTTGAATAAGCTCTTGGAAAGAGAATTGGTGTGCAATGGAATAATAACTTTAGTTATCCATACAGAGTTGAACCCAGAATTCTTTGAATGTTATCCACTTTTCCTATTCCAGTTGAAACAGGTAAAGTTATGAAGTTAAATATCATGAAGTGTGAACTTTATGTGCTCATGTTCTGCTATTTTCATAGATGGAGTTTGTTTAACTGGTTGAAGAGTGAAACTATACAGAGCCACTCACTATCGCAGGAAGCGTTTTGGTTCAATTTGCATCCAAAGAATCTAATCTATTGATGCCTCTCAAAGAAACTGTGTTGGCTTTTGTAAAGTCACAGGGGGAGTCATTATTAAAGCATGTTTTTTCATCAGTGCTTGGTACAAGTCTTCAGATATTTTCTGTCTGACCTATGTTTTCCTTAATGTCACGAGGATGCCAACAGGATTAATCTGCTTGTAAAGATAAAAAGTTCTGATCTGCAAATATATATAGTGCGATATTGATATTTTTAGGCGTACACAAGCAAAAACTATCATGATGCAGATTGAGACATAAAGGCTTCTGATCAAAGAATTGTGCATGTAATTGCAATAAGTGGCTGATTCGTTTTCTGTTTTGCTATCTATGAATAAGAAAAATGCTTCAGATTTTTTGACTTTGAGAGAGATGAATCTTGCAGGTGAAACTAAATGTAAGCCTAGGCTGAATCTTGCAGGTGAAACTAAATGCAAGCCTAGGCTTTTTAGAGCCAGATGTTTTAAACATAATATATGTATCCCTACAGTCTCATAATGAATGGTTTGAAATTCAGATGTGACTTTATAAGAGGCCTCTATTTACAAAGACTCTTTATTAATGTGTGCACCTACTGTAGGGCACTGATGACGTGAGTAGGGATGTGATAGCTGTTTGTCCAAGCTATGAATGATAAAGTTTAATTCTGATATTTCTTGTTTTGGACAGACATAGAAGATGAAAGTGCACTTTTTGTTTTTTTCCAGTTTTTGTTTTTCTGATACTTATTGTTTTGGACAGACATAGAAGTTGAGGATGCACTTTTTAGATGGAAATCATATTCCAATCATTTAGACCATTTTGAACATATTGAGTAAAGAACAAGTGTGTAGGCATCAAATAACACGAGGTCAAAACATGCAAATGTCTGATAAATATTTCCAAATAGAATGAGCAATAGGGCATTGAATGAATCTATGTACTATCCTCTAGATCTATCTCTAGTTCTTTTCTTGCCTTCCCTTCTCTTTATTCTTAATTATCTTCTCTCCCTCACTTTCAAGTTCATGAATAAAATATTTCCTTTTTATACATAAGGGTATTTTATCCTCGTCTGCAAGGCCTAAAATTGACGGTTGTTTTTCCTGTCAAAGCCTATTTTACCTGTCAAAACAGGTAAGAATTTTTTTTTTGTCAAATAACAAGATGATCATCAAATTTCCTTGTCACATGATAAGTAGACTTAAAATACACCTATCATTTGACATGTAAGATTAACTAAAGTACTAGTCATATATGTATACACACACACACACACACACATACATACATACATACATACATACATACATACATACATACATACATACATACATACATACATACATTCATACATACATACATACATACATACATACATACATACATACATACATACATACATACATGCATGCATGCATGCATGCATTCATTCATACATACATACATACATACATACATACATGCATGCATGCATACATACATACATACACATGCAAGCATGCATACATACATACATACATACATACATACATGTAGACACACACACACACACACACACACACACACACACACACACACACACACATATATATATATATATATATATATATATATATATATATATATATATATATATATATATATATATATATATATATATATATATATATATATATATATATATATAGTGTACGGAAAGAGTTTTAGGTTCTACTGTGTACAACCCTAAGCCCTTTTTTTGAACTATTCACGATTCAAGAATGTCAATGCATTGTGCAGGGCCGCAGGCTTCTCGTCGCCCGAATAGGATTCTAGCATTCCCAAGTTCCTGCCATGCATGGTGCTAGTTCGCCTAACGCGGCTTGTGGCTCTTGACTCTAAGTCCAGCCTCTCAAGTCTTAACTACTCTACCGGGCCTCTGCCATGTTGACTCTATAGGTGAGCTTTCTTTTTTGAGTTTGTACTCTGTAGTATGTGCAATGTACAGAAATGTTTGCATATGCATTAATGCATTCCTATAAATCCGTAGTGTGCTCACTATTGGGGAAAACATATTGCACCACCACGACACGTCTCATCTATCATGTGTCTGGATTGGGAGGGATGGGAATTGGGGCATGTACGGCTGTCCCTTCAGAAATTGCAGAGGCAGTGCAAAAAGAGAAGCTTCATCAGCTCGTCGACACGAGTCAGCGCCACTTCTATAGATTTATTGGAAGCTTCATCAGCTTG
>MU260068.1:70000-167500 GCA_020310875.1 Ceratopteris richardii
TGTTGATTAGGCTCTTGACAAGATATTGGGTTCATTTGATTTTGGAAAGTTTTGGTGTAATTAGATTGTAAAACATCTATAGTCTTGGCCAAATTGGATTGTGTAGCAATAAGACTTTCCATTTGCTTAGTGAGAATTTCCACTTGAGATTGTTCAAGTACACTTTTATTTGGCTCTACTTTAAAACCTTGAGTAGGCTCCATCATTTGAGGAATAGGAGTAGAGTCAAAAATCATAGAATGGGATTGTTCTCTAACTTGCTCCTTAGTTTGTGGAAGGCTAGCTTGAGAAAGACTAGTTTGCTCATAAAGCATGAATTGACCTTGATGTCTATGGGCTACAACCTCTACTACTTTACACACTTTTTGCCAATTGTCAGTAAGACCATAGCGCTTATCCGGCTCCTCTAATCGCCGTTCAACTTCCCTACGAGTTTCAGGATGAAGAAGCTTAAGAAAACTGATCACAAGATCAGGTTCCAAAGTTATCTTATCCTCATCAGGAAGTTGTTCATAGCGTCTAATATACTCATTTTGTAAGTGAGTAATAGAGCTACTAGGCTTTGGGGAATTGACCCATCATAAGAATCCATCCCGATTATGTTGGCTATAATCTTCAAGATAGAATTCTTTGAGCATCTCCTTTCTAAAATCACTCCAAGGAAGACTATCATATTGAGTGACACGGTTTATGATAGAGCTATCAACAGTTCGTTCAAAGAATGATATCAAAAGATCTTCAGGAAGACAAAAAATCATAGCTTGCTCTTCAAACAAATCTAAGTAGCTTGTAATGTTGATGCCATTGAATTTTTCCTTGTCTCTCAACATAGAAGAGACTATTCTTTGGCCTTGTTTCTCAACAATAAGGGATTTGAATCCTTCCTCCATCTTATGTGAATAAGCGAGTGACGCACATTGTTCTAGATCTCTCACAAATGCATTTACTTCATGACGAAGATGTGCACGATATTGAGAGAAATCCAGTGCAACAATCACGAATGATGATGATGATATGATGAGGATGAAAAATATGAAACAAAAATATGGATCACAACCTCCCAACAAGATGAGAAGCAAATTCTACGAAGCGATTCACGTCGGGTTCAAATGTGGAGGTGATCGCAATCCGGGTGGATCGGATCCGATCATGGCACACACAGAGTGTATGAAGCTAGTGAGTGTTGGAAGGTTTATGTAATAAAAAATGTGAAGGTGAAGATGAAGTTGGGTATGGGGGGGAAGAGATGTCATGATTTGATTAGAGAAAGGGGAACATATGAACACAAGATAATCGCTTGAACATGAATGATGAGGACAAAAGAAACCATTCACATGAATCAATTCGAAAAGGAAAAATGGTCCAAAAATATGGAGCTTCTTAAACACTTTCCAAATTTAATTCACATTCATAGGTTCTTTTGAATGGAATGAATGCATGATGAGAAAAAAACTAAAACCACACACATGAATTAGTCTCGAAAGGAAGAATGGTCCAAGAATGGAGCTTCTTATACACTTTCGAAACTAAAACATATGCATAGGTGTTTGTGGGTGGTATGAATGCATGTAGGTCATGATTTATGAATGAAAAAAAATTATTCTCTCAATCTTAATGGATCATCCTCATTGGTTCAACGCAAAACTGCGGAGCCTTCTCACACATAGAAAGAGATAAAAGGTGACATGTAAAAATATAGAAGAGACAAAGAGATAAAAGATATGAGACATGAATTAGAAGATCTTGTTATGATAAACATATACATGAATGTTGTGAAACGTCAAGCTAAGCATTCTATTAGTCAAAGGTGGTCCGCACGACCCTCTCACCATGACAGTTCAACCGAATGTCACATGTAAGAGGATAGGTCCCACTTCATTGATCCTATGTCTTTCTAGGATCGTAATGTGTTTCTAAAGAATTCTAAGACACATAAAACCAGCTCTCACTCACTCACACGCTCCACTGACGGTGAGCAAAGAAAGAGATACTGGGTTTATGAGCCTATCCTAGAGAGGAAGTCTAAAAATTGAATCTAGGAACTATGCTCTTACTAGCCCACCTTGGATCCTCACACGCTCAACTGAGGGTGATCGTCTCAAGGAAACCATGTGCTAGCAAGGGCCCTATGGATGCCTAACAATGTTTCTCTAGGAGTTTGGAAGGGGGTTTATATAGTTTTTTGAATGAATTTGGGCTCTTCGATCTAGAGAAATCAACTCTCAACCCTAAGATCAGCTTCTTTTGATTACAACCATTGGATTTATCAAATGGATGGTTAGGTTTGGTTCTTTATACGATATCTAGGACAAAGGGAAGGAAAATAGGTGCCTTCATTCTCCATCATTGGATTTGGGGCTGATCTGGACCGTCGGATCAGTGCTGACATCAATTTGGATAAGATAAGCCACTATTTTTGGAGAAACTTTGCATTATTGATCTTTGATCATAAAAAAAAGCTTATCCGGTGAAAAAACTCGTGGATCCTCCTTGCTTATGCGTTAGTGCATCTCCACCCTTGAATATGAGCTCATCTTGACCGTACAACATGGTTCAATCATTGTTTGCTATGTGGTAGCCCTTCAAGCCTTCAATTTTCTTATTCTAGGAAACTACGATGACCTTGAAAACTGGATTTTATGCTCTTTGATCCTTCAAATATCCTTTGACGAAGATAAAAATTTGTAGGGCTATGTTTTGAAAGGCCTCCTTTAGGAATATGCAGAAAAAACTCCCATCTGAATCTCCCTTGTATAAATTTGACCATATTTGGAAGCTACAAGGTGGCATTAACGTGTCTAGGAAGCTTTGATAGCCTTGAAACTTTGTACAAATATGTAGGCTCATATGGTCTTTATATATGCCAAACCATATGGCTAACAAAAATTCCTATACAAGATTTTGTAGGGTCTAATTGGAAAAATGAAATTTTTTTACAAAATGCACATGGCATATCAATATGCTAGAAAATCCATTTTCATGTGAAATTCGGACTATAGATTGCTTTTGACATGCTTTATAAGTATATGAATTTTCATGTGATTTGGAGATATTGAAATTTTTGCCCTAATTTCCAAAGTTTGACCAGCTTTGACCGCTACCCTGGATTTGCTCGATTTCTTCCAAAGTTTGCATGTGAACTCCCTTTGACATCCTTGATGCATCTTGGACTTCTCAGGAAATTCTGGCTACCTTCACCGAATGTGTTTCCTATAGGCCTTCATTAGTGAGAGAGGAGTATCTCGACGACACCGGACCCTTATATCATAGACTTACTTTATTACATCAGGCAGTGTCATCGACGGCATACCAACTTTATTCATATGCAACATGTATGATTCATGAACCATGATAGTACTTTCTTGATGGCATTTAAAGTTTGAATATTCCATCAAAATTTCTAGTGTAAATTGAATTCATGTCCATTGTCATGTACATGCAAAAACTTATGTGTAAGAATATGAGCATGCTCACAAGTCACAACGTAACTCTACCTAAATTTCTCGTAGAGTTGGATTAACATTATAGTATCTACTTAGGTTGTAGAACAACATGAACTATAAGTTGGATTAGCATCTACTTAGGTTAGAACTATGAGTGAGAACTCATGTGTAAGAATATGAGCATGCTCACAATGTAACTCTACCTAAATTTCTCATAGAGTTGGATGAGTAATATGCCAATGTGTGAAGGGAGAACTCATGTAGCATCCAGAGGAATCATGAAGTAGAAAATATTTCATATTGAAGTCAGAAACCAAAAGAACTTGATGGTTATTAGTTCATGCAAAGATTACTTAGGGATTATCTACCACAAAATCTTTACTACTCCATATATTCCATGGAATCTTTACCCTATACCAGTTCTAAAGGCTCACTTACCTGAGCTAATGAAACTACTTAAGGAGAAGATAAACATGAGAATTTTAGAGCCATCTTTTGCACCTTACTCAAATAGATGGTTCACTGTGCCTAAAAAGAATGGGAAACTACATTTCATTCAAGATCTCCAACCCGTCAATAAAGTCACCATAAGGAATGTAGGAACAGGACCCATTGTAGACGAGTTTGCTGAATCATTTTCAGGACATTCTATCTATTCAATGGGTGATTTATATTCTGGATATGACCAATTCCAATTAGCAATTGGCAGTAGTGACATAACCACAATGAAAACTCCTTTAGGCTTAGTGCAAATGTGTACTTTACCTCAAGGAGCGACTAATTTTTTGGCTCATATGATGAGTGCTATGAATATGGTCTTACATGATTTTATCCCTCATATAACTATGCCATTCATTGATGATATTCCAATTAAAGGGAGTGAGGAACGTGTAAAGGACATTACTTTAGACTCATCTGGATGTCGTAAATTTGTTCTTGATCATATCTCTGATTGTGAAAGAATATTTCAATGGTTTGAAGAGGTAGATCTCACATTTTCCATAGAAAAATCTATTTTTGCTATCAAAGAGGTTCTTATTGTTGGACATTTATGTGGTCATTACGATCGAAAGCCATACCCACAAAACGTTGATGCCATTAGCAAGATCTACATGTAACAACGTGAGTGAGGTATGCAGATTTCTTGGTGCTTGCATCTTTTATGTTATTTGGATCCTAAACTTTGCTCATGTTGCTGATTGTCTCTATGACTTGTTGAGGAAGAAACAAAAATTTATTTGGACTGATAAAAACACTCAAGCTATGCGTAAATTGAAGAAATTATTGCTTGAAGCTCCCATCCTTAAGCGTATAGACTATTCTGCTAACAAACCTATTATATTGACTGTCGATACTGGTCCTATTGGTATAGGTTGGGATAAGTCAAGTTGATAGGAAAATTATGATTTCTCTACTTGTATAAAATTGTATCTTAAGTAGTAATTTATCTACTAAGAAATTGATTATAATCTAGGATTGTGGAAAGATAGGGCATGTAGATTTGGAGGTTTATTTTAGTGACATGACTTTCATATATAAACATGCATATGTATCCTGTATCGAAAGCATAATTGTTGAAATCCTAGCTCCTGCTACTGCATGTTTCTACATCCTTAGTCCATCTCACAGCACTTGTATCGGAGTTTAAATGACTGTTCTCTGTCATAAAAAATGATTGTACCTTGTATCGGGGTTTATTTTTTTCCCGTCATAAAAAAAAAGTTGCTTCATGTTACCAAGAAGTTTACACTTTCTTCTATCCCAAAGAAGTGATTGTAACCATACATTTGCCGAATCATCATCATCATAAAAAAAAAAAGGGCAAGCGAAAGGAAGATAAAGAGGCATAGTAGAATAAATCACGGGCTATATAGGCAGATTTATGCATTAGTGGAGCTTAGTTAGATTTCTTTGCATGTTATTAGAGAAAGAGCATATTCATATTTATGTAGGAAAGGAGTTGATCTAAAATAAGCTAAAGATGAAAGATGTCTCTTGAAAATCTTAAATCTTTGTTTATAATCGTATTTAAGGTAGATTGCTCTATGAAAAAGGTATAAATTTTTCTTCAAGATGAGATGAACTGATGCTTAAAACCACTCAATACATCCACTTCCACTTCATATTGATGCTTGTTTGTTTTCTTTCTTGTTGTCAATGTTGCTTGTTTATTTGCATATATGTTGCCTAGTTGTTCATGCATATTCATGTTGTGTGTTTCAATTCTTTCTTTCATGCAAATTTTGCTTCATGTCACGTTGCCTACTCATTCATGCATATGATCAATTTTTCCTTCCATGTTTCTTATGTTGCCTATAAAAGAATTTGATGCCTAGAATATTTTGTTTTTCACAGATACTAGAGTGGTGCCTCCGGAGGAGTCGCAGGTTTAGTGGGGGCGAACGTCGTCGAGATTTTCTCTCCTCTCTCACTAATGAAGGCCTACAGGAAACACATTTGGTGAAGGTAGCCAGAATTCCCTGAGAAGTCCAAGATGCATCAAGAATGTCAAAGGGAGTTCACATACAAACTTTGGAAGAAATTGAGCAAATCCAGGGTAGCGATCAAAGCTGGTCAAACTTTGGAAATTAGGGCAAAAATTTCAATGTCTCCAAATCACATGAAAATTCATATACTAGTAAAGCCTATCAAAGGTAGTCTATGGCCCGAATTTCACATGAAAATGGATTTTCTAACACATTGATATACCATGTGCATTTTGTAAAAAATGTAATTTTTTCACTTAGATTCTACAGAGCTTCCTAGACACCTTAATACCACCTTGCAAGCTTCCAAATGTAGTCAAACTTATGTAAGGGAGATTCAGATGGGAGTTTTTTCTGCATATTCCTAAAGGAGGCCTTTCAAAACATAGCCCTACAAATTTTTATCTTCATCAAAGGATATTTGAAGGGTCAAAGAGCACAAAATCCAATTTTCAAGGTCACCGCAGTTTCCTAGAATAAGAAAATTGAAGGCTTGAAGGGTAGCCACATGGCAAACAATGATTGAACCATGTTGTACGGTCAAGATGAGCTCATATTCAAGTGTGGAGATGCACTGAAGCATAAAGCAAGGAGGATCCACGAGTTTTTTCACCGGATAAGCCTTTTTTTATGATCAAAGATCAATAATGCAAAGTTTCTCCAAAAATAGTAGCTTATCTTATCCAAATTGATGTCAGCACTAATCCGACGATCCAGATCAGCCCCAGCTCTAATGGTGGAGATTGAAGGCGCCTATTTTTCTCCCCTTTGCCCTAGATATCATATAAAGAACCAATCCTAACCATCCATTTGATAAATCCAATGGCTGTAATCAAAAGAAGGTGATCTTAGGGTTGAGAGTTGATTTCTCTAGATCCAAGGACCCAAATTCATTCAAAAAACTATATAAACCTCCCTCCAAACTCCTAGAGCAGCATTGTTTGGCATCTATAGGGCCCTTGCTAGCACATGGTTTCCTTGCGACGATCAACCTCAGTTGAGTGTGTGAGGATAGAAGGTGGGCTAGTAAGAGCATAGTTCCTAGATTCAATTTTTAGACTTCCTCTCTAGGATAGGCTCATAAACCTAGTATCTCTTTCTTTGCTCACCCTCAATGGAGCGTGTGAATGAGTTAGAGCTGGTTTTATGTGTCTTAGAATTCTTTAGAAACACATTACGATCCTAGAAAGACATAGGATCAATGAAGTGGGACCTATCCTCTTACAATTGACATTCGGTTGAACTGTCATGGTGAGAGGGTCATGCGGACCACCTTTGATCAGTAAAATGCTTAGCTTGATGTTTCACAACATTTATGTATATGTTTATCATAACAAGATCTTCTAATCATGTCTCATGTCTCTTATCTCTGTCTCTTCTATATTTTTACATGTCACCTTCTATCTCTTTCTATGTGTGAGAAGGCTCCGCAGTATTGCATTGAACCAGTGAGGATGATCCATTAGGGTTGAGAGAATAATTTTCTTTTCATTCATAAATCATGACCCACATGCATTCATACCATCCACAAACACCCATGCATATGTTTTAGTTTTGAAAGTGTATAAGAAGCTACATTCTTGGACCATTCTTCTGTCACGAGGAAGGAGATAAGGAAAAGAGCTCACACACATACTCTCACTCTCAAGGAGAAGCACACACACAAATTGAGACAGGGAAGAATGATCTTCTTCTTCTTCTTCTTCTATTATATAAAAGGAATGTACAAGAATGACCTAAAAAACAAGAATACAACAAGTGTAATATATAAAGACCAATACATAAGGAAAAACCTAATGTCTGTGAATGAGTGAGCTGGCAAGAAACAAATGTGCCATCACTCTTGGTAGATAAATCTAATAAAGCTCAATGAAGTATCCCTGACATATACCTGCATGACCACTATATATGTCAGAGAAACGAAAAACTGGTACATGTCATCCTGGATCATCACATGTTGAGCTTGATATCTCAACACTCCCCTCAAGCTGAATGCCATATCCTATAATCCAAGCATCTTCCGAAACTTCTTCAACTTCTCAGCTCCAAGTGCTTTGGTGAAAATATCAGCAACCTGCTCATCTGTTCTCACATAAACAAGATCAATATCACTTGCTAATACCTTCTCTCTGATGAAGTGATAATGTACCTCGATATGCTTTGTTCTAGCATGGAAAACAGGGTTCGGTGCTAACTGTATGCTGCTAAGATTATCACAATAGATAGTGATAGGCTTTTGCACTTCCACACCTAAATCTGCAAGTAACATCTCCAACCATGATGCTTCACATGCTGCCATTGCAACACCTCTATACTCAGCCTCTGTACTCGACAAAGCAACAGTGGGTTGCTTCTTACTGCTCCATGTAATAGCTGCACCTCCAAGTGAGAAAAGAAAGCCATTAGTAGATCTTCTGTCTGGAGTACTACCAACCCAATCTGCATCGGTGTATCCATGAACCTGCAAATCTACACCAGCTTCATAAAACAATGCATAATCCAAAGTAGCACTCACATAACGTAGAGTGCGCCTCAGAGCATCCAAATGTGGCTTCCTGGGAACCTGCATAAACTGACTTTCACGTCCAACAGTGTAGCTTAAATCAGGCCTTGTAATTGTAAGGTATATAAGACTTCCCACAATTTTCCTGTACATAGTAGCATTTTCCAATGCTTCACTTGATGTAGTATCCAATTTCAAATTCTGATCTAAAGGCATAGAAATTGGCTTACAATCAGCCATACCATACTTTTGCAGCATATTCAAGGCATATTGCCTTTGCGACATCCATATACCTATTTCTGTATATATAAACTCAATGCCCAAGAAATAGCGCAGCACACCAAGATCTTTCATGTCGAATTCTTGCATAAGAAGTTTCTTTACCTCTTTGATGCTTTCTTCATTATCACCACCTAGAATCAGATCATCAACATAAATAGCCACAATAGTGATGCCATCATCAGCTTTCCTTGCATATAGTGAGTGATCTGCATCACACATAGAAAACCCAATGCTGGTTAAGTAATCAGCAATCCTTGCATGCCATGCACGCGGAGCCTGCTTCAGCCCATACAAAGCCTTTTGCAACCTGCAAACATATTCTGGATGCTTTGAATCTTCATATCGTTGTGGCTGGTCCATATATACTTCTTCCTGTAACTCACCATGTAGGAAAGCATTCTTCACATCCATCTGATGCAAAGTCCATCCTTTTGCTGTAGCTAATGCAACAAGTGTACTAATAGTAGACATTTTAGCTACAGGGCTGAATGTTTCCTCATAATCAATGTCATATGTCTGTGCATATCCTTTAGCTACAAATCATGCTTTATACCTGCTTATGCTACCATCAGCATTATGCTTTACCTTGTAAACCCATTTACAGCCTATGGGTTTCTTTCCTTGTGGCAATGGAACCAACTTCCATGTATCATTTCCATAAAGTGCAGCCATCTCCTCATCCATAGATTTTTCCCAATCTGCATTACCAATTGCATCTTCAAAACAAGAAGGTTCAGCATCTTGTATTACCTTTGTCATGTAGGCACAATGGCGAGCCATGTAACTATCATATGTCAATCGTTGCACTGAATTACGCATCCTCCCAGATCTTCTTAGTCCTGGGTCACTTCTCCTTGTATCATCTGCATGTGCCCTTCTTACTCCTGGAGTCTTCACAGAGGGCAATCCAAGTTCCTCATCAAGACTCTTTTCAGAACCGCTTGAATCTCCATCAACTTCTTCAAAACCTGCACATGTTTTATGACCAGCAGAAAGCTTTTCTTTACCTTTCTTGGATATATTTGATGAATTTTCTAGACTGAAATTCCCACGTAATCTTCCACTCCATGGATTTGAGTTGGAACTATTGCTTGGTGATGCATCCGGTCCACTCAAAACCTGAGATTGTGCACTTGATTTTTCAACATTTTCTTTGTCATTTGGTTCAAGACTCAGTCCTTCTTTGGCATCTTCATAGAAGCTTGACATTTCATCAAATACCATATCTCTGCTCATCTTTACCTGTCGTGTGAGTGAGTTATAACATTTATATCCCTTTTGCTCAAGGGAGTATCCAATGAAGACACACTTTTCTGCTTTTGGATTAAGCTTCATCCTCAATTCATCTAGGACATGTACATATGCAATACAGCCAAAAGCTTTTAGATGTGATAAGTTTGGCTTTTTACGTGTAAACTTCTCTTCAGGTGTAACTTGATGTACAGCAACAGTCGAAGTTCTGTTCATGATGTATACAGTAGTATGCACAGCTTCTGCCCAATAACAATGAGGCATATTCTTCTTAGCCATTAAGACTCTTGCTATTTCTGCAATATGTCTGTTTTTGCATTCAGCAACACCATTCTGTTGTGGTGTGTACCTGCATGAAAATTGATGCCGAATTCCATGATTTTTTAGAAAACTGTTGAAAATTGACATGTATTCACCTCCTCCATCAGATCTTAATGTCTGAATGTACTTCCCTGTTTGCTTTTCCACCATAACTTTAAAATTCTGGAAGTGAGTAAACACCTCATTCTTCTCTTTCATGAAATATACCCATACTTTGCGTGTATGGTCATCCATGAAAGTAACATAAAACCTGCAACCACCCATAGATGTGGTCTTTGCTGGACCCCAAACATCTGTATGTACTACTTCTAGTACATTCTCACTAACATGCTTGTCATGTGGAAATGATGCTCTTGACTGTTTACAAAATTGACATGCTGCACATACCTTTTGCATTTCAGCAACTTTGAAATTTGGTAGTCCACGGAAAATCTCCTTTGACTGCATCAGTTTCAGCCTTTGTAAGTTTGCATGTCCAATCCGTTTGTGCCATATCTCTATATCTGCAATAACTCCTGCACCTTTTGCAAACATGGCTGCATTCATTTCAGGAATCTTCACATATAAGGTGAACATCCTACCCACATTGTTTCCTTTGGCAACCAATCATCCATCCTGCTTGTACTCTTCTACATATAATCCATCAGCATTGAACCTGACTTGTAATCCCTGGTCAACCATTTGTCCAACAGAAACTAGATTCTTTGTTATATTTGGAACATGCAGCATATCAGTGAGATGTTTTACCTTTCCGTCCTCCATAGACAATGCTATGTTTCCTGTATGCTCAATAGGATGCAATGTATCATCACCTGTTTCAACATATCCAAGAACTGGCATTTTCTGCAAACTACTAAACCATTCTGCATGACTGGTCATGTGATTTGAAGCACCTGAATCAACATACCAGACATTATCATTTGATTTTTGAAATACCAGCAGACATCGTATTCATCATGTGATGTTGAACCATAAACAGCTTCTCAGAATCATCTGCACTTGTGGATGCATTGTAGTTTTGCTGCCTTCTGTTATTTTGATTCTTCAACCTGCAATCACGTTCAAAGTGTCCAGGT
The DNA here is from genome assembly GCA_020310875.1 of Ceratopteris richardii. Lineage (NCBI taxonomy): Eukaryota > Viridiplantae > Streptophyta > Polypodiopsida > Polypodiales > Pteridaceae > Ceratopteris > Ceratopteris richardii. Next base: position 81,363 of record MU260068.1, read on the forward strand.
TTACCACAATTCCAACATCCTTTACTATCATTACCTGAATCATTTCTTTGGAAATTTCTGCATCCTCTTTGACTCCCCCTGCCTCGAAACTGTCCTCTTCCTCCTACATGATTCTGTTGTTGACCTTGGTCTTGGTTATTGTTTCCTCTTCCACTTCCAAAACCTCTACCTCTGCCTCTTCCTCTGCCAGAGTAGAATACTTGCTCAGAACTGGGCTTTCCTTGGGAGTTTGAATCCTCACCAAGATTCTTTTCTTCAATAATCAATATAGATACCAAATTAGTAAAAATCGGAATATTTTCCGTGGTCTGTATAGAAGTTCTGAACTGCTTATATGCAGCTCCTAAACCACGAAGGCACACTTCCAACTTATCATCATCATCTACATTCACGCCAATAGATGCAAGTGACTCACATATGCTTTTTATTTTTAGAGTGTAGTCACTTACCGACATGCTCTTTTTCTCCAATGTATGGAGTTCGTTCTTGAGTTGCAATTTCCGTGCCTTTCTATTGGTCTCGTACAAAGTGACCAAACTGTTCCAAGCCTCTTTTGGAGTCTTGGCATCCTGTATGTGTCCAATCATGCTATCCTGTATGCTAACAGATAGCCAATACATTACCTTTCGTGCTCCTTGATTCCATTCCTCATATGCTCTTAACTGTTCTACAGTCCGATTCCTTTCTGGTAACTGCGAAGCATTTTCATTCTCTCCTTCAATGTACTTCCAGTAGCCTTTTCCCATCACGAAATTCGTCATTCAGAATCTCCAAGCATGGAAGTTGTTCTTGTCCAGCTTATCGCTCATAAGCTGACTCATTCCATCAGTGTTTGCCATTTCTGCAACAATTCACAACACCGCAACACACTATAAGCAGCACTTCTGCTTGAACACTGTCGCACTATGACGTGACAGTTCGATCTCAGAAAAACACAGTTTTCGTGTATCAACAGTACACGGAATCGCTTGAAATTCTGGATCTGGAATATATGAGTGTTGTCGAACACAACGCAAGTTACAGTTTTTGAAATTGACCTGGTTTTTCTGTGGGCCCCACCTTGCGAGCTTGAAACGGAGGTCGAGATGGCTCCGAAACTTCGATTTGACAAAAACGAGTGACCCTAAAGGACTAACTCACGAAACTATTTTGAGGTCTTATACCTTCACGCTGATTTTCGTAGCAAACGTAGGCCGTTTGTGAAATCGCGTTTTCTCCACGCCTTGCCGCGTAGTCTTCACCGTCACCTTCTCCACGAGCTCTCTACAGCCATGCTGGCTCTGATACCATGTCACGAGGAAGGAGATAAGGAAGAGAGCTCACACACACACTCTCACTCTCAAGGAGAAGCACACACACAAATTGAGACAGGGAAGAATGATCTTCGTCTTCTTCTTCTATTACACAAAAGGAATGTATAAGAATGACCTAAAAAACAAGAATACAACAAGTGCAATATATAAAGACCAGTACATAAGGAAAAACCTAATGTCCGCGAATGAGTGAGCTGGCAAGAAACAAATGTGCCATCACTCTTGGTAGATAAATCTAATAAAGCTCAATGAAGTATCCCTGACATATACCGGCATGACCACTATACATGTTAGAGAAACGAAAAACTGGTACGTGTCATCCTGGATCATCACATGTTGAGCTTGATATCTCAACATCTTCCTTGCGAGACTGATTCATGTATGTGGTTTTAGTTTTTTTCTCATCATGCATTCATTCCATTCAAAAGAACCTATGAATGTGAATTAAATTTGGAAAGTGTTTAAGAAGCTCCATATTTTTGGACCATTCTTCCTTTGCGAATTGATTCATGTGAATGGTTTCTTTTATCCTCATCATTCATGTTCAAGCGATTATCTTGTGTTCATATGTTCCCCTTTCTCTAATCAAATCATGACATCTCTTCCCCCCCAATACCCAACTTCATTTTTACCTTCACATTTTTTATTACATAAATCTTCCAACACTCACTAGCTTCATACACTCTACGTGTGCCACGATCGGAACCGATCCACCCGGATTGTGATCACCTCCACATTGATGATTCGGCAATTGTATGGTTACAATCACTTTTTTGGGGTAGAAGAAAGTGTAAACTTTTTGGTAACATGTAGCAACTTTTTTTTTTTGATGAGGGAAAAAAATTAAACCCCGATACAAGGTACAACCATTTTTGATGACGGAGAACAGTCGTTTAAACTCCGATACAAGTGCTGTGAGATGGACTAAGGATGTAGAAACATGCAGTAGCAGGAGCTAGGATTTCAACAGTTACGCTTTCGATACAGGATACATATGCATGTTTATATATGAAAGTCATGTCACCAAAATAAACCTCCAAATCTACATGCCCTATCTTTCCACAATCCTAGATTATAATCAATTTCTTAGTAGATAAATTACTACTTAAGATACAATTTTACACAAGTAGAGAAATCATCGTTCGCCTTTTTTGACTCAAGTGATGTGGATATGCAATACAATGCAAAGACTGAAAACAAACATGCAAGAAACAAGAATGGAAAAAAAGTAGAATGAACTTGAAAAAAATCATAGCAACATGAACTTGAAAAATTAATGATATTTTTATATGTTATATATATATATATATATATATATATATATATATATATATATATATATATATATATATATTTTAAATTTTTTTAACATGGATACTCCTGTTTACGAATTAGCCTCATTGTTGTCATCTTCTTCAATGTCCTCATCTAAAATGTAAAGGCTTTGCAATAGAGAAAACTTTTGTTTTTGTTCACGTCGGGTTCAAATGTGGAGGTGATCGCAATCCGGGTGGATCGGGTCCGGTCGTGGCACACGCAGAGTGTATGAAGCTAGTGAGTGTTGGAAGGTTTATGTAATAAAAAATGTGAAGGTGAAGATGAAGTTAGGTATGGGGGGATTTGATTAGAGAAAGGGGAACATATGAACACAAGATAATCGCTTGAACATGAATGATGAGGACAAAAGAAACCATTCACATGAATCAATACGGAAAGGAAGAATGGTCCAAAAATATGGATCTTCTTAAACACTTTTTAAATTTAATTCACATTCATAGGTTCTTTTGAATGGAATGAATGCATGATGAGAAAAAAACTAAAACCACACACATGAATCAGTCTTGAAAGGAAGAATGGTCCAAGAATGGAGCTTCTTATACACTTTTGAAACTAAAACATATGCATGGGTGTTTGTGGGTGGTATGAAGGCACGTGGGTCATGATTTATGAATGAAAAAAAAAATATTCTCTCAACCTTAATGGATCATCCTCACTGGTTCAACACAATAATGCCGAGCCTTCTCACACATAGAAAGAGATAGAAGGTGACATGTAAAAATATAGAAGAGACAAAGAGATAAGAGACATGAGACATGAATTAGAAGATCTTGTTATGATAAACATATACATAAATGTTGTGAAACGTCAAACTAAGCATTCTAGTGGTCAAAGGTGGTCCGCAGGACCCTCTCACCATGACAGTTCAACCGAATGTCACACATAAGAGGATAGGTCCCACTTCATCGACCCTATGTCTTTCTAGGATCGTAATATGTTTTTAAAGAATTCTAAGACACATAAAACTAGCTCGAACTCACTCATACGCTCCACTGAGGGTGAGCAAAGAAAGAGATATTGGGTTTATGAGCCTATCCTGTTGGGTGTGTGTAGAAGTGCGAGAGACACACAAGAAGTACACACAAGGAGCACAAAGGCAACAAGACACACGGAGAAGACGATAGCTGGAATAGCTCTCTCTATTGACGATGAATTGAACTGAAGTAAGAGCTGAATAAATATCCCTAAGTACAAAGTACCACCACATATGAGAGTATCGAGTATGTGGTAACATGGGGAAAAAACCTCTAGCCAGCACTAGAGTAAAAAGTGCCCATGTATAGGGAAAAGGTTCACATCAAAGCTACTCGAGGAACACATAAGTGTAACAAACCCCCTTGGAGCGAATGATGTGAACACATACAGGGAGTGACAGATCAGCCCTCACAAGGTAACAAGCCTAAAGCTTTGCAAAAAGCTTCAAACGTTTCCCGTGGAAGAGCTTTGGTGAATATGTCTGCCACATTATCTTGTGTAGGCGCATATAACAAATCAATATCTCCTGCATGAAGGTGCTCTCTCACATAGTGATAATGCACCTCAATATGTTTGGTCCATGCATGAAACACTGGGTTTCGTGCAACAGCCAAAGCACTCTGACTATCTGTGAGAATATGCGTAGCTACATCTCATGACCTAGTCAAGAGTATGTCATCAACATAAAGAACAAGCACTATAAGATCAGCCCTATTTTTGCGTACATAGAGTGTGCTTTCAATCGGACTACATGTGAAGCCAAGAGCAATCAAGTGCTTATGTATTTTGTCATACCATGCACTTGGAGCTTGCTTGAGACCATACAAGGCTTTATGCAAGCGACAAACCATATGCTCTTTCCCTTTCATAGCAAATCCAGGAGGTTGCTTCACATAGACCTCTTCTTGCAAATCACCATTCAAGAAGACTGTTTTTATGTCCAACTGATGCACTTTCCAACCTCGATAGGCAACCAATGCAACCACGGTACGAATGGTAGTCATGCGTGAAGTAGGTGCAAAAGTTTCCTCATAGTTAATGCCATATTGTTGCGCATATCCTTTGGCAACCAATCAAGCTTTGGAGCGATCAATGATACCATCAGATTTTCTCTTAATCTTATAAACCCACTTTGTACCAATGGCATTCTTTCCTTTTGGCAATTCACATAACTCCCAAGTACCATTTCTATGTATGGAATCCATTTCTGATTGCATAGCACTCATCCATTGTGGATCATCACATGCATCTTCAAAAGAAAGTGGCTCTTCATTACATGCTGTAGCAATAAGAGAATAATCCACAAAATTACTTGATGCATGTTGAGAGCTTGATCTTGTTCTACCAAGTAAAGATGCACTCAATTTGCTGTCCTGCAAAGTTTGTTTCAGCCACTTTGGCATAGATTGTGCACTCTTGATAGACATGCGTTCATTATGTAAAACATCTTCAATATGTACATCATGCATGGGCTGAATTTCATGCTCATTTTCAGCCATATTTTGATGCAAATGTTCAGCCATATGTGGCTGAAAATTTCCAGCAGTTTGGACATTTTTTGACTGAAATGTTTTAGCCATGTTTGGCTGGAAATTCTCTGCATTTTCAGCCCTATTTGGCTGGAATTTTTCACCCTTTGAACCTCAATTGGCTGGTATACATGGCCATAGTCAAGCGCACCATTTTGGAACAAAGGCATGAGTGTATCCAACAAATCTTGTGAGCTAATTGTTGGTAGTTTTTGTTGGAGAAACAATCACTAATTGGACATATATTTGAAGGTCAAATCTTAGGAAGAAAACCCCATGCCTATGTGAAGGGACAAATTCACAAGTGTATCATATTTGTAAAGTTAGTTCACTTTAGTTCTAGAAGTTTTTTAAAATCACGAGAATACAAAAATCTATATAAGTTAGTTTGTATCAACTGACGCGAAGAGAGAGAGAGAGAGAGCGAGAGAGAAGAAGTAGAAGAAGGAGTTCATTTTATACGACTGAGAATAGTCGGGCTTCTCTGAGTGAGAAAGCATCTGTAAAACTTCTGAGTTTTCATAGCTATGAGAAAGAACTGAGTAAAGTTCTGTGTATGAGTCTCTCTCCATCATCTCCATGCTTGCCTACTGTGTGATGAATTCAAAAGTTCAAGTTTTCTGAGCAATTCGATGCCTGGCATCGAATCTTGGCTGATAAGTCATGTTTTCATTCTCTATGTGTTAACTATTGTTGAATCTTCTAAAAATATGAAGTTTGTGGAGCAACTCGATGCCTGGCATCGAGTTCCAGCATAAAATGGATGCCCGGCATCGACTTCTAGCATATAAGTCATCTTCTTCATGTGTGTGTAAAATAGAGTGTTTCTGGTGCAAAAAAATAGCCAAAAAAAGCCCAAAGTCGATGCCTGGCATCGACTTGGACTGAAATTCGATGCTAGGCATCGAATTTTTTATTTTTGGACATTAGGAATACTAAAACAGGCAAGATTTCCAGTTTTGGAAGGTCATACAGGGTCATCTTGTGAGGGCCATAACTTGAGTTCTAGAGCTCCGTTTGATGCATATGATAGCTTGTTGGAAAGCTCTATCTTCTAGTTTCAGCCTATAAAGTTTCATAGAGAAATAATATGTGAGCTAGGAGAAATTAGCAAAATACTGAAGGTATGTGATTTCAGTGACTAGGAATTTCTGTAGAAGCAAAGTTCTTGGTTTTGACTATCATTTCTCAAAGTTTGGAGTGGCAATGAGTTAATGGTGACCATAGAGGTGTTCTAGTGTCACATTAATTCATTTCTTGTGGTGTTTCATACATCAACAAGTGGTATCAGAGCAGAAAGATTCTCGAGAGCAGAAGGCGGCAAAGGTACGAGAAGTTTTGGAAAGTTTTCCATTAAAGTTTCAAAGGTGAAGCATTTGAAGACACAAGGCATCAAAAGGTTACTTCAAAAGTATCTTCATACACAAAGAACTCCAAAAGGTATTATTCTTTATCCTTTAAGCTCACAGGTTGCAGCAGAAGGAAAGGAGTATGGCAGATCATATCTCCATTGACAAACTGGACAGAGATAATTACCCCGCATGGGTAATGAGAATGGAAGCCTTACTTATGAGTAAGGATCTCATGATATATGTACAGGTGAAGAAGAGAAGCCAGTATTTGAAGATGAAAGCCGACCAAAGAAAGAAGAACTTGATGCTTTAAAGCATTGGCAGAAGAAGGATGCAAGTGCAAAAGCCTACATCTACAATACAATCTCTGATCATTTACTACCACACATCAGAGGATTGGAATCATCTGAAGATATATGGAATGCATTGGAGTATCATTTCCAAAGCACTACTAAAGCACGGAAAGCAAGTCTATGGTCAGAGTTTACAACATTCAAGAAGAAGCCAAGTCAAACCATTAGTGATTATGTCACTAAGGTGAAGGATCTAGCAGATAGTCTTGGATCCATAGATGAAGATGTTGAAGATCACAGATTGATTGCTCAACTACTTGCAAGGCTTGAGAGGGGATGAAAGGTGGAAACCTTTTGTCTTATGAACAAAACTTTCATTAAATCATTATGTTCCAGATTTGAACCAGTTGCTTGGTTTGATGCTCACATATGAGCAAGACTTGAAGGGAGATGGAGATAAAGGACAAAGTTCTGCAATGTACATGAAGAACAAGAAGAAAGGAGATAAAGGTAAAGCAAAGGATGAAGAGGAGTCTAGTTCTCAAGCTTATTATGCAAGAGGTAAAGGCACTGGCAGAGGAAGAGCAAGAGGTTTTGGAAGAGGAAGAGGTAATCAAAATAACAACAAAAAGGCTTGCTGGATCTGTGGATTGAGTAATCATTTGGCTCATGACTGTTGGCACAACCAACAAGGATCAAACCAGAATCAAAACAACAATAGCAGAGGCCGAGGTGGAAGATATCAAAGTAATTTTCAAAGAGGTAGACAAAGTCAAAGAGGAGGCTATGGTAGAGGTGGAGGAAGAAGTTGGGGACAAAATCAATCCTACAACACCACCTACTACAACTATGCAAATGACACACAGAATGAAAGTCATACATCATTGATGATGAATTCAATCAGCACATCAGATAAAGAAGATCTAAAGGTATTTTACATTGACTCTGGATGTTCTAATCATTTGTCACGAAACATAGAATTGATGTCAGAATTGGAAAAAGGCATTTCTAGTCACACAGTTCAAACTGGTGATAATACAAGACATAGTGTACATTCAATTGGAAAAGTGAAATGCAAGAGTGGAGCAGATTTGCTAACCAATGTTTTGTATGTTCCTACAATACCTAAAAACTTGATTAGTGTGGGACAGATAGTTGAAAAAGGTTTTCAAGTCAGGTTTACAAATGAAGGAGTATTTGTGGAAGATCCAGAGAATGGATATAATCAGATTGTCTCTGGTAAGAAAGAAGGTAGACTCTTTACTTTAAGAGTGCAAGGGAACATTGGTCAAGCTTTGCTCACACATGGTGAAGCAGTGATTACAGAACTTGATCTCTGGCATAAGAGATTAGGTCATTTCAATGAAAGAGGAATTAAAGCTATGGTTGCTAACCAGTCTGTACTGGGATTACCAAATGTGCAAAGTCAACATATGGTTTATAAATGTGAAGCATGTCAAATGGGTAAAGCACACAGGTTACCATTTCAGAAGAAAGGATTCAAACATGATGGAGTACTTGAGCTCATTCATACAGATGTATGGGGACCAACAAAAGAAGGATCTATCAGTGGCTCAAGGTATTATGTTCTTTTTATTGATGATGCTACAAGATGGATAACATTATATGTTTTGAAGGAAAGATCAGAAGTGTTTGGAGCTTTCAAGCATTTTCATGCATATGCAGAGAGAGTCACAGGTCAAAAGCTTAAGAGACTGAGGTCTGATGGAGGGGGAGAATACTTCTCCCAAGAGTTCAATGATTATCTTTGGAATGCAGGTATTAAGAGAGAAATAACCTGTAGGTATACACCACAACAAAATGGTGTAGCAGAAAGAAGGAACATGACTTTGGTTGAGTTTGCTAGAGCTATGCTAAAGGAGAAGAATTGTCCAAATTATCTTTGGGCTGAGGCTGTAAATACAGCTACATATCTTGTGAATAGATTACCATGTGCAGCTTTGAATGGAATGACTCCATATGAAGCTTGGTGGGGTAAGAAACCAACACTAGATCATTGTAGAGTGTTTGGATCAATTGCATATGCTTATGTGCCATCACAACTTAGGCATAAACTTGAACCAAAGGCAGAAAAATATGTGTTCATTGGTTATGATGAAAAGCAGATGGGTTACAGATTGTGGAATCCTCTAACCAAACAATTTATTGTTTCTAGAGATGTTACATTTGATGAACAGAAAAGTTGGTATGCAGATCAAAGTCATACAGCTGAAGAATTTGAAGAGGAGGTAAGAAGATGTGAGAAAGGAAAATCAATTGTGCAGGTAAATAGAGATGAAGACTATATGCAAGCAAGTACATCCAGAAGTGGATCAACAAGAAGAAATGAAGAAGCTCCTATATTTGATGAAGAAGTGTATCCAGACACATATGAAGAATGTGAACCAAGAAGGTCAAGCAGGACTAGAAGACAACCAGAAAGGTATTCTTATGATACTTCTTACATAACTCAGGAGAACTATGCATATATGGTCAAAGATGATGAAGAACCTCAGAACTATGATGAAGCTAAAGGTAAGAAGCAATGAAGGAAGAGTTCAATGCACTGGAGGAGAACAAGACATGGGAACTTGTTCCTAAACCAAATGGTAAGAAAGTTATTGGAAATAAATGGGTTTATAAAGTGAAGAAGCTTGCAGATGGAAGTATAGCCAGATACAAAGCTAGACTGGTGGTGAAAGGCTATGCCCAGACCTATGGCATAGATTATGATGAGACATTCAGTCCTGTAGCTAAGATGTCAACTATAAGGACAATTATTGCTATTGCAGCTTCAAAAGGATGGACCCTAAGTCAATTGGATATAAAAAATGCATTCTTGAATGGATACATATCAGATGAGGTATACATGGAACATCCTCAAGGGTTCATAGATTCCAGGTATCCAAATTTTGTTTGCAGGTTGAGAAGAGCATTGTATGGATTGAAGCAAGTTCCAAGAGCTTGGAACTATAGACTGGTGAAGTATCTCAATGATCTTGGATATCAAAGTTCAAAAGCAGATTCAAGTCTACTTATCAAAAGAACAGAGGAAGGTACAATCTACATTTGTATTTATGTAGATGACATTATAATCACAGGTACTTCAGATGAAGGAATCAAGGAGGTAAAGAGATTACTTGAGAAAGAGTTCAAGATCAGTGACCTAGGAAAGTTGTCATACTTTCTTGGAATGGAAGTCACTTATATAGATCATGGCATATATGTATCACAAGAAAGGTATCTTCTGAATCTATTGAAGAAGTTTGATATGGAAAATTGCAGAGAATCTTCAACTCCACTTGAAGTTAATCACAAGCTCAGTAAATATGATGGTGCAGAATACAAAGATATGAGGAAGTATCAATCTCTTGTGGGTAGTTTGATTTATGCTACACTAACAAGACCTGATCTTAGTTATGAAGTGGGAGTTTTGTCACAATTCATGCATTGTCCAAAGGACCCACATTGGATTGCAGGTCAAAGAGTTCTCAGATATATCAAAGGAACTATAAAGGAAGGATTATATTATCCTTTTACATCAGATTTGAAGTTGAGAGCCTATAGTGATTCAGATTGGGCAGGTAACCAGGATGACAGAAGATCAACTCATGGTTACATGATATACATTGGTGATAAGCTTGTAAGTTGGTGTTCAAAGAAACAACATACAGTAGCATTATCATCAACTGAAGCAGAGTACAAAGGACTTGTGGAAGCAGCTAAGGAAGTCATATGGATGCAGACATTGTTCAAGAGCTTAGGCATTGATCAAGGTACACCTACAATACATGGAGATAATATGAGTTCACTTTATCTTGCAGCAAATCCAGTATTTCATGCAAGGACAAAGCACATAGAGATACAGTATCATTTTCTTAGAGAAAAGGTAATGGAGAAGGAGATTGAAGTGGAGTACATTTCTACTAAAGATCAGTTAGCAGACATAATGACAAAGAGCTTGGATGGTGTGAAGACCAGTAGATTCAAAAGCATGGCAGGAGTAAAAGAAAAGAAGATGATATGAAGAAACAGGGAATGTCAATTAGTGATTGAGGGGGAGCTGTTGGAGAAACAATCACTAATTGGACATATATTTGAAGGTCAAATCTTAGGAAGAAAACCCCATGCCTATGTGAAGGGACAAATTCACAAGTGTATCATATTTGTAAAGTTAATTCACTTTAGTTCTAGAAGTTTTTTAAAATCACGAGAATACAAAAATCTATATAAGTTAGTTTGTATCAACTGACGCGAAGAGAGAGAGAGAGAGAGAGAGCGAGAGAGAAGAAGTAGAAGAAGGAGTTCATTTTATACGACTGAGAATAGTCGGGCTTCTCTGAGTGAGAAAGCATCTGTAAAACTTTTGAGTTTTCATAGCTATGAGAAAGAACTGAGTAAAGTTCTGTGTATGAGTCTCTCTCCATCATCTCCATGCTTGCCTACTGTGTGATGAATTCAAAAGTTCAAGTTTTCTGAGCAATTCAATGCCTGGCATCGAATCTTGGCTGATAAGTCATTTTTTCATTCTCTCTGTGTTAACTATTGTTGAATCTTCTAAAAATATGAAGTTTGTGGAGCAACTCGATGCCTGGCATCGAGTTCCAGCATAAAATGGATGCCCGGCATCGACTTCTAGCATATAAGTCATCTTCTTCATGTGTGTGTAAAATAGAGTGTTTCTGGTGCAAAAAAATAGCCAAAAAAAGCCCAAAGTCGATGCCTGGCATCGACTTGGACTGAAATTCGATGCTAGGCATCGAATTTTTTATTTTTGGACATCAGGAATACTAAAACAGGCAAGATTTCCAGTTTTGGAAGGTCATACAGGGTCATCTTGTGAGGGCCATAACTTGAGTTCTAGAGCTCCGTTTATGCATATGATAGCTTGTTGGAAAGCTCTACTCTTCTAGTTTCAGCCTATAAAGTTTCATAGAGAAATAATATGTGAGCTAGGAGAAATTAGCAAAATACTGAAGGTATGTCATTTCAGTGACTAGGAATTTCTGTAGAAGCAAAGTTCTAGGTTTTGACTATCATTTCTCAAAGTTTGGAGTGGCAATGAGTTAATGGTGACCATAGAGGTGTTCTAGTGTCACATTAATTCATTTCTTGTGGTGTTTCATACATCAACAGTTTTTTGCATTCAAGTAGAGGGAAAACTGAATTTTCAGCAAATACCATATCTTAACTCACAACAATTGTGTTCGTCAATGGATGGTACAACCGATATCCCTTACTTTTAGCACTTTAACCAACAAATATACATTTCTTTGCCTTGTCATCAAGTTTGTGACGTTGTTGTGATGGCACAAGAGCATATGCCAAACAATAAATTACCCGCATATGACTAACCATAGGCTTATGAACATTCCAAGCCTCATAAGGATTGATGACTCTCAATGCTTTTGTAGGGAAATGATTCAACACATAGTTTGCACACATGGCCGCTTCCATCCAAAAATTTTGAGGAAGATGCTTTCCTTTAACCATACATAGTGCCATTTCAAGTAGAGTTCTATTTTTACGCTCGGCAACACCATTTTGCGGAGGTGTATGGCACCATACATTGGTGTGAAATACCTCTTTCATGAAGAAAAGCACTAAATTCATGTGACATGTATTCACCACCACGATCCGTGCGTAGAGTCAAAAGCTTTTGTGAAGAAAAATTTTCAGCCCTAGCTAAAAATGCTTTGAAGCAAGAAAATACCTCATTCTTTGCTTTCATAGGATACACCCATGTATGGCGAGTAGCATCATCAATGAAGGTAACAAAATATACATGCTTCCCAAAAGATGGAGTCTTGATGGGACCACATACATCACTATGAACAAGCTGCAATTTTCTTGTAGTGTGTGTATGACCATCTTTTGGAAAAGAAGCACGATGCATTTTTCCAAGAATGCAACCTTCACATGCATGCTTTTCAATGGAGTCAAGTGTAGGCAAGCCAATAACCATGTCCTTCTTTTGCAAGTAGAGCAAACTATTGAAGTTCAAGTGACCAAAACGAGCATGCCAAAGCTCCATTTCAGCCATGGAAGAAGTATGAGCAACTAAGGCATTTGAGGCAGCCCTCTTCTATGTATCCATGCGATACAAACCATTACATAATGTACCGGACATCACGATAACATCGCCATTGCTGAAATCATGAACCATACACTTATCATGAACAAAGTGTACATGAAGTCCAACTTTGGCAATCAACGGAACTGAAATTAAGTTCTTCTTGATACTGGGCACATACAATGCATTTTTCAAGAGAATCACACCTCCATTTGCAGCCGTAAGCTCAATTTCTCCTACTCCAATGATAGGATAAGAGGCATTGTTTGGACACACCACATGTTCTCCTTTAGGTGCATCTTTCAAAGAGGCAAAAAATCTTTTGCATGATGTTATGTGCTTTGAAGCACCACTATCAAAAAACCAATCAGAATCAGCCTCACTCACAACCATACATTTAGAATGTAAAGAAGCATCATAATGACAGGTAACAACACATGCCCAAAAATCTTGAGCCATGTTAGCTTCATCATTCTTTGCATTTGTAAAATTTTCAGCAATAGAAATGCCGGATTTCTTCTTCTTTTCATTGCGTTTAGCAAGCTTTCTACACTCATCAATAGTATGACCAGCCTTCCGGCAATATTTGCATCTCTTCTTCTTTTGCAAATCACCATCATTAGAGGAATGAGTGGAAGAGGAAGCTTGAGGCTTTGGTTTTGATGAGCCCAAAGCTGAACCATACTTGCTTTTCCCCTTTTGTGAGATAGCAAGTGCTTGCGTTCCCTCAATCAAACCACTCCTATTCACTCTAGATTGCTCTTCTTGCAAAAGAAGAGACACAACCTCATCAAATGCATACATATTAGGATTTCCTTTTGCAACCAAACGAAGTGTAGTAGCAAAGCTTTGAAAAGATTCCGGTAATCCTTTCAACAATGTAGAAATGAGTGATGCATCGGGAATGATCTCATCTATGTTTGCCGATTGCTCTTTCAAATCCTTGATGCGTGTCACATACACATCCACCGACTCATTTTCAGCCATACATACATCCTCAAGTTGCTTCCTCAAGTATGCAACACATGCTTCATTACGCACGGCATACAAAGAAGCAAGAGTGTCCCATGCCTATCGTGATGTAGAACATGACCGAATGTGTGGAACTATATGACGCTTCACTGAAAGACCAATCAAAGCATGAGCTTGAGCATCTTTTCCATCCCATCTAAGCTGCTCTTGTGTAGGTGGAGAAGGAGAAACCACTATACTCGAAGAAGAAGCTCCATCTGTGACAGTAGACTGTGAAGTAGAAGCACCTGCCGGTCTTTCATCTACATCTGCCACTGTGTTCCAAAGTTGTTTTGCAACAAGAACATGCTTCATCATGTAAGACCACATCGGATAGTTGGTCCCATCAAGCTTATCTTCAGCTTGAAGCATTCCAAACAAGTCATTGCTGCGCGCCATTTAACTAAGGAACAAGAATGTGACAAAATCTTCACTTCGATGAAAGCTGAAATGAGTGCTGAAATTTTAGCTCACAAACCGTCACTCTGATGGAAATTCTGATTGCACGAATGGCTTCGAAATGGGGGTAAAACCCCAACGCACCTAGTGGAAATGTTTTCGGGCTTCTGAAATTCACAGTTTTATGCTTCGAAGTCGATTTACACTGTTAACGTGCACGCGTGCCATGACGCGAAAAACCAAAACTTGAGAAGGAGTTGAACCTATTCTGATACCACTGTTGGGTGTGTGTAGAAGTGCGAGAGACACACAAGAAGTACACACAAGGAGCACAAACGTAGCAAGACACACGGAGAAGACAATGGCTGGAATAGCTCTCTCTATTGACGATGAACTGAACTGAAGTAAGAGCTGAATAAATATCCCTAAGTACAAAGTACCACCACATATGAGAGTATCAAGTATGTGGCAACATGGGAAAAAACCTCTAGCCAGCACTAGAGTAAAAAGTGCCCATGTATAGGGAAAAGGTTCACATCAAAGCTACTCGAGGAACACATAAGTGTAACATATCCTAGAGAGGAAGTCTAAAAATTGAATCTAGGAACTATGCTCTTACTATCCCACCTTGGATCCTCACACGCTCAAATGAGGGTGATCGTCTCAAGGAAACCATGTGCTAGCAAGGGCCCTATGGATGCCTAACAATGATTCTCTAGGAGTTTGGAGGGGGGTTTATATAGTTTTTTGAATGAATTTGGGTCCCTGGATCTAGAGAAATCAGCTCTCAACCCTAAGATCAGCTTCTTTTGATTACAACCATTGGATTTATAAAATGGATGATTAGGATTGGTTCTTTATATGATATCTAGGACAAAGGGGAGGAAAATAGGTGCCTTCATTCTCCACCATTGGATCTGGGGCTGATCTGGACCGTCGGATCAGTGCCGACATCAATTTGGATAAGATAAGCCACTATTTTTGGAGAAACTTTGCATTATTGATCTTTGATCATCAAAAAAAGCTTATCCAGTGAAAAAACTCATGGATCCTCCTTCCTTTATGCTTTAATGCATCTCCACACTTGAATATGAGCTCATCTTGACCGTACAACATGGTTCAATCATTGTTTGCCATGTGGCAGCCCTTCAAGCCTTCAATTTTCTTATTCTAGTAAACTACAGTGACCTTGAAAACTGGATTTTGTGCTCTTTGACCCGTCAAATATCCTTTGATGAAGATAAAAATTTGTAGGGCTATGTTTTGAAAGGCCTCCTTTATGAATATGTGGAAAAAACTCCCATCTGGATCTCCCTTGTACAAGTTTGACTACATTTGGAAGCTTGCAAGGTGGCATTAAGGTCTCTTGGAAGCTCGGATAGCCTTGAAACTTTGTACAAATATGTAGGCTCATATGTTCTTTATACATACCAAACCATATGGCTAAGAAAAATTCATATACAAGATTTTGTAGGGTCTAAGTGGAAAAATTACATTTTTTATAAAATGCACATGGCATATCAATGTGCTAGAAAATCCATTTACATGTGAAATTCGGGCTATAGACTGCCTTTGATAGGCTTTACAAGTGTATGAATTTTCATGTGATTTGGAGATATTGAAAATTTTGCCCTAATTTCCAAAATTTGACCAGCTTTGACCACTACCCTGGATTTGCTTGATTTCTTCCAAAGTTTGCATGTGAACTCCCTTTGACATCCTTGATGCATCTTGTAATTCTCAGGGAATTCTGACTACCTTCACCGAATGTGTTTCCTGTAGGCCTTCATGAATGAGAGAGGAGAGAAAATCTCGACGACACCAGCCGGTTCAGACAGATCTGAAATCCGATACCGTTTGGTCGCTCGTATGTATGACCAAATATCTCCAGTCTAGACTTACTAGAAGGTCGTTTAGCCTTGTGAACAAGTGATCCGCTTAGCCTAGTGGTTAAGAATCAAGGATGTGAAGGAGCAGGTCTTGGGTTCAACCCCATGGGGTACATGGGGAGAGTGTTTTGCCCAAAGAGCTCTAGAACCTTCTAGAAGCATCCACTTGAGTTAAATCTAGTTAATTGGGACACTTGGTGCACATGCAATTACTTTGCTGATACTTGGATGGTTAGTATCCACTTGCCCAAGCAGGCAGTCCCCTAGAGAGAGTTATATATAGAGGCATTTGGTTGGGAGGAGAGACATCTCTCTAGCACGTGGTGGTCGTAATCTTGCATTGGTATCAGAGCAAAGGACGGAGCTTAAATGAAAGCAAAGTACTTTATAAGTTGATGTTTTCATATTTTGCTTTGCTCTATGCTTTCATATAGAATGCATTGCTATTATCATTGAAGTAGGGAAGGAATCTTCAATTTTTTAAGCATTGTATCGAATTTAACGCAAGTAAAATTGGAGAGCATTGAAGTATGGAAACACTTATCAAGTAAAGTCATGCATCTATGAAAGAATGTTGGTGCATTTCTCCTTATTAAAGAATGTTTTCATGCACAAAACACGTTTTCTTCTTGATTGAAAAAGATAGTTAATGCTCAAGTTTATGCACATGAATGTTATATCTTTTTAAAAGGCTATCAAGTAGAATGTTTGTGCATGGATGAATGAAGAACGTGCATGTTCAAGCTCAAGAATTTTTTGATTTCAGTTTGGTGCATGAAAGGAGAATGCCAACACGTGCATGTGCTCACATGCATTTTCATGCAAGAATGGGCATTTGCACATGCATGATTGCTTGTTAAGTAGTTGAATACTTATACTTTCGTTACCCCTTTTTTCTAACTCAACTTAGATAGTTAGGTAAAATAGCAGACTAAGTAGTTGCGAGGCTCTTGGATGCCATGTAACTCAAGTAGTTAGTTTGTTTGTCCCAAACATGATACTTAGGTATCACAAATTAGGAGTCTTGATTAGGAAAAATAGGCTTTTTGAAAGTCAAGTGTTCAATTTTCTTGCTCATTGGAATGGCAAGAAAATAAGGCTACTTGCAAATTTCCTTAATGACTCTAAGTTTAGAAGAAAACTTAGAGAATCATAACGACAAGCCTAGATGTAGTCGTTAGCTTGGATTTGAGAAATCATGCATCAAAGTAGGTTAAGAAAGTTTCCTTTGGAAGTTTTATTTGATTCTATCCCAAGGCATGATAAGAATCAAATAAAATCAATTGGAACTTAAATCAATTGAACTTTCAAGTTCAAAGGATAGTTGATATGTTCCAAATTTGAAAAAAATCATGGAATTATTGAAGTTTTTCTTTTCATCCTGACGAGTGATGAACTTGAAAGAGGTGAATAAACTTTAGCATGACTTGAACTTTAGTTTTCAATAGTTGGATGCTAGGTTCCATGATGACATATCTAGTCAAGATGCAAAGATTTCAAAAAGTATGGAAACTTTATTAAGCACTTTTTTGAGGATGAGAAACATATGCTTGGTTTTGTTTAAGCTAGTTAGAGATTAAAGAAGAAACCCAAGTCAAAGTAACCTTTGGGACTCACGATATTTCCTAAAAGATACGACAAAGTAATCTTTGGGAATTAAGCTGTCTCCTAAAGATAAGCCAATAAAGGAAATAGTTTGGTTACTATTTCATTGGTTAAAAAGAAACATCTTTTGGACAAGCAAGTCTTGGTCTTGTCCAAAAGTCAAGAATTTATTTAAAGTCTATTCTAGTAAAGCAAAAGATTCCAAGATGAATCACTGGCTTAGTATTACTTGATTCCTTGGCAGGAATCTAAAGTTCTTGAAAGAAAAAAATCTCCCTAGATGTGAGATTGGAATCTTTCAAGTAAGTTTTATAGCAACTAGTTTCGGGTAGTTCCCAAACCATCGACATGGGTACTTAATTCTTAATAGTGATATAACCTAAAGGTATATCAAAGATTCTTAGCTTTGGAATCTGAGAAGCATCAGGGTATGCTTGGACTGAAGTTCAGGGAAAGATCTCTAAAAATCCTACAGGTAAGCAAAGAAGCTTTAGATAGTTTAGGAGATCTTAAAGATAAAGTCTAAGTCTTTATTTTTGTCGCAAGGTCTAGACTTGATCAAGCTTGGCCATGATTATCCAAGAATGTGCGATTGGAACTACTCTGTAGATTGCCCAAGTATTGGCAATAAAATTTCTTTTGGGAATTATTCACTCAGGTTCCATTTATCCAATGGAAAATTGTGAAAAGAGTAAGCTGTTTCAAGTCTGAACAGAGTGAAGAAATTCCAAGAGAGTAGTCTACAACCGTGAAGATGGTACTTAAGTCTGTGTAAGGTAAAACATAATGTTTGCCTATCCTCAAAAGGATTTTGGAACAAATCCAGAAAGCATGAGCAGATGCTTAAGACTTAAGCAGTAGAGAGATCCCTATATAAAGTCCCTGGGATAGTTATCTAAAGTATCAGTAAAGAAATGAATCTAAAGACAAGAAGTCAAAAGCTTTTGTCACTACAATTTGGTCAAGGATAAACCTATTGAACTTGAATTTGTGAAAATTTAAGTTCTTGAAATTTCGATTGGTTTTCGTTTAAAAATCCTAGCAAAGAAGGATGGATATTCCATCAAAAGGGTTTCAAGTTCCCAAAGGAAAGCACAAGATTGTGAAAGGATCATGTGAAGTGATGAAAACCTAGAAAACCTAGCTTTCTCCAAGGCTTACGACTAAGGCGGCGACTAAGGCGGCGACCAAGGCATAGACCTTGGCATACCTTGTCATCCGAGTCACCGAAGTCACCGTTGGCGCCGTTGGCTGCGCGCGAGGGAGGACCTCAACGATCAAGGAATATAGAGGTTCCCGGTACTTCCCGGGAGGTCACCCATCCCAGTACTGTTCCCCCCAGAGCTCGCTTAACTGTGGCAATCTCTTGCCACTAAGCTACACTCTTGTGGTGTTTGAAGAAGGGGAAAGACTAAGGTTGACATTACCTTGAACAAGTTTTGGTCCCTCAAAGCTTCATTTTTGCTTTTAAAGCCTATTTCTGAAGCAATTTTGGGGTGTTTTTGGAGCCATTTCGGAGTACTTTCGCACGTAGTTCTCTTCACACAGGTCCAATAACATCAAGAAGAGTGTTCCTTGTACTTCTCAGACAATAAATATCAACCTTTGGGGCTGTATTTTCAGCCACGCTCGTAAAACTACAGGTTTCTCGAGGGGTTTTCAGTTTTGGTGGGAGCAGTCGCTGCAAATTTATGCAGGTTTTTAAAGCCTAAAACATTAGAGTTGACAGACACTTGCAAGTGTTATTGGCTAGTTTTTGGGCTGTGTATTCAGCCTTTCAGTGTCATTTTACTGCATATATTGAGCACATACACACCATGTACGCTTCTGTGGATACCGCTTATGTACGTCCATGTGGGCATTGATATAGCGGTTACGTTCTTTGCATAAAGCCTTTTACGTTTGATAAAGAGGGTCGTGGTGAGGTTTTCCTAACTGGGAGACACCCAGATGTCGGGGTCTCTTCGGTGATGCAGGTGGAAGACTTACCCAGCCTCGCCATAGGAGATGTATGATAGTTGTTCATAGGTGCTCGATAAGCCTAGTTGGCTTCTATTGGGTAACTGATTATATGCAGTGGAGTCAGTGATTCACTATGCAGGTAGACATGTCAGTACTTGCAGTTTTATGATACTTTGACACTGGTCATATGCTAATTCTGCAGAGGATACTCTGGCAAAATTTTTCCAGATTTCTGGTTTAGTCAACTATATAGTGGTCGATTTACTCCTTGATACACTTATTTGTTGGTGTTTGGACTCTTCTAGCTCCATTATCATTCTATTCAGTTCTCTACGATCATGGCATCAGAGGTCTCAGGCACATCCGGTGGATCAGGGTCTAGTGCTAGCGTTCCGAGGAGGAGCTATAACTTGCAGGGCAAAGACCATTTTGAGATCCGAAAATTTGATGGCACAAACTTTGCTCTATGGAAGAATCAGATTAAAGATGTGCTGATTCAAAGAAGGCAATGGAAGCCAGTAAATGGGATTTCAAAGAAGCCTGCTGACATGGATGAAGATGATTGGGATGAGTTAGATGAAATGGCCAGGTCTACCATTCGCTTGCACCTAGCAGATAATGTTTACTTTACAGTATTAGACTGTGAAAGTGCAGAGGAGCTTTGGAAGAAGTTATGCAATACATATGAAAAAGAGACGGCATCAAATAAAGTATATCTGATGAGAAAATTATACGACCTTCGTATGAAGGACACAGATAGTGTCGCTGCTCATCTAAATGAGTTTGATGCCATATTCTCCCAGTTACAGGCTCAGAAAATGGATATGGACAATGAAATGAAAGCAGTATTGCTGTTATGCACCCTACCATCATCATGGGATACATTTTGCACAGCTATTAGCAATAGTGCACCAGGTGGTAAACTCGTCTATGATGACATATGTGGAGCACTCTTGAGTGAGGAGATTCGTAGAAAATCTATGGTTGGCACTCAGAGTGGAGATGCATATAATGTTCGTGATTCTTACCAAGGAAAGAATCAACAACGTGGCAGGAGCAAGAACAAGGAAAAGAATGGTCAACGGAATAAGAGCAGAAGTAAATCAAGGAAGAGGGATATTGAATGCCATTATTGTCATAAGAAAGGACACATGAAGAAAGATTGTTATGCATTAAAGAATGCTAAAGGTAAAGGACAGAATGTTGATGGGCATGTTAAACAGTTACCTGCACCATCTACTTCGACTGTGAAGATTGAAGAAATTAATGCTATTTCTGATGATGCTGATGTGTTGACACTTGATAGTACTGTGCCATCTGAGGCACTTATGGCTGATTCTCTTTCCCACACCTGGCTGCTAGATTCTGGTGCTTCTTTCCATGTGACACCACATAGAGAATGGTTCTCTAATTATGCAGCAAAGTCTCTTGGTACCGTGAGACTTGGTGACTCTTACCAGTGTGATGTTGTGGGGATTGGAGATGTGGTTGTGCAGTTCATTGACGGTTCAAAATTTACTATGCATAATGTACGCCATGTACCTCAGTTATCACGCAGTTTGATGTCAGTTGGTCAACTTGATGACCTTGGTTACAAGGTGGTCTTCTATGCTCAGTCCTTTCGTATATCAAAGGGCAATATGGTTATTGCAAAAGGAAGGAAAGTTGGCTCACTTTACCCTTTATTTGTATCACAGAAAGAACACTTGTTAGCTGTTACTGAACAGCCTATGGCTTGTATTTGGCATGGTCGTTTGGGCCATATATCTCGTAGTGGAATGGAAAATCTTTCTCGTTCTGGCTACTTACCTGTGTTATCTTTCTCTGATTTTTCATTTTGTGAGCATTGTCAATATGGAAAGCAAACCAGAAATGTGCATAAAACGCACATTGACTCTTCAATTCAGCCTTTAGATCTTGTTCATACAGATGTCTGTGGTCCTATGCCCACTAGGTCCTTAGGTGGTTCTCTTTACTTTGTCACTTTCATAGATGATGCTACTAGAAAAGTCTGGGTATATCCTATCAAATCGAAGGATGATGTATTCCCTACTTTCAGAAAATGGCTTGCTTCAGTTGAGACTGAAAAAGGAACTAAGCTTAAGGCTTTACGTTCAGATAATGGGGGTGAGTATACCTCACATGAATTCAGCCTTTTCTGTCAGTGTAGAGGGATTCGTAGAGAGTTTACAGCTCCTTATACCCCAGTACAGAATGGTGTAGCTGAGAGGATGAATAGAACTATTCAAGATAGAGTAGTCTCTATGTTGCATCATGCAAACCTCTCACAAGGTTTTTGGGCAGAAGCAGTATTGACTGCAGTTCATGTGATTAACCTTTCACCTAGTACTGCCAAAGGTCTGAAAGTGGCACAAGAGTTATGGACAGGGAAACCACCATATTATGATCATCTTCGAGTTTTTGGGTGTGAAGCATATGTTCATATACCCAAGAATCTTAGACAGAAGTTGGACCATAAGTCAAAGAAATGCATTTTTCTTGGATATGGTCGAGAAGGACAATTTGGATATCGCTTATGGGATCTTGAAACACGGTCAGTGATCAGAAGTAGTGATGTCATTTTTAATGAGTCTAAGATGCATAAACAACCGATTAAGGAGGTTGAAGTGAGAAGAGTGGTGTTTGAGGATACTAGTCCTCCGGTTAGCATGCATAAAAATGCTGCACATAGTGATGTTCAAGAGAATGTCCATTCAGATCAGTCTGCACATGTTCCTGTTCAGCAACCATTGAGACGTTCTGCACGTGTCTCATATCCACCTGATAGATATGTTCCAGGTTTAGATTTTGTTATGCTAACAGATGCCGGTGAGCCCTCTTGCTACAAAGAGGCTATGCAGACAGAGGATCATGTCAAGTGGGAGCGTGCCATGAAGAGTGAGTTGGATTCTATTCACAAGAATGGTACTTGGGACTTAGTACCTTTGCCAAAGGGCAGGAAAGCTTTACCATGTAAATGGGTATATAAGCTGAAATTCACATCAGATAGTGCTTCTCCAAAATATAAAGCACGACTTGTTGCAAAGGGTTTTAAGCAACAACATGGTGTTGATTTTGAGGAAATCTTCTCTCCAGTGGTCAAGATGACTACTTTGCGCATGTTGCTTGGATTCGTTGCAATGGAGGACTTAGAGCTAGTCCAAATGGATGTGAAAACAGCTTTCTTGCATGGAGATCTTACAGATGAGATCTATATGGAACAACCAGAGGGTTATGTAGTTCCTGGCAAGGAAAGTCTAGTTTGTAAGCTCAAGAAGAGCTTGTATGGACTTAAACAATCTCCTAGACAATGGTACCAAAAGTTTGATGCTTTTATGAAGTCCCAAGGCTATTCTCGGAGCAATGAGGATCATTGTCTCTACACAAAGAGATGTTCTGATGGCAGCTTGATATGCTTGATACTTTACGTCGATGATATGTTGATTGCTGGGAAGTCCTCTTATGATTTGTCAATTCTCAAAAAGAAGTTGAGTCAGACATTTGATATGAAGGATTTGGGGGATGCCAAACATATTCTTGGCATGCGCATTACTCGTGATAGGAGTAAAAGATGCATATACTTGTCTCAAAGTGAGTACATATCCAAAGTACTTCATCGATTCAATATGCAGGGTGGAAAGGCATTGAGTACACCTTTACCCACATATGTGAAATTGAGCAAGGATGACTGCCCCAAATCAGATGAGGAAAAGGAATTCATGACCAAAATTCCCTATCAGTCTGCTGTTGGTAGTCTCATGTATGCTATGGTAGCTACGAGACCAGACATTGCATTTGCAGTGGGAGTTGTGAGCAGATATATGTCTAATCCTGGCAAGAAACATTGGGAAGCGGTCAAAATGATTTTGAGATATCTGAGTGGCACTAAGGACAAGTGTCTATGCTTAGGTAGAGGGAAAGCATCCATTATTGGTTACACAGATTCTGACTATGCTGGTTGTGTAGACAATCGTAAGTCTACATCAGGGTACATTTTTCATTTTGCTGGAGGTGCTATCTCTTGGAGATCTCGTCTTCAAGAATGTACAGCTGTTTCCACCACAGAAGTAGAGTATGTTGCAGCAAGTGAGGCATGTAAGGAAGCATTGTGGCTTTCTCGTCTTGCTTGTGATATGGGTTTGCCTCAGCATGTACCTCACTTGCTCAGTGATAGTCAGAGTGCCATTGCTTTGGCTAAGAATCCGGTCTATCATGCAAAGACCAAGCACATTGAGGTGAGGTATCATTTCATTAGAGATTGCTTAGCCACTGAGAGCATTATTCTTGAGAAGGTTCACACTCGAGATAATGCTGCAGATGCTTTGACTAAAGCTCTACCACAGGATAGCTTTCGACACTGTTGTCACTTGATGGGGGTTACTTGATTCTTGATCTTACGCAGTCACTTGTATACTATGTAACATGCCCATCAGGTGGGAGGTATAGTTTGTATACTTACACTCAGGTATTCTTTATCATTCTTTCTTTTTTCTCCCATAGTTACTCTAGCCATATTGGCCTTTAGTGGGAGATTGTTACCGTTAGTGTCCATGTGAAAGGCCAAATGGCCACCGGACACTTCTTTGTATATGTTCTTTAATAAAACATATAGTGGCCTGGTCAGTCACAGACTGTAAGTTCGACCGCATTTGTAAGACCTAAGAAGTCTGTCTTCGTGCTCCCTGTGTACTGCGTTTTCTGCGTATTCTACAACGTCTGTGCGGAGCACTGTGTGAGGCATCAGGAGCTCGGTTTTCTACTCCGAGCATATCGTCGTGGAGCTCTCGAGAAGGAGAGTGCAGCGTGGTGCATCGCCATCGAAATACTTCAGTGACTGCCAAGTAAGTACTCTCCAAGTTCCAGTTCCAGTTATTTTCGTGTTCCTTGTCCGAGTCTTGTCTAGTCTAGTTCTTGGACATCTTGTCTTGTCCTCTTGTAATCTCGTAGTACGAGATCTTGTCAATTTCTTTCTTCTATTCAGTTCATCTCCTAGAAGAGAGTTCTTGTAATCCAGACATCTTGTCTCATACTTACGATCCCAGGTTGTGGGATCTCCTGTATCATCTCTAGTCCAGTTTTCCATACCTATTGGTCCCGGGTTGTGGGACATCTTGTATCAACTACGTCTTCTTATATTATTTTCCCTACGTGGGTCTTCTTGTAATCATAAGTGTATTTCCGAAATCCTGTCTAGTGAAGTCAGAGAGCAGAATCTAGTGCTCCCCTGACATTTTGGCAAGACTGCCTTCACTAGGATCAGGAACCATGGAGATTATTCGAGAATAATTTTTTTCTGCACTTAAACTCATTCAACAACAAGTCCAAGAGATACGAGAAAACCAACAAAGGATTCAACAACAGAATATTCAAGATGTAATCACATAACTTCAAAGACAAATCCAAGAGCTACAAATCATTGTAAGTCAATCTTCTTCAAGTACCCCCATGACAACTAACATGAAGAAAAGTCCAAAAGTGAGCATGCTTGAGAAATTTGATGGGACAAGATCAAAGTTTCGAGGATTTGTGCAACAAGTGAAGCTATTCATAAGGATGCAACCAGATAGGTACCCAAATGATGCTTCTCAAGTAAGACTCATAGGAACTCTATTATATGGTCCTGCTCTTTCATGGTTTGCACCTATCCTTGAGAAGGATATGGATATTTTGCATGATTTCAAGGCCTTTATTCAAGAGTTCACATCCTCATTTGGAGATACCAATTGTTCACGTGTCGTTGAAACAAAGCTAAGGAAGCTACATCAAGGAAATAGGCCTGCATCTACCTATGCATCGAAATTCAGACAAATCATTTGTGACCTCACATGGCATGATGATTATTTTATCAACCAATTTCGATGGGGCTTACGTGATGATGTTAAGGACCTCATGCTAACCATGCCCAAGGTAAATACTTTGAATGAATTCATGAATCAAGCAATCCAGTGTGATAATAGGTTGTTCGAGAGAAAGCAAGAGAAGAAAACTTTTAGTAGAGATCAAGAATACAAGTTTACTTCTATTCCACAAAAACATATGCTCGAGGAAACTCAACCAGAACCTATGCAGTTGGATCACATCATGGTCAGATGACTTACAACAAAGGAAAGAAAATATCAAAAGGATAATGGATTATGCTTTTATTGTGGAGAGCATGATCATATGGTATTCAAATGCCCTAAGAAGAAGAAACAAGTTGGGATTAGAACTTCCACAATCACCGTCCCACATCAGAAGAACCATCATCAGAGTCAAAAGAAGAATACAATTCATCTTGTGAATCATGCCCTTGATTCTGTACCTCGATATACTACAAACCGTTTCCAGTTTCTGTAGAGAGTACGCATGCGAAAGCAAAATGAAAAGTAAAGTACTCTCACAAAACAAAGAATTTGTGAGACACAAAATGAGTAGACCATGAAATGGGTAAACTCATGTGGATTAGAAATGAGCTTGCCAAGAGCATGGAGTAGGCTCCTCAAGCTTCTAACCAAGTACAAATGAGGGGAGAGGCCCTCCTTATATAGATTTGGGAGGGGCTCTCAAAAGTACATCATATGTGGGATAAGTCTCCTAAAAGGAGAATGAATACAACTGGTAGAAGCATATGGCAAGGTACCCAAATAAAAAGGAAGTACAATATAAAATGGAAATAGACTAGAAATGGAGTGCCTCCTGGATACAAAATGGAGATGAACTCATGCGGATACAAATGTAGATGAAGTAGGAGCAATCATGTCATCAACACCCCCTCTGCAGCTCCATTTTGGAGTGTATGGAGGCTGCTAGGGTATGTGAGAAAGGTCCACCAAGAATGTATCAGTAGCAGCACGAGCACCAGGAAGTCGTCGTCTAGGAATCCATAGTCTCCAAGTGGTATCGACCATGCAGGATCGCCAAGGACTCCATAATAGGTCCACCAGATGGATCAAGCAAATGCTCCAGAGGTACGCCACCAACGAGGTACACGAGCGGAACAAGATCTCACTAGACAAGATCACCTCCATGCGAGATAGATAGGATGTCTCTATGTGGTATGTCGGAACCTCCAAAGCTTTCACCATGTCCACCACACTATGTGTAGTGCCAAGAAGTAGGTCTTGCAAGAGTGAAACATAAAGCATGAAGCATAAAATCATAGTCACATGGTAGTACATCTGTATGCTGAAGTCCTCCATGGAGTGTACAAAGTCCTGATGTGTGTCGGTAGAACCTTGGAAGCCCCCTCTGAACCAAGAAGCTGGCTCAGAATAGGATCCAACTGAGTGATGAATCCAAGTAGATGCAGGAGTATCCTGTGGCAAGTGAAGAGATGCTGGACTCCATGAATGGAAAAGTACATGCTCAGAATGTTGTAGTAGACGAGGTAAGTGGAATCTCAAAGTTAGGAATGGAAAATGACAAGTCACTGATCCTGACGTAATGCCCAACTAAAGCTAAGGGGAAATATAAGCCTTCGGTGATACGATAGGTAAATCCATATGAGGGATAAGCTGAGATGATATCTCTAATTCCTCCTGCTCCGAAATTGTATCATGAATGGGAAAGTCATGTACAAAGAGAGCATGCTCCACATAGTGTGACTATTCAAAACTGGGATGATCCCCCTCTGAATCTGAAATGGGAGGATCCAAAAGGGATGAAGACTTAGAGTATTCATCAAAGGTGCAGTCCTCGGTTACTGTAACTGAGTGACTCTTTGGGTCGTAGAGTTTGTATGCCTTTTGTCGCTCACTGTACCCGATGAAAATGTACTGTTTAGGCCGATCATCATTATGGCCTTGGACGTAGGCATCACTACCAAAGATCCGAAAATAGCTTACACTTGGCTTCTTTTGAAAGTAAGCCTCAAATGGTGTTTTGATCTTCAAAACATCTAAAACACCTCTGTTTTGTATATGTACTGCAGTCTGCACTACTTCACCCCAATACTTTAGTGGAAGTTGCTTTTGTCTAAGCATAACTTTTGCCATTTGGATCACACTTTGAATCTTTTGTAATGCAATACCTGGTTGAGTACCTTGCTTGGCTTGATACTGTTGGAGCAAGTTTATGACAAGCCTAAGTATTGGCTTGAGTCCCACAAAGTCATAGAAAAAGCTTTAAAATGAAGATTATGTAAAGTTCACTTGTGAACTACCTCTTGTAACTTTTTGTTGGAGATAGACGTCTGCGGAAGCACGCAACAGCACAAGGAAGAAGAAGAAGCTTGGAGCACAAACACACAATACTGAATGTATTACTAGAGAATGTACAAAGATAAGTAGCCCATTAGGGCAATAGGCGTATATACAAGCCGGGGGAAAAAAACCTCCTAAAGAGGGAAAAAAGTGCCCCGGCGGTCCTAGAGTGTTCACACACATCACTACCTAAATATATCAACAAATCCCCCCTGGGAGTGATGCGGTGAACAAGGAGCTGGAACTCATGTATAAGGAAGTGCCAAGCTATGTGGAAATCACTCCACAAAAGGAAGTAAGCCCAAAGCTTTGCGGAAAGCTTCAAACTTCTCCGTAGGCAGAGCCTTCGTGAAAAGGTTTGCAATGTTCTCCTGCGTGGGCACATATGCCAAGCTGCTCTCCCCAGCAGAGAACCTCTCCCTGACATAGTGATAATGCACCTCAATGTGCTTAGTGCGAGCATGGAACACAGGGTTCCTTGCAACTGCCAATGCGCTCTGACTGTCAGTGAAAATGGTGGTGGCAGAAGACTGGCCAACACCCAAATCAGCCATAAGGCGTCTGAGCCACACACACTCAACAGTCGCTGTGAAAGCTGCCCTATACTCAGCCTCACAACTGGAAGTGGCCACAGTAGGCTGCTTCTTGCTCAACCAAGATATACATGAGCTACCAAGCATGAAGCAAAAACCACTGGTGGACACACGAGTGTCATAGCAACCAGCCCAATCTGAGTCAGATAAAGCATGCAAATCTGGCGGTAGTGATCCCCCCTTGGGATAAAACAACTCAAGTAGCCGAGTACCACTCAAGTAGCGAAAGATGCGCTTAACCCCCTTCCAATGCGTGACTCCTGGGCAATGCATAAACCTGCTCATCTGTGAGACAGCAAATTGAATATCTGGCCGAGTAATGCATAAGTTAATCAAGCATCCAACAGCCTGCTGATAGAGAACAGCATCAAATGCATCTCCAGCATCATGAAGACTCAATCGTAAACCTGTCTCCATGGGAGTGGCAATAGGCTTACAGTCTTCAAGGCCAAAACGCTGCAATAATGTGTCAATATATTTTGTTTGACACAAAGCCATTCCACCATCAACTTGCATAAACTGAATGCCCAAATAGTGATGCAAATGCCCCAAATCAGACATCTCAAATGAGGCATGCAAATCAGCCTTGAAATCAGCAATATGCTTCTCAATAGGACCACTGAGCAGCATGTCGTCAACATAGACAACAATGATCAGAAGCACATCATTAGCACGCTTAACATATAAGGTGCTTTCAGTTGGACTGTTCTCAAAACCATGTGCAACCAGATAGGCATGTATCTTCTCATACCAAGCACGTGGTGCTTGCTTTAAACCATATAATGCCTTCTTTAACCTGCACACTTGGTTTTCATGCCCTTTCTGCACAAAGCCACGGGGCTGAAAAACATACACTTCTTCATGCAAGTCACCATTCAGAAATGCTGTTTTAATGTCCAACTGATGTACATTCCAACCATGATGGGCTGCAAGTGCACAAATGCTCCGAACAGTAGTCATACGGCATGTAGGTGCAAAGGTCTCATCAAAATCAATGCCTCTTTCCTGTGCATAACAATTTGCAACAAGCCTAGCTTTATACCTGTCAACTGTACCATCAGGTTTACGCTTCAGCTTGTATACCCACTTAGTGCCAATGGCCTTCTTGCCAGGAGGCAAGTCACATAAAGACCATGTACCATTCTTCATTATAGCATCATATTCAGATTGCATAGCAGCCATCCAATTTTCTGAATTCTGTGCTTCATCAAAAGAAACAGGCTCATTCTCATCGCAAAGACTAGATGCAGCCATAGCATAGCAATCTGATGCAAAGGAGGCACTATGAGAGCCTGAACGAGTATGGTATGACAAAGGTGCATCTAATTTGCTGTCACGCAAAGTCTACACCAGCCATTTTGGCATAGTTTTTGCCTGCTCAATATCAGCTCTCTCATCAACAAGTGCATCATGTAAATCTACATCAGAAATAGAATGATCTGCATCATCATATGAAACCTGCAAAGGCTGAGAAGTTGCCTCATTACAACCAGCACTAGACTGTCCACCTATAAAAAGAGGCATCAAAGTATCATACATGTCTTTGGAGCTAACAGATGTCTCCTTAGTACATGAAAGCAATGGCTGAATAGCATCTTCCACAAAGACAACATCATGGCTAACCAGAATGCGTTTAGTCTGTGGATGATACAGACGGTAGCCTTTACTTTCAGAGCTGTACCCAACTAAAATACATTTTACTGCCTTATCATCCAATTTTCTGTGATGTTGTTCAGGCACTTATGCATATGCCAAACAACCAAAAACACGCAGATGAGCAACAGATGGCTTGCGGTCATTCCAAGCCTCATATGGAGTGATAGACTGCAGTGCTTTAGTGGGACACCTCTTCAGTACATATGCTGCACACATGACAGCCTCAAGCCAGAAACTATGTGGTAAAGCCTAACTTTTGACCACGCACCTTGCCATCTCCATGAGTGACCTGTTCTTTCGTTCAGCAACTCCATTCTGTTGAGGTGTATACGGCACTGTACACTGGTGTTTTATTCCTCGTTCAGCCAGAAATGCATTAAAATCTGAAGACATATATTCCCCCCCTCGATCAGAACGGAGGGTGCCCATTTTACATGCTGACAGATTTTCAGCCAAAACCAAAAACTGTTTGAAGCACATGAACACTTCGGACTTTGCTTTGAGTGGATATACCCATGCATGCTTGGAAAAATCATCACTGAAAGTCACGAAGTAAAGGTAATTTCCAAAAGAGGGTGTCTGCATAGGACCACATACATCACTATGTACAAGCTGCAATTTCTACGTAGCCCAAACTGAGCCATCTTTTGGAAAGGAGGAACGCTGCATTTTGCCCAAAATACAGCCTTCACAAACATGTTTTCCAGGTGCCTCAAGTTTGGGCAAAGAGGACACCATTTCAGATTTCTGTAGGCGTAGCAAACTAGCAAAATTCAGATGACCAAAGCATGCATGCCAAAGCTTTGCATCTGACATAGCCTGAGAATCATGAACCGCTGTGGGAGCGTTTTCTGACGACTGGCGGATCAATTCAGTCGCCTCGCTAACGGCGCACGCAGGGTGACTATGCAGGACAGGTACAAGTATAACTTTTCCTAAGGTCCGTAGGGTGAAGCGTTCCTATAACGTTTAACTGCGTCAAAATAAGAAGATGGAATAATCTTTTCACTAACTATTTGCTCTTTTATAGTTTCGTTTGTTTCTTCTTGGATGTTTTCTTCGTTTCTATCTACAGTTGGAGGAAAATTTTCTTCACTAACACTAGGAGGAACAGTAGAAAGTAAAGCTAAACTTGTCCTAGGATCATACAAAGATTCTTCTACTATTACTTCTTTTATTAATTCTTTATCTTCTACTGGTTTTGGAAACAACAATTCAAAAGTTGATGAAGGAAGAAAGGTGTTACTAGAAGAATTTTCTTTAGACATAAAAGATGATACTAAATTAATAACCAAAGTCCTATACAACCTCAAGGATGATGTTTCTAAATGACAGTCTAAAAGATAGCCTATACAAGCTAATAAAAGTTTCAAACTAAGGACAATCTCTGCTTTTCAAACTTCAGGTCACATGTGTATCTCCAGTTCGCCAATAGCTTCAGTTCACCAAGAGGCTGCAAACTTCATAAATCAAATCTGAAAAAAAGACATCTGAAAAAAAACACATCTGAAAAAAAAGACATGAACAAAATTAGTATATCTTTATAGAAATTAACACTCTTTTATCATTTTACTAAAGTAATTAATCTTTCTAAAAAAAACACATATATAATAAATACATTTCTTTATTAAAATATATACATTATAATTAAAAATTTAGTTACTTAATTATTTTAATATACATCAACATACATTGATTATAAATAAATATGTATTTAACTAACATACATACATGCATAAATAATCATACATAAACATACATACATATGCAACATACATGCATTACCATAGATGAACATGCATACATGCACATGCATAAATACACACATGCGTGAACATAAACACATAAATGATCATGCATACATGCACATGCACTAACACACATATGCATAGACATTCATATACATGCATTCATACATGACATGCATACAAACAAATGCATAAATGAACTTTCACTAATATACTTATGCATACCATACACTATCATACTCATGCATGAACCAACACTTACTAACTTATACATGGATGAACAATTAACACATACTAACTTATACTTGCATGAACACTTAATAACACATATATGCATAAACATACACTAACATTAACATGCATGAACTAACACTTACTAACATTTACATGCATGAACGACACTAACATAAACATAAATTAATATACATGCACATGCATAAACACACACATGCATGCACTAACATACAAACACATGCATGAACTAACATGGATAAATTTCTAACATGCATTAGCTAAACTAACATGCCTATCACTAACTTATTTAACATGTACTAACATAAAACATGGGATCAAGTTCTATCACTATCATGGGTTCATATACTTAAACTAACATGGGTTCAAATCTCAATTAACATGGGTTCATATCTTCAATTAACATGGGTTCATGCACATAGGTTCAAGTCCTAAACTAACATGTACTAACTTGATACTTGGGAAAAAACTTAAGTGTCTATCAAGATGAAAGAGCTTGGGGTAAGGGTAGGGTAAGAAATGATAAGGAAAGAGTGGATAAGATAAATGTATGCGGAAAGAGAAATTGGATGGCATAATGAGTTCTTTGGGAAAGAATAAGCTAAGTTTCTTCTTCTTTAAGCTAACCTGTGAGCATATAAAACAAAACATTAGGATAACAACCATACATTAAGCAATCAATCTAATTAGTTAATCACACACATACATAAATGAACACATATACATATATACTTATACATATAAAAATATATTAAACATATGTATATAGAATATTCATAAAAACCGTTCATTCACACACATACATAAATACATATATACATATACTTATATTTAATTAAATACATATATTAACATATAGACATCTATTAAAACATATATATATATAATCATACATATAAATAAATACACTCATATATAAATATTTATAAACATTACTAAATTATATTTATTCTATATATATATATATATTTTAATATATAAGGAATAAATAATATTTATAGTAACTACTAAACTAAAACATATATAAAAACAGAAATAAGAGGCATAAAATAACAAAAAATAAAATAATAAAAAAAACAAAACTCTCATTCTCTCTTTCTCTCTCTCTCTCTCTCACTCTCTCTCTCTCTCTCTCTCTCTCTCTCTCTCTCTCTCTCTCTCTACTGCGCCGACGGCTGCGTCCGTCGGCTGCAGAGAAAGGGAGAGGGAGGGACAAAAAAACAAAACAAAAATAAAATAAAAAGAAAAGAAAAAAAAACATTAAAAAAATCTCTCTCACTCTCTCTCTCTCTCTCTCTCTCTCTCTCTCTCTGCTGCGCGCGCAGCAGCGCTGCGCCGCCGGCAGAGAAAGGGAGGGAGAGGGAGAATAAAATAAAAAAATCAATTTAATGGAGGGAAAAAGACAGAGAGGGGAAAAAAAAGAATGGAAGAAAAAAGAAGAAATATCTGCATTTCCAAAAAAAATTTGCTTTCCATAAACTGAAGGACAAGAGAGATAGACTTCTCTCTCTCCTCCTGTCAGAGGACTGACATAAAGCTGAGAACAAATATGACTATAGTCTAGAGCATAGCAATTACCTGAAAATAAAACATATGAACTTGTGAGCACGTACTCCCCTCTTTATATAGATGTGAGTAGCCCACCATAGCCTACATTTCTCTTTAGATAACTCAACCAATTTACCTAAATTGAACTCCTCTTCACTCCAACAACAACCAACAACTTTTTAGGCGTGAGATTTTTCCCCATTTGATTTTCCCAATTTTCACACACTCATTTAAATATTCAATGGACTATATACTTTAGAAAATAAATAACCTTTCACTTCTTCTTTCTTATTTATTTAAATACTAATCCTTAGGATAAATTCAATACCTTAGTCTAAAATTTAATTTAACCCATTTTAATTATTTTCTTAGGCTTAATAAAAACAAATAATATATTTTTCTATTAAAATAATTTTCTGAGGTTCCATATGAAATAATTAACCTATTTAATAACTTTTTTATGGACTACAACCCACTTATTTATTCATTTATCATTAGGTTTACCCTATGGCTAACTTTAAACCACATCAATTAATTCTAATTAACCCATAAACCTATTTTCTAACCTTCCATAACCCACTAGGATGAATAATTAACCCATAATTAATCTTAAAACTTAACTAGAACCCTAAAGTTCATGCTTTAAACATACATTTAACCCCTAATTATCCTTGTAAGTTAGTTAAAACCCTTCAAAACATAATCTAGACCTTTAATTAACCCTTACTTACCCTTAATATTTAGCTAGAACATACATTTAATCCATAATTACACTTGTAATTTAGCTAGAACATGCTCAAAACCTATATTTAACCCTTAAATACCCCTACATTTACTTTCAAAACATAAACATACCCTTAACTAACCCTTGAATTTTTATCTAAACCCATAAATAATATTAAGAATTATTTGGATAAATACTTCCCTTCTTGTTATTGATCAGCAACTTCTTTTTCTGCAAAATTAAAGTCAAATATTAGTCAAAATTTCATAAATTAACCAAACTAATAACAATCATTTAATCTTTTAATTTTTGTAATATTTTAAGAGTAACAAATTCTCTCCGACATCCGCCCCCACTAAACCTGCACATCGTCCCGATGGGCCAACCTGCAGATTCAAGTGGAATAGATCAAATTCTTTTGAAATTAAGTTTAAATAATTTTCAAAATTTTATTACATCATGCATTCAAACTTTATGCAATTAAAAAGATTTGTACAAATCATTTAAAATATCAACATAGAAATAAGTTATAAAATATCATGTCATATTTTTGAATCCACATTTAAACAAATATTTATAAGAATAAATCATAAGTCTTATAGTCCTTCTGTTCATGTCACTTGCTAAGAATAAGTAACTTATCCTTCATAACAGTATATACGAAAAGAAAACTTTTTCCATCAGATAACAGAATTATATGCCTCCTACTTTTATTTCCTATGGTCTGACTCTCTTTTAATTGCTTAAATCATATCATTTTTTTTCTTACTTCATGCCAACTCAGCTTTTTCTTTATTTTCTTACAAATCGGCCTATACCGAAATTGGGTGCGACTCCTGGACTTGTCCACCCGGCCAAGTTTGTTCCACTTGTCTACCAACCCGGCATAGCGCACGACAAACTATGTCAGCCCTACATGAAATCGACGTCAGCTCGTGGCTCTGATCGCCCGACCAGAGTAACTCCACCCGCCTACCGACCCATGCAGGCGCATGACAACATATAGGTTAGGCCTATGATGAAACTAGCTGCAGCTCGTGGCCTTGATCACCCGACCAAGGTTGTTCCACCCGCCTACTAGCCCAACATAGCACTCTAACAACAGACACATACATATAAACTAGTTGGGTATGAAGTTTTTAATTAATTTTATTTTTATTTAGAGGTCAGATCTCATAAAAAATAAAAGCAAGATACAAAATCCCATTTGCTAATGAATAAAAAATTTCTTTTAAGCATATACATATATTCAAAATAAAACTACCTTTTCTTTTACAAGATTCCAATTCCAAAATTTCTATTCAACTTTCCGATTCAGTTCATATAAATATGAGTTCTTATGCTTCAATCATAAATATTTCAGATATTTCTATATCTTAATTCTATTTGAATTTTTTAAATAAATTGGAACATATCCTTTTAATCCATGCAGTAATGCTATGCATATACACAAAAAATTAAAGAATCTTTAATCAAAACTGTTTCACCTGATTTGTAAGCATCATCTTCATTTTCATCAGCATCATCGTCAGCATCATTGTCTTCAATTTCATATTCTTCATTATTTCTCTTTTTAAATAGTTTAACCCTTTTTCCTAATCTATATTGACTCCATCTTCAGCTCTCTTTAAGTTCATCAAAACTTTTGGCAAAAAATCTTCAATTACTTTGATGAATTCATCTTCAGAACCTGTAAGCACTCATAAAGTAGAAGCTACAAAACAAGTAATCTTCATTATCATTTATCTTGCAAATAGAAATTCATATGATTCATCTTCATCATGTCACAATTTTCATTATAAGAAGTCATAGTGGGTATAATTCATAAACAAAATTCATAAATCCATAAATTCATAATTTCATAAATTCATAAATTTCACATTAGCTTTTTCAACCTTTGAAACAAAGTTCATAAATTTCAGAAAAAATCATAATGTTCATAGTATAATATAACCATCATATTTGTTGTAAACAATCATTTCATTCAAACTATTCATCATTTCATTATAATATTGTTCTTCATAATTGTTCATCATAATAGATTTCTTTTTATTTGTGAAAGAAAGAAAATCATAAGTTCATCATAAGTTTAGTAACATCATTTTGATAATACTATAATGAGAAAGCTTATTATCAATAGAAAAGCATAAAATATGGGCATTCTCATCATAAGAATGAAATTCATAGTGGGTAGTATATCAGCATAATTATTATCATCCTATCTCAATGGATAATTAATTTTTAGTATAGAAGAGCATCTTTGGTATCATAAGTTTAGGGAATGACAAGCATATTGCTCAAACTTATTTGCAAGCATAATATGCATATAATTTCAAACATGTTTTAGTTAAATTTATAATCAACAAACTTTGTGTTTTCATATTTTAGTATTCTTTTGGTTACGTAAATCATACTGTAAAACTTTCTCATAAGCTTTTAACTAACTTTTCCAGGCATAATAACTTCATAAAACAAAACAATTTAGGTAAATGTTCATCATCTTTAGGAAAACTGGCATATATGGAGCAACCAATATCAAAATTTTGAAAAGTTTTATCTTCAACAAACAATTCCATCACAATAAAACTATTCTCTTAAATTCTTCTCCTTTTCCTTAACTTTAGATGAGTTGTTTATATTATTTTCAATCTTGCATATGGCTTCTTGTATCCATTTTTCCATATTCTTGTCATGTTCTAATGGAATTTGAAGTTTTTTATCTTCATATATTTGAATTATTCTTTCATCATTTTTATTTTGGTCACATTTATTGTCATTTTCTATGACTTTAGGTTCTGTTTTGACCTCATGTATGTCTTTGTTTCCATCAATTGATTGTTCATTTTCATCATCTTTTATCCTTACATTTTCTTCTTTCATAATCTTTTCCAATGTATCTTGATCCTTAGATGTAGTTTGAATATCAATGTTACTCATAGATTTAGGTTTAAGAAGGTTTTGATCCTTGTTCAAACATTCACTTTTAGTCACAATCTTGGTGTTTATAAAATTTGATTGACATACATTGCTTTCTTCATCATGACTCTTTGGTTTCCATTGTATTTGAAGTTTGGTTTTAGGACTGAATTTTGTTTCGTTAAAGTAGTCTATCATCCCTCCTCGACCTAAATTTAAACGCAAAGGTAGTTGTGTTTGATAATCACAAATCTTAAGGTCATGTGTAATGACTAAATGATTTTGACATGCATTATTATAAGCAACACAATCCTCGTACATATGACCTAGTTGGTCACACCAAAAACATCTTAAGGGATATACTTTCCTATTCATAGCCCTATAGGTGGATCTCCTATACTCATTCTTATGGAATTCATTAGACAACTTTGGACATAAACTTTTTTCATGTTTGCACTTGCATTTAGGTAGATCATTGACTTGTTTGGTCAAATCATCTATTTGGATCTTTAATTTTTTAACAATTTCTTGTAAAATCCCACTCATCACACTATTTGAATTTGAAAACTCACTTAACTTGTCAATTAACAGAAATACTTCTTTAAATTTTGCTTGATTTGTTGAGTTTAGCTTATCCTCTAAATCTTTGACTTGTGTTTCAAGTCCCAAATTTGCATTCTTAATTAAACCCTCCATAGAAGAGTTCTTTTTATGTGTGTTTAAATTATCTGCTTTCTTTTTACCCATTGATCTTTGAGAATAAAGAAGAATTAGAGGATAGATCAATACCTGCAATCTGAATCGAAGAAGAGGCTCAAAATAGTGCTTTCTGTGAAATTCAATACATTTATTGATTTGAATCAAAACCTAAATACATAGTTTGCTAAAATGGGTGCAAACATTTTGTGCTTCAATTGTTGATGAAAGGGGTGGCGTGACGAGGTTCTCCTACTTGCCAATCTTCGTGGAGGCGCTCAGGTCACAAGACCAGCCCTCAACACCAAGAAGATTGCAAGCTCACGTAAATGCCACAGCTTCCAGGGATGAAGACGCAGCTGCACTGATGTAAAATCGTATGAATGTATATGCAATGCAACATTTAAAATTTATACCTGAACTGCAAGGCCGTTCGTTTCACGTCGGGTTCAAAGTGTGGGAGCGTTTTCTGACGACTGGCGGATCAATTCAGTCGCCTCGCTAACGGCACACGCAGGGTGACTATGCAGGACAGGTACAAGTATAACTTTTCCTAAGGTCCGTAGGGTGAAGCGTTCCTATAACGTTTAACTGCGTCAAAATAAGAAGATGGAATAATCTTTTCACTAACTATTTGCTCTTTTATAGTTTCGTTTGTTTCTTCTTGGATGTTTTCTTCGTTTCTATCTACAGTTGGAGGAAAATTTTCTTCACTAACACTAGGAGGAACAGTAGAAAGTAAAGCTAAACTTGTCCTAGGATCATACAAAGATTCTTCTACTATTACTTCTTTTATTAATTCTTTATCTTCTACTGGTTTTGGAAACAACAATTCAAAAGTTGATGAAGGAAGAAAGGTGTTACTAGAAGAATTTTCTTTAGACATAAAAGATGATACTAAATTAATAACCAAAGTCCTATACAACCTCAAGGATGATGTTTCTAAATGACAGTCTAAAA
Organism: Ceratopteris richardii; assembly: GCA_020310875.1. Classification (NCBI taxonomy): domain Eukaryota; kingdom Viridiplantae; phylum Streptophyta; class Polypodiopsida; order Polypodiales; family Pteridaceae; genus Ceratopteris; species Ceratopteris richardii. The sequence continues at coordinate 120,375 of MU260068.1, forward strand.
GATAGCCTATACAAGCTAATAAAAGTTTCAAACTAAGGACAATCTCTGCTTTTCAAACTTCAGGTCACATGTGTATCTCCAGTTCGCCAATAGCTTCAGTTCACCAAGAGGCTGCAAACTTCATAAATCAAATCTGAAAAAAAGACATCTGAAAAAAAACACATCTGAAAAAAAAGACATGAACAAAATTAGTATATCTTTATAGAAATTAACACTCTTTTATCATTTTACTAAAGTAATTAATCTTTCTAAAAAAAACACATATATAATAAATACATTTCTTTATTAAAATATATACATTATAATTAAAAATTTAGTTACTTAATTATTTTAATATACATCAACATACATTGATTATAAATAAATATGTATTTAACTAACATACATACATGCATAAATAATCATACATAAACATACATACATATGCAACATACATGCATTACCATAGATGAACATGCATACATGCACATGCATAAATACACACATGCGTGAACATAAACACATAAATGATCATGCATACATGCACATGCACTAACACACATATGCATAGACATTCATATACATGCATTCATACATGACATGCATACAAACAAATGCATAAATGAACTTTCACTAATATACTTATGCATACCATACACTATCATACTCATGCATGAACCAACACTTACTAACTTATACATGGATGAACAATTAACACATACTAACTTATACTTGCATGAACACTTAATAACACATATATGCATAAACATACACTAACATTAACATGCATGAACTAACACTTACTAACATTTACATGCATGAACGACACTAACATAAACATAAATTAATATACATGCACATGCATAAACACACACATGCATGCACTAACATACAAACACATGCATGAACTAACATGGATAAATTTCTAACATGCATTAGCTAAACTAACATGCCTATCACTAACTTATTTAACATGTACTAACATAAAACATGGGATCAAGTTCTATCACTATCATGGGTTCATATACTTAAACTAACATGGGTTCAAATCTCAATTAACATGGGTTCATATCTTCAATTAACATGGGTTCATGCACATAGGTTCAAGTCCTAAACTAACATGTACTAACTTGATACTTGGGAAAAAACTTAAGTGTCTATCAAGATGAAAGAGCTTGGGGTAAGGGTAGGGTAAGAAATGATAAGGAAAGAGTGGATAAGATAAATGTATGCGGAAAGAGAAATTGGATGGCATAATGAGTTCTTTGGGAAAGAATAAGCTAAGTTTCTTCTTCTTTAAGCTAACCTGTGAGCATATAAAACAAAACATTAGGATAACAACCATACATTAAGCAATCAATCTAATTAGTTAATCACACACATACATAAATGAACACATATACATATATACTTATACATATAAAAATATATTAAACATATGTATATAGAATATTCATAAAAACCGTTCATTCACACACATACATAAATACATATATACATATACTTATATTTAATTAAATACATATATTAACATATAGACATCTATTAAAACATATATATATATAATCATACATATAAATAAATACACTCATATATAAATATTTATAAACATTACTAAATTATATTTATTCTATATATATATATATTTTAATATATAAGGAATAAATAATATTTATAGTAACTACTAAACTAAAACATATATAAAAACAGAAATAAGAGGCATAAAATAACAAAAAATAAAATAATAAAAAAAACAAAACTCTCATTCTCTCTTTCTCTCTCTCTCTCTCACTCTCTCTCTCTCTCTCTCTCTCTCTCTCTCTACTGCGCCGACGGCTGCGTCCGTCGGCTGCAGAGAAAGGGAGAGGGAGGGACAAAAAAACAAAACAAAAATAAAATAAAAAGAAAAGAAAAAAAAACATTAAAAAAATCTCTCTCACTCTCTCTCTCTCTCTCTCTCTCTCTCTCTCTCTCTCTGCTGCGCGCGCAGCAGCGCTGCGCCGCCGGCAGAGAAAGGGAGGGAGAGGGAGAATAAAATAAAAAAATCAATTTAATGGAGGGAAAAAGACAGAGAGGGGAAAAAAAAGAATGGAAGAAAAAAGAAGAAATATCTGCATTTCCAAAAAAAATTTGCTTTCCATAAACTGAAGGACAAGAGAGATAGACTTCTCTCTCTCCTCCTGTCAGAGGACTGACATAAAGCTGAGAACAAATATGACTATAGTCTAGAGCATAGCAATTACCTGAAAATAAAACATATGAACTTGTGAGCACGTACTCCCCTCTTTATATAGATGTGAGTAGCCCACCATAGCCTACATTTCTCTTTAGATAACTCAACCAATTTACCTAAATTGAACTCCTCTTCACTCCAACAACAACCAACAACTTTTTAGGCGTGAGATTTTTCCCCATTTGATTTTCCCAATTTTCACACACTCATTTAAATATTCAATGGACTATATACTTTAGAAAATAAATAACCTTTCACTTCTTCTTTCTTATTTATTTAAATACTAATCCTTAGGATAAATTCAATACCTTAGTCTAAAATTTAATTTAACCCATTTTAATTATTTTCTTAGGCTTAATAAAAACAAATAATATATTTTTCTATTAAAATAATTTTCTGAGGTTCCATATGAAATAATTAACCTATTTAATAACTTTTTTATGGACTACAACCCACTTATTTATTCATTTATCATTAGGTTTACCCTATGGCTAACTTTAAACCACATCAATTAATTCTAATTAACCCATAAACCTATTTTCTAACCTTCCATAACCCACTAGGATGAATAATTAACCCATAATTAATCTTAAAACTTAACTAGAACCCTAAAGTTCATGCTTTAAACATACATTTAACCCCTAATTATCCTTGTAAGTTAGTTAAAACCCTTCAAAACATAATCTAGACCTTTAATTAACCCTTACTTACCCTTAATATTTAGCTAGAACATACATTTAATCCATAATTACACTTGTAATTTAGCTAGAACATGCTCAAAACCTATATTTAACCCTTAAATACCCCTACATTTACTTTCAAAACATAAACATACCCTTAACTAACCCTTGAATTTTTATCTAAACCCATAAATAATATTAAGAATTATTTGGATAAATACTTCCCTTCTTGTTATTGATCAGCAACTTCTTTTTCTGCAAAATTAAAGTCAAATATTAGTCAAAATTTCATAAATTAACCAAACTAATAACAATCATTTAATCTTTTAATTTTTGTAATATTTTAAGAGTAACAAATTCTCTCCGACACCGCACATGCCGAATCATTCACAGATCTTTCATAGTCTATGAGCTTATACAACCCACGACATAAAATGCCAGAAGCAATAATCACATCGCCATTTGAGAGATCATGGACTGTACACCTGTCATCAACGAATTTCACAACCAAGCCAATCTTGGCTAATGCAGAAACTGATAACAGGTCCTTTTTGATCCCTGGCACAAATAAAGCATCTGACAAAGTGAAAGAACTACCATCAACAGTAGTCAGAATGATCTTACCAACTCCCATAACAGGATAAGAGGAGTTATTGGCGCATGTGACAATATTCCCTGTAGGGGCAGGCTCGAGTGAAGAGAAGAAACTGCGCTGCGAGGTAATATGTTTGGTCGCCCCACTCTCAAAGTACCAAACATCTGAGTCTATTGCAGACATGCACTGATCATGAGAAGATGGGTCAAAACTGCAGACAGTAGTAAACGCCCATTCTTCTTCCTGCACAAGATTTGTAGACTCTATTTTTGGTGTAGAGGCTTCTGCAACAACCATTCCAGCCTCCTTTTTCTTTGCCTCTTTTGCAGCCAGTTTTGGACAGTTCTTTATGATATGATCATTTCCTTTACAGTACTTGCAAAACAATTTCTGCTTTTCTGATTTCTTCTCATGTTTATCCTGGTTCTTCGATTGTGCAGCATTTGTAGATTTCTGCTTACTAGTAGAAGAGTCCCATTTTCCTTTGCCCTTCTGACTAGCCAGGAAAGCTTGATCTGCTACACGCATAATGGACCTGTTTTGCCTGGACTGATCTTCTTGCAACAGAACAGAGACTAACTCCTCAAATGACAAGGCATTTGGATTGCCCTTCATCATCAACCGAAGAGTAGAAGCAAAACTCTGATATGAATCAGGAAGACCATTCAGAACGGTCTGCACAAGTGAGCTATCTGGTATAACCTCATCAACAGAAATCAACTGTTCCTTCATATCGTTGATCTTCGTTAGGAAACTGTCCATAGAATCACCTTCATTCATGTGCTCACTCTCCAACTGTTTTCGGAGGTAAGCAACACGAGCCTCATTCCTAGCCTAGTACAAAGTGGTAAGTGTATCCCAAGCATCCCTAGCTGTTCTGCAAGAGCATATGTGAGGAATAATGGCACGTTTGACAGACAAAGCTATCAATGCATGTGCCTGGGCATCTCTGCCATCCCAACGAATCTGCTCTGCAGTACGTGCAATAGAAACAGCAGCACGAACATGAATCTGCACAATATCATCTTCGACACCATCTTCATCAGCTCCAGCATCTGTATTTGCAGTACCTGTAGTTGCAGGTGTAACAGGACGTCTTTCAACACCCTGCATAATGTTCCACAATCCTTTTGCAACTAACACATGCCGCATCATATAAGCCCATAATGGGTAGTTGGTACCATCCAACTTATCCTCAACAGCCAACATACGGAATACATCACTGCTTTCAGCCATGGCCGGTGACTAAAATACCTTGATGCAGAAAATTGACTGTATCTCAAAAAGTTGAACAGAACTGCCCAGACAAGTTCTGGTAGACCTGTAGCAGACTTCGAGACGCTTAAACTGGCGAACAGAAACTGGTATATACCTTTGGCACAAAAGGACAAAATAGCCCGCACAAGCACTGCGATAGTGCGTTCGGAGGCCGAAACGAGGTCAGATCGCGATTTCGGCACCACAGAGCGAAGCAGTTTTGATCTGGGAAACACCTTGAGTATGCTCACCAAAATTCGTGCGATTCTGAGACTGCAAACGGAGGAGTGTTGATGGCGCCCTAGAAGAAGCGACGACCTGCTCTGATACCAATTGTTGGAGATAGACGTCTGCGGAAGCACGCAACAACACAAGGAAGAAGAAGAAGCTTGGAGCACAAACACACAATACTGAATGTATTACTAGAGAATGTACAAATATAAGTAGCGCATTAGGGCAATAGGCGTATATACAAGCCGGGGGAAAAAAAACCTCCTAAAGAGGGAAAAAAGTGCCCCGGCGGTCCTAGAGTGTTCACACACATCACTACCTAAATATATCAACACTTTTGAAGAGTTTACTTAATGTAAAAGTGAAAGAATCTTAAGTGGATTGAGTCCACTTGATCAAGAATGGAAAGAGGAGCCATGAATTCCTGATTTGTGGTAGGTAGATGATCAAATCAATCATTGATTGATTGGAGAGTGATTGAGGGAAGTTAGCCTCCCATGTCTGAAACTGCCTCTCTGTAATGACGACTTTGACACCTGCAACTTCTAAGCTATGGTTCTCCCAGACTATAGCCCGTTTGATCAAATGATTTTAGTCAAAGATAGCTTACCTCTCAACTTAAATTTTAAGCTATCATTTGTGTAAAACTTTACACTGTGCACTGAGCACTGTCCATTTCTTTGACCACGAAATTTGCACCTGTTTCAGAAGACACTTGGAACTTTCCACATATGAATGTTCCTGTACAAAATTCTCTCAGTCTGATCACAATTAGACTCTCAAATTTTAAACATAAACTCATTAACTCTAGACTTAGAAGTCTACAAAAGGATTCTTGAAATGATTAAGCATAGAGGGAGAATGCTCAGAAATATCGGGTGCAACTTCTCTTTATTTCTGACAGAAATTACATCTGGATGAGAGAGCTAATCTAATCTCTTCAAAAGTGTCTAATGACTCCTAATTCTCCTCGATTCTCATGCTCTACAATCTCTCATCATCTGTCCCGACATTTTCCAAGTATATATAGACAAAAAAATTTACAAACTTATGACTAATCAAAGACATAAGTAAGCTGGCTCTAAATTAATGTACATATGTGTACAATCCTTTATCTTCTGAATATGAACTTCTTCCATGCTTCATAAGTGGATCTTTTCTTCAGTCCTCAACTTCCAAATCTTCAATTGTTGATTGGTCTGCACTAACAAGATTTTATACTCAGATTGATGTAGGAAAGATGGTATGGGACATTGGACCATGGGATGATAATTATCTTTTAGTCCTAGTTTGGATCTTGAAGTTACGTTTGATCCTCAAGGGAATTAAGACTTCAAAGAAGGAGTTTAATTCAAGAAGGATAAAAGTAGTATCTCTAGATACTTCAAGATAACTTCAAGACAAAGGAAACGTAAGATATGAAGTAAGTAACTTCCAAGATCTTCTTAGAACACTTCAAGCTTAAGTGTTGTCAGTCAGAAATATTTGATAAATTTCTGGAAGAGTGAGACTTTGACTTTGAACTAATTCTTTCAACTAAGGATAGATTGACTAAGTTAAACACCAAGTTCCTAGTGTAACTTGGAAAATTCAATCTGTTTGATTCAAAGGAATGCACAAGAATTACAATCTCAGTAAGAATTCATAAAGATTGAATATAGGCATGAGCTTAGTCTCAAGTGAAGCATTATTTGAGTAAAAAACTTATCAATAGAACCTCCGTGGGTCGACACACTGATGTTGGTTACCACACTAGTATCTTGTGGTTGGATGATGTTTTAGATTTACTCTATGAATCTTTTTAAGAATCAAGTCCTTTTCTCTGAAAGATAGATAGAATGTTTCAATATCTTGTTGAAATAGATCTTTGAGAAGTTAAAGTCCTGAGTCATCTAGACTTTTGACTCATAGCAAGTTTACATATCTTCAAAGTTTGAATTAGTTGAACGGAGTTTTAATTCTTTCTTTCCGCTTTTCGAATCTTTTGGAGTTTACTCAGATTTGGTATTTGATTCTTTTCATAAAAGTCAAGAATCAGTCGGATAGAACTAGGTAACTAGATTAAACATCCTAGGTAGATGTTTTGTACAAGAACCTACTCAAACATAAAAAGATAACAAGTTCAAGATTGACTTATTCATTTGAGTTTGCTTCAAGTTATAGCATGAATAATTTCCTAGAGTCTAGTATACTCTAGAAGAGAGAAGTTAGGGATTGCTCAGCAGATTGACAATTCCCAAGAACTTTTAGCCCAAGTCTTTGAGAAAAGTGTCCTAAGTTGGAAAATTTTTATTTTGAATTAGAATTGGTCAAGTTATAGTATGGTTGACTCAAAGAAAATGGTAATCTTTCTCCTATAGTTTACATATGATTTTTAAACACATTAGGACAAAGTAGTCCTCTTGTCGGGCGAAAAAATCAAGTAACTGTTGGATAAGGAGTAAACCATTGCACAAACATCCAAGTTAGATGTTTGGAACAAACAAACTTCAAGTTTTCCAAAGCAAATTCAAGTGAATCAAGAGTTCTCAAAGTTTTACGAGGGATAATAATCCCACCCTACTTACTAAGTCCATTCACCAGTCATGCCTAGAAATGGACTAGTAATCCACCCAGTTCACATGTTTGTGCCTAGATCGCACCTAGTAAAAACTATAAATTGGCGAGGGATGTTTTTTGATCCACCCTTATTATTCATTCACTACTTTGTACTTTGACCAGTTTATCAAAGTGCAAAGCGAGATAGTGTTTTGATTCATTTGGACAGGGATGCCACCACAGAGATGAGACATGTTCTTCCAGTTCTAGAACATGACCATGTTCTTCTAGTTTTTGAACATGAGGCTTGGGGGTTGCCTATAGTAGATATATTGCTCTATTTTTGAGGACAAAAATATTTTCCAAGGGGGAAGAATGTAATAAAATAAGCCTATGATCTAAGGGTTTGGTCGGTTCAGACGGATCTGAAATCGAACACCGTTTGGTCGCTCGTATGTATGACCAAAGATGTCCAGTCTAGACTTACTAGAAGGTCATTTAGTCTTCTGAACAAGTGATCCACATAGCCTAGTGGTTAAGACTCAAGGATGTGAAGGAGGAGGTCTTGAGTTCAACCCCATGGGGTACATGGGGAGAGTGTTTTGCCCAAAGAGCTCTAGAACCATCTAGAAGCATCCACTTGAGTTAACTCTGGTTAACTAGGACACTTGGCACACATGCAGTTACATGGCTGACACTTGGTGTTGGAAACAATGCCAATTGGTCAATACTTGCTCAATGTTTCATTGGTCAAAACTTGCTATAGCATATGTAGTCTTGATTTGGAGTCCTTCTACAAAGCAGACGGGCCGGAATTAGAATGGGTAGGTTTTTTAGTAAGCCATCCAACATCAAAAGCGTGGGGCAACTCGGCTACGTGGTCGTCCTCCCACCCCGGTGGTCCGGGTTCAAATCCCGTCGGCAGCATATCGCGCAGCGGATGATTTTTGAGCTTTTGCTTTATTAAAAGCTCATGGAGAAACTAAAAAAACACTAACGGATGAGCGACACGATCTTGCTTTATTACGATCATGCTTTCTTTATGCGATCGTAGGCTTTTGCTTTATTCAAGGTGCTCTTCAAGGCTCAACAATCTACTATATAAGAGACTATTTGGCTCACTTCTATTCATCCTTCACCTAGGATCAACACAAGCTTTCTAGAGCTTGGACCTCAGTAGAGGTGGTGTTTCTTCTAGCACATGGGGCAGCCATGTTGCTAACTTGAAGCATGTTGAGGAGCAGCTATGGAGTTCTTCTTGGTGATTCTTCTTGGAGAAGATGAAGGGTGTGCTCACACTCTACCTCATGGAGAGGAGGTTATCTCTTGTTCATGGCAAGAAGACTTGGTCATTAGCAGCTTGATGGTGAGGATCGCCTATCTACATAATGTATTTGAAGATTGTCTTCTACAGGAAGATATTAGGTTGAAGATTCTCTTCTACAAGAATACCTTCTGTCGGCACGCACACACTGCAAGGAGACCTTGAGATCCTTGGGGGACTAGCTTAGCATTCTCTGCACAATCCCTTAGTCACTCTCCATGCACTCCTTCAACTCCACTTCTCTGCGTCGCACACTGGTGACTCTTGCACTTCTCTCTCTTGCTTCACTTAGACTATGCTTCTCTTGCTTACTCTAAGATTGGTCCAAGAATAGTCCTTGCCTTGATTTGAGTGTGTCGATCACGTACGCTCCTAACTGCAAGAGAATCTTGGTGCTCACTTTGATGTCCCAAGATTGTCTTCACAAGTGGCAGCCAACGACTCACTGTTTTGTCCTGTAGTGACTTTAGACTAAAACCAAAAATTTTAATGGGGGGCCATACTTTCACCTGTGCGTACGCTGCCGCTTCACATACCTTCACATTTCCTTTTAAGTCTTCACTTTTGCACATAAGGGGGGGTTCACCTGAACCTTCCAAAACACTTTAAAACACACTTTGAACCTTAGGAAAATTAGAGAAAATACCTCTGCAACCTGCAACCCACTTTCTCCAATTTACCCTTTGTGGACAATTCATTGTGCACTACCTGTGCACTTTGACACTTGCACTTACGCACTTTGACTTTGCACTTGTTGACTTTGACCTTGACCTTGTTGACTTTGACCAGTTGACTTTGACTGCAATTGACTTTGACCAACATGACTTTTATGGGCTCAAGAAAAAGTCCAAGAAGTAAATGAATTTTAGGAAAAGGACAGATTACTATTCTATAGGAACCTATTGTATGTCCCTTTAGGAAAGCCCTGGATCTAAGTACTTCAACAACGTCATGACAACCTTACAACATGACATTTTGGAGTAAATAAAACAATAGAACTCATATCTAGGGATTTTTGGTGGCCTCAAATGTGGAAGGAAGTCAAAGAATATATTCAAACTTGTGACACTTGCAATAAATCTAAGGTACCGTGACATAAGCCTCATGGCCTCTTGCAACCTTTACCTATTCTAGAAAGGCCATGGGCTTCATTGTCTATGGATTTCATCACAGATCTACCAAAGTCAGATAAGTATGATGCCATTCTTGTTATTGTGGGTAGATCTACAAAGATGGCACACTTCATTCCAACTACAAATGCAATCACAGGTGCAACCGCTACTAGACTTTTTCTCAGATACATCTTTAGGCTCCATGGATTGCCTGATGATATTGTCAGTGATCGAGGTCCACAGTTCATATCCACCTTTTGGAACAGTCTTTACAAGCTCCTTGGTGTTCAAGTTAAACTATCTATAGAAAACATCCACAGAGTGATGGACAAACAGAATGGGTGAATCAAGTCCTAGAGCAATACCTCCGTTGCACTAGCAACTATCACCAAAATGATTAGTTTGAGTTGTTACCCTTTGCAGAGTTTGCCTATAACAATAGTGTTCATGCATCTACTAAGCAAACTCCCTTCTTTGCAAAATATGGATAACATCCAAGGATGGATATACAACTCTCAAATCATGTCAAGAACCTAGCTACCAGAGACAAGGCCCAGTACCTGATGGACATTCACAAAGAACTCAAGGAAGAGATCCATAAAGCTCAAGAACAATACAAGTACTATGCAGATCAACATCGTGTCCAAAATCCATCGTATCAAATTGGGGATAAAGTATGGTTACTCGAAAACAATTTGCAAACTTCAAGGCCCTGTGCAAAATTAGATCATCAAAGATTTGGTCCATTCACCATCTTGGCAAGGTTCAATCCAGTCACCTTCAAGCTCCAGCTACCAAGCACCATGAGAATACATCCAATTTTCCATTATCCATGTTCGAACCATATCAGATTTCACCATTGAGGGGGGGAGAGACCTAGTCCTTCACCACCTATCGAGATTGATGATCATGAAGAATTTGAAGTCGAGCATGTCCTAGATTCCAGAATATCCCAAGGAAGATTGGAATACCTTATTCATTGGAAAGGGTATGCCATCAATGATCGTACTTGGGAACCTGCAGAAAACCTTTACAGAGCATCAATCAAGGTTCGAGAACTCCATAAGAGAAATCCAATGAAGCCGAGACCATATAACATGACCGCTCCTTGTGGAGAATGAGTTCTCCTATGCGCAACAAAAATGTGTAGTGAAACCTTGTATGTCCAGCACTTGGATAAACAACTACACCTTAGGTAGCTTGCTTCTCTCAATACAAAACTCAAATGGACTTGAGCCTTTAGTCAATCAAAGTAGACAAAGAGATACTTCTAACAAGATATAAATAACTTAATGTGGACAAGTTTTTATTAAGAAACACAACTGACAAAGATGAACTACCTGTCCACACACGTATGCTCAAGAACTGAGCTTCACTCTCGGATTGATAACTCTCTGAATATATATCCTTTGAGAACGATATTTGGTATAGAGAAATTAGACACAAGTAGCTTTCCAACAAACTAAAAAACAAGTAATTTGGATGAGTTTTGATCAGGAAACTCAACTGACCAAAATAGACCAGCTGCACACATAAGTACACTATAAAACTAGACTTTACTCTCTGACAAATATCTCACAGAATATAAATCTTCTGAATGAGATATTTGGAACAATGAAGGTAGATGCCAAGAGCTTTCCAATAAGACAAAAAATAAGCAATTTGGATATGTTTTGGTTGGAAAAGGTAACCAACCAAAATAGACTACTTGTCTACATAGGTATACTAAAAATTTGGACTTCACTCTTTCACTGATATCTCAGAAATTATATAAAGTTTCAAAGAGATATTTGGTATGCAGAAAGTACACAAGATAAGCTTTCAAATGAATGTTTAAACGCATGAAATGGTTACATATGCACTGAGATATGAGCTCAACAACAGAGATGTGTACAAACTGACATGCGGCTGGAAGGAGTCTAAGGGAGGACAAAATGACAAAATGACTAGATCCGACTAATGGGAGCTCTTGCCTCTTTCTCTCCTTGTTTTGAACGTGCTCCCACTTCACTTTTATAACCAATGAGCATGTGACGAAGTTTGTGCCTTCTTCTTAACTCACCACTTTCTCCACTACATGCTACTAACTATAAGGCAAGATATTGTATCTCTTACTCATCATGAATTTTGACTAGACTTTTTCTTTTATTATATTTTCCTTTTTTTCTCTACTTTTCCTTTATGTTTATATTTGGTAAATTTATCCAAGCATGGCTCATATGAAAATGATCTTGTACATTTATCTTCAACACTCCCCCTCAAGCTCATTTGGGGGTTATCTTCATCCATGTCCTGCAAATTTATCACATCCTTGAAACGTTTGAGTTTAGAAGCATCCAAGAACTTTGTAAACATATCTGCAACCTGCTCTTTGGCTCTGATGAACTTTATCTCCACATCTTTGCTCAATACCTTCTCCCTTACATAATGGTAGTGGACCTCTATGTGCTTGCTCTTTGCATGAAACATAGGATTGCTTGCCAAGTAAATACTTGGCATGTATCACTGTATATAGGGATGGTTTCAAGTTGCACTCCAAGATCAGCCAAAAGCTTTGTAATCCACATTGGTTCATATGTGGCAAAAGCTAATCCTCTATATTCACCCTCCATAGATGAAAGTGCAACAGTAGGTTGTTTCTTTAAGCTCAAAGAAACAACCTATCATGAACACATAACCTGAGGTTGATCTCTTATCTTCCTTTGAATCTACCCAATCAGCATCGCTAAAGCCTTTGACCTGCAATTCTTCATCAAACTTGTAAAACAAAGCATGATTAACTGTACGCTTTATGTATCTCATCACTTTTTTGGCTGAATTTAAGTGTTCACTTGTCCGGGCTTGCATAAAGTGAGAAAGTACACCAACAACATAAGATAAATCAAGTCTTGTAATGTTTGCATAGATTAATGATCATACAATGCTTCTGTATGTCGTTACATCTTCCAATGGTTCTCCATCATTTGAGCAAATCTTTGTATTTGTGTCCATGGGTTGAGTGAGTGGTTTGCATCCACTCATTCCCAATCAGAAAAGAACATCCAACAAGTACTTCCTTTGCATCAAGTAGATGCCACTCTTTCCATAAACAACTTCAATTCCTAAAAAATATTTCAGCTCTCCAAGATCTGAAATTTTAAACTCCTTATCATGCTTCCTTTTGATATCCTTAATCCTTGTAACATCATTTCTTGTTATGATGAGGTCATTGACGTATATGCAAATATATACCTCTCTATTTTCTTCCTTCTTCATGTACAATGAAGGATCTGCATTACTTGGGTTGTATCCACACTTAGTTAGATATTCTACCAATCTCTGATTCCATGCTCTTGGTGCTTGCTTCAAGCCATAAAGTGCCTTTTTCAACCTGCAAACAAAGTGTGGATGGTTTTCATCTTCAAATCCAACCGGTTGACTCATGTATATCTCTTCTTGTAGTTCTCCATTAAGAAATGCATTTTTGATGTCGAGTTGATATAATGGCCATCTCCTTGAAGCACCAATTGCGATAAATATTTAGATAGTTCCCATCTTTGCAATATGGCTGGAAACTTCATCATAATCAATGCCTTGTGTTTGTTTAAATCCTTTGGCAACTAATCTAGCCTATTACTTTAACAACCCATTTGTTTGGAACAATCTTCATACCTTCTTTCTTTGGCACTAGCTCCCATGTGTGATTATCTTTGAGAGCTTTGATCTCCTCTTTCATAGCTTGCTTCCATTCCTTTTATGTGCAAGCTTCTTCATATGTCTCAGGCTCTTTGTCTTTGATAACCTGCATCATGTATGCAAAATGTGTCGCCATAAAACTATCATAACTCAACCTTTGAGTTGGATACCTTGTCCTTGAAGATCTTCTTTCATTGCCTTTAGAGAGTTGCTTCTTTAACCTATTTAGCTTTACCATCGGAGTGATTACCTCTTCATATTCTTCTTCACTTGCATCTACCTCACTGTTTGGAGTAGCACTTGCTTCTTCGACTTGTAAGCCGCTGGAAAGGAACTCCTAAACTTTGCAATATACCCTGAAAAGTTGCACGCATACTGAAAAGGTGTAGCGCAAAAGTTGTAACTCTTTATGAATTAATGAAAGAGGAGTCGCGTGAAGCAGTGGGTGTATCGCCGGACTATTCGTCTGGGCGAGAGCCTGCAGTGGAGCGCAGTTTGCCGAAATTCCATGTAATCTGAGTATTTCGTCAATTCTATTGATTAAGCTTAATAATTAATTAAGTCTTAACAAAGTATTAAGGATTAACGGGTTAACGTGATGCGTGAAGAAGTTATATAGTTAAGTGCGCGGTATTGAAGTGTTTTGTAAACATATTCAAACAGTGAATATATTAAAGTCTGTGAAGTAGCATATGATGAATCTGTAGATTTGGGAAAATACAAACAAGGCCTCTGTTTACAGACCCCTAACCATCCCAAGAACCCAGGATTGATAATGTATTAAAGAATAGAAGTTTAACACTAGCGCCATCTATGGGAAATGGAGTAGCCAGTTGAAGAGGAAGGTTAAGGTTCGAAGACGAATCCTTTGATATATGCCAGTAACACGCTCCGGTGAATCGTATCCCAAATATCGAAGTGACCCACATCCCTGGGCAGTTCCAAATTTGTTACGGTCACCCTCTGGTGGTAGAAGTGAAGAACAGCTAGGTTCAGTTGTAGAAGGTTCAATTCAACAAGCAAGTGACCATTCCGGTGGCAGTTCGGTCCTGCGCTGAAGTAGTTCGATAGAATGCGATGATAATCTGGTGTGTTCCGGTGACAGTCCGATACATTCTGAAGAAAGTACGTTAGTTTCTGGTGGTAGTTCGGTGCTGTCTAGTGTCAATTCAGCATTGTTTGGAGACAATTCAGTGATTTTCAATGACAGTTTGATATTGTCCGGTGATGATTCGGTGCTCTTCGGTGACAATTCGGTGTTTTTTGGTGATACTGTAGTTCTGTTCGACAGGAATTTAGTGCATTCACCGTTTTTAGGTGCAAGTCTAGCCAATTTCGATACTAAGGTTGAGAAAGGGCTGCTAGACTTTGAGTTAAGTAATCGTTTCAGAGACATTTTTGGATCGGAAAGTTGGTAAAGTGAATATATGGTCTAGGGACATCAAGAATTCTACCCCCAAAGTTCAGCCAACATGAGTAGTTCTCGGCAACAGCAGCAACAACAGCAGCAACAACAACAACAACAACAACAACAACAACAACCACAACAACAACAACAACAACAACAGTTTGTTCCACCACAGGTGCCAGTCGGAGTCACGTACACAAAATTTGGAGGTTTCCCAGGAGATGATCCCGACACGCATGTGCGGACATTTGAAATTAATTATGCAGTTTTGAATTACCTAGCAGACCCTGCATATAAAGCCATCGTGTTCCAGTCAACTCTGGTTAATGAAGCTGCTCGCTGGTTAACCGAATATGATTTGAACCACTTCTGGTAGTATGATGATGTGAAGGATGCCTTTCTGCAACGGTTTTAGTTAAAGAAAACCCAGCAGAAATTTTTTATTATTTGCAGAATAATAGGCGGAAGCCGCACCAAAATGTACAAGATTATGCCACGTTATTTTGGACTCATTTACGACAGTTGCCACCAGCGCATGTCAATTTATCGAACGATGTTATTACTCATTGGTTTATAAACGGATTAAATCTCCAAATAAAATAGATCATGATTATCCGTTGTGTGGGAGGAATGACCCTGGACGCCGTAATTGCAATGGCTTTACAATTAGAAAATAAAGTGGGTGAAGACCTAGAGTGGCGGAAAGCGTCCAGGCAATCCAACGAGGATCCTCTTAAACAAATTTACTGTACCAAATGCAAAAATCCAGGGCAGAGCAGCTCAGCATGCGCTCTGAATCAATTATATTGCGCCATTTGTCACACGACAGACCACACTACGGAGACTTGCCCGTATAATGCAAAGGTACAAAATAGAGGAGCTGTTAATGCAATCATTCAGGAACAAGGGAAGCTGACTAGCCATTATGTACCACCACAGATGAAGAATACCCCGTACCAGGGATACAAGAATTATCGAGGAGGACGGTCAAATAATTTTGGGACAGGCTCAGTGGAATGCAAGTCCATTAGGAGAAGGTGCATCTCCTCCACCCCTTAAATGTCATTTTTGTGGTGAAATTGGGCATATCTAAAGGTTCTGTAAAGATGTGGCCAAGTATGATAAAAAGAAAAAGGAACGCCAACATCCAATGGCGAATATGGTGTACATTTCAGTAGTAGACACGCAAGCAACAGTGGTCCAAACGCGTTTAGGAAAGCAATTAGAGCTAGCTGCAGAGATTTCTGAACCTGGAATTCGTGAACAACAGAAGGTGTTTACAAAAGCAAGCAAGTGGGCGACGCAGGAACAAACCGTGTTCCCTGACCCAGTTCCGGTGACGCAGCAAAGCATACCGCCCGAAGTACCAGATGAGCGAAATCTGACTCACACAGTACCGGAGTCCATATCGGAGACCGTACCGAAAATAGCCAAAACTAATTCGGTGTGGGATGTTCTGTCCAAGGCATCAATTACATTGCCCTTTGGGTCAATTATTGGCTTTGATCCGTGGAGTGTGTCAACAGTTCCAGCAGCAGGTCAGTCCAGGATCCTCGAGCGCTCACAATCCAATCGGAATTGGACCCAATGGTGGACCATATGGTACCACTGATTACGGTATGGTACAAAAACCATAAAATCACACGTCTTAATTGATGGCGGATGTGGTGTAAACATAGCAACAACAACACTTTGTAAACGGATGGGGTGGATGCAAATTGAACCTGTTCAATTCTTTGTACGCATGGCTGATCAATCTCAAGTCCATCCGGTGGGCTTGGTGTGAGACATTCCAATTACTCTACAACGTGCTGTCTTCAAAATGACCTTCGTTGTGCTGGACGTACCAGAATCTAGCCTAGACTATAATCTGCTCTTTGGACGTCCCTGGCTAAAACAAGCTAAGGTAGTGCAAGACTGGTCAACACATGAATTAGTTTTTAAAAATAACCACCGGAAATATGTTGTTCCCCTGGACGATATGAAACCTTGTGACTTACATGCACAACCATATATAGCGGAGCCTATACACATGTTGGATGGTCTCTTCGATGATGAAGAGGAAGCTTTTCTTACAGCCAACAAGGATCTGATGGCACTTGGCACTGTAGATTTACAAACGGTGGCTGATGGAGTCCGGCAACTTGTACGGTGGTACCACTGACCCATGAGCATGAGTCAAGTACAGAACAGCCCTTGAGGATGATATGATGCTCCAACAATTACTTCAGTCAGGAAACGATTTGGAGATACCTCGGCAATTCTACATACCGGAAGATCAACTGGTTACCTGCAATTTAGGTGATCACACTAACCCACGACTAGTAAAAATTAAGGCGGGACTATCTGACATCTTCCAGGATAACTTGTTGCAGTTGCTACGAGAATTCTCTGATGTGTTTGCATGGGATTACCTGGATATGAAGGGGTTGGACCCGCGGATTTATCAACACAGGGTGGTGCTGAAACGAGATGCTCGACCTATTAAAAAGCCAAGCTATAGGATGAATCTTAACTATGCAACCCAAGTCAAAGCAGAATTGGACCGATTGCTGAAGGTTGGGTTTATTGTCCCTATCGAGCATGCGGAATGGATTTCCCCTATTTTCATAGTTCCTAAGAAGAATAAGCAATTAAGGATATGTGTGGACTACCGGAAATTAAATGCCGCAACCATACCTGATCCATTCCCTCTACCGTTTCTGGACACAATGCTAGATGATGTGGCCAGACAAGAAATGTACTCCTTTTTAGATGGATATAGTTGCTATAACCAAGTCCGAATGGCAGAACAAGACATTCCAAAGACATCATTTATAACTAGTTGGGGTGTCTATGCGTGTACAGTAATGTGGTTTGGTCTGCGCAATGCTTCAAGTACGTTTCAGCGTTGCATGCAAAAAAAATTCTCTCCCTATCTCACTACATTTATGAGGTTTTACTTGGATGACTTCTCCTTATCCAGTGATACTTCGGTGCATCTGTACCATTTACGGTGCTATTTTTCCAAGTGTCGAGAATATCGTTAAAACCAAATAAATCCGTGTTCTCGGTGACTTGTGGCAAGTTGCTAGGGTACATTATCTCAAAACAGGGAATTCAAGTTGATCCAGATAAGGTGAAGGCCGTACTGGAGGCACCTGCTCCGAAGACACCCAAAGAAGTGATGCATTTCTTGGGACAAATCCGGTGGCATGGGCGACATTTGCGGTGGCTTGCTCATCTGGCCCCACCCCTTAATCGACTAATCACTAGTACTCTTTGCCAATTTCAATGGACTGAAGCCTGTCAGTTGTCTTTTGATCACTTGAAATCGTTGTTAACGCAGACACCTATTCTCCAAGCACCGAATTGGGAACTTCCATTTCACGTCTTTGTAGATGCTTCCGACATTGCCATTGGCAGCGTGCTGATGCATCAAACGAAGAAGTGGTTCCGTCTCGTGTATTATGCGAGTCGTAGATTAGCCCCAGTAGAGCATAATTACTCATTCACTAAATGGGAATGTCTTGGATTAGTGTATTCGGTGAGAAAATTATGACATTATTTGCTGGGATGATGCTTCACCTTCCACGTAGATCATGCAACATTGGTGTACCTTGTGCGACAATAGCATTTAGGCGGCAGGTTAGCACGATGGGTATTACTGCTCCAAGAATTTGATTATTCAATAGTACATCGACCAGGGTAAGCACACACACTTGCTGACTTTCTCTCTCGGTTGGATTTCGATGAACTTCCGGAAGGAGTTGATGATACAACACCCGCTATTTATGCAGTAGAGACAATACAAGATGATCAGAAGGATGAAGGCTAGCCGCATATAGTCACCAATTTTGGCTCATTATAGGGCAGTTATATTATATGGATCACTCGAGCATATTGCTAAGATGTGTTCTCCCACATGAAATTGCTTCAGTAATTACAATGGCTCATTTTGCCCCACCCGGAGGACATTTTGTGGTTGACCTGACACACCGTCCGGTCCTACAGAGTGGTTTATGGTGGCCTACAATGTACCATGATGTAACCCAATACGTGCGGCAGTGTGATGCGTGTCAGCATTCTAGTTATCCCTTACAACGACATCTCTTTCCCCTCCAACCAGTTGTGCCTCTTGAACCCTTTCGGAAATGGGGTTTGGATTTTATTGGCCCCATTACTCCTCCTGCGACGGTTACCAGCAACCAATACATTCTGACATGCACAAATTATGCAACTCGATGGGCCGAAGCTTGGGCTCTTCGGTTGGCTACAGCTGTTGCGGTAGCTAAATGTTTGATGAAGGATATTTTTCCACGCTATGGGTTACCCTTGGAGATAGTAACTGATCAAGGTATGCACTTTGCAAATACATTCATGCAAGTGCTTACTCAAACCTTCCAGATTGTGCAATCCACGAGCAAATGGACTTGCTGAGAGCACCAACAAATCTCTGTTGAACATCTTAAAGAAATTGGTATTAGAGTGTCCAAAGAGATGGGACCAATTCTTACTTGCAGTCTTATGGGCTTATCGTACAACATATAAAGTGGCCAACGGAACAACTCCTTTTAAGTTGGCGTATGGATTGGAAGTGATTGCTCCTATGGAACTGGTGGTTTCTAGTCTGCAGGTGGCATTAGAGCAGAAATTACTACCAGAAGAATCATTTCCTTTTCGATTGGAGGCTTTACGGTCCCTAGATGAACAGCGCCTTGGGAGTTTCCTGGTGCTGCAGGAAGTTCAACTTAGACAAGCCAAAACCCACGATCATTTCCTCAAAACCCCTGTGTTTACGATAAACCAATTAGTACTCTTTTATAATGCTAAGTCTAATAGGTCCGTCGGAAAATTTAAACTACACTGTTTCAGTCCCTACCATATAGCCGAACAAGTGGGACCCCCAACTTTTTGGTTATCCACCTTAACTAGTACCCTTCTTCCTAAAGTGATCAATGGCTCGAAGCTCCGTCTCTGTTACCCACCGCATATGTCCTCATGATGTGTCATCGGTATTTTTACTCCTTTTCTCTTGCCACTCTTTTCACTCGACTTTCTTTTCTTATCTCCGACTTTTGATTGACCAACTGACCGTAATCCTTCCGTTTTCTTATTTAACCATGATTAGTAGCCGCCCTTTGTGTCTTCGATCATGTTAATGCGTGCATGTCGCCATTATATCGGTATATTTCCAATACTGCGTTATGATTAGGATGATTACTGCCTGATTTTTCCAATGTTTCTACTTAATCTTGTTCTTCCCGTTGTTAATCGCTATTGCATCTGTGTGTGCTTGTGACCTTGTGCGATTTGTGTTCTTGTCTGTTTCTGAGTGCACCATGGAAGCTCTTGTGAATATCGTGACCTTCCATGCGGGTCTCACTCCGGATTTGAGTGAGTTTCTATGTGCTCGAGGGCTCTTGGCCTTCGCTGAATTGCCTTGGCATTCAGTGGAGTGTCATCCCTTCTATGCGCAAATTATAATTGCCATAGCCACCATGCCTACTACCGAGCAATGCTGGCCATTAACATGTTTAAACCCCCGTGTCGTAGTCACTCTCCGCACCGTCGCTGAGGGGTTTCGTCTCCCTCAGGAGGGGTTGGTCGATGGACCGCTTCTCCCCATGGCACTCATCTAATGAGTTTGCCATTCTTTGTCGTCCCGAACCTGAGCGCACCGTGCCGCAATATCTTGTAGCTGCCTTAAATCTCCAGAAACATACTTACGTAATCTCCCGTCCATTCTATTCCATGATAGACGCTGCCTCTAGAGAAACCATCAACTTTACTTCCTTTTTCTTCCGGCGTATTCACCACGAATGCTTAGCGGTTACCGAACAACTAGCCAAGCATGAGATTCCTTGTACCTGATTGCCGCATCTTCTCACCCTTCTTCAACCACCCCCCGGAAACACTTTGCTCTTAGATGAGGAATCTACACAGATTCTGGAGGAGGATGATGACAAAGACGTGTTGCACTCCTTCTAGCGCAAACGCAGATGTATTAGCCCATCGCAAAGCTAAGTGGAGGATTCAACCGCAGTTCAAGAGGTTGAACTCTTTCATGATATAGCCATGAGTTTACAAGGCACATCGGCATCCTCTTCTCCTAGCAAGCAGCAAGAGCCAGATGTAATCATGGACGATGACGTTGAAGTCCAACCGCAGGATGAACCAAAGCAATTGGATGATGAGCCTCTGACGAAGACAGTGGAAGATATCGCTGTCAGTGAATGTCATCCTCCTTCTTCACCAGCCCTAGACAATCAAGCAGACACAACCAAGCATCCGACCTGTGAAGAAGAGGCGGTTACCGAAGTCGTTCTGTCGGTGCCTCAACATGAAATCGGAATTGTCTTAGTCCCGACCTCTCTTCTTCCCCTTCCTTCTCTAACCACCCTTATTACTATTGCTGAAGTTCCTCCCTCTTCGCCTTCAACTTCCATTTGTGAGGCATCCACCAATCTCCTATCCTCTCTAGACTACTCTCCACCATCATCACCTCACCTACAGTCTCCGTCACCATCGCAACCTATTTCTTCTCTTCCCACCCTGGTGATGTTCGCTGAATTGGCATCCATGGGCCAATTACTCATTCAACTCTCCTAGCAGTTGCCTCTTTAGATGAAGACAGCCACCCAGACTATTCAACAAGAGCTGCAGAGCAAAGTTCATCTTCTGGAAGCAGACATTGCCCCCCTCCAAGAAGAAGTACTTGAAGCCAAAGCCAAAATTCACTCTCTGCATACTCAAATCCAGCAACTGCAAGAATAGTTAACAACAAAAGACAGTATCATTGCTCAACAGGACACCGAACTTAAAGAATTGAAGCAAGAAGATGCAGATAAGATGGATGCTATGACAACATTAGGCAATGAGCTCCATATTACGCGGGATGCACTCAGTGTTTTAGAAGAAGCTTCGCAGTCACTAGCAGCCAATGTCCTTAAAGTGGAAGCTGAATTACATAAGGTAACTGAACAGTTGTTTCAACGCGATCAAGAACTTTCTGCGGAGATTACCCAGACTCTTTAGTTAAAGAAAGAAGTAGCAACCATTCAAAAGGAAAGAGAATATTTCTACAAAACGATGCAATTTCAAGCTCAGGAACTCGAGCGAAGAGAAAAGCAATTAGGAGTTCAGGCTGACCGACTCTCTCGCATTGATGCAAACATAGCTGAAATAAAACTGCGTAGAGATGTTGCTGTAGCCAATGAATTCTGTCTACAGGAAGCATTTTTGCAGATGCAGACAGAGTCATTAATAAGCTAGGTCATAGCTGCCCATTCAGTTAGAACTGATGCACAGCTGATTGAACCTGCAATTTTGAAGAATATGTTAGATTCATTAAAACAGAAGATCATGCATACATTTAAACTAGCTCAATCTATGTATGTATAGGCCATCATAGAGGAAACTTGACTATGTATTTACCAATTTTGGGTTCGAGTCCACCGTGCGTTGTCGGGAAGTTGCGGACATAGGGCTGGTGGATCAGTCAGCCACTAAATCCCTCGGCACACGCAGGGTGTATGAGACAATCGTAGGCGTAAGAAAACTAAGAGTTCTAATGAATCAACTATATAAATTATCTAATTTTATGACTGAAACTAAAGTTTTCTTACCAAAGGTAAATAGTTTTACCTAGCTATGGACCGTAAGGATGGCTCGCCCTATATCTTTCTATCGCTTCTATTTGATAAGGTGAAACTAAGTTCTCACGGGTAATTTGATCTTTAATCATATCGTTTTCATCAGTTTCAAGTTGATCTGAGCTCGGTTTTCGAATTAATTGAGGTGGGAATAAATTTTCGTTTTCCTCTGGTTCTGGCAAAACTATAGTAAATAACGGAAGAAGTCGAGAAACGAGATGATCGTATTCTAACGGACGTAAAGACTCGTTCACTATTGTATCTTTAATAATTTCAGGTTCTATAATTTCGTTATTGTATGAATTCTCAATTGGAGATGGTAACAATGTTTCTACAATTAAGTGATCTAATTTGTGCTTAAAATCAGATTCATTTTTAGAATTACTGGTAGGTCCTATTCCTTTCGACATACGAATGAAAAAATTAAGATCTCAATAAAGTTGCAGAAAAACAATATGAAGAATGTCAATATCAAACTAATTCAGTCTATACAAAGGCATATATTCCGTGCTATTATAATCTTCTAATCCTATACAACTTAGTAAGTTTGAAATCGTGAAATCTAGTAAGCTTGTTTCTTTATCAGCACTCCTTGACACTTCGCAATGGTTTTAATTGGAAAATATGACTCTTCAATTTTTGCTGCTTCTCTTCACTTTACTGCAATTGCTTTTTAATCTTCAATGTTTCTGAAGAAAAAAAAACATTAGCAATGTAAGTAAAGTTACAAGAAATCATTGAGAAACATAAAAGACATAATTCACATAACATTGGCATACACATGCATATACTCTTGCATACACTAAAGCAATCACATCTAATGCATACATTCACACGCATGCTAATATATTCATTTGAACACATTTCTCATGCATACTAATGCACTTTACATGCATGCTTTCAATCATGCTAATATATGCTAATACACACAGATACTAACAGACATGCATGCTAACATAACACACACTTCTAAATACATATAACCATACAAGTATATTAACAGTAAGTAATGTGCACCAAAAACTAATTAACATGCACACATTCAATAACTCATGTATATACATCAATTCATGTAAACTAACATTCTACATGGATACACATGCATTCCTACACTTAAGTCATATTGACAAATACATATTCATATACTTAGACTTCTCTTATGAATGCACATGCTTCACATGTATACTCATACATGCTAACATGCATTTGTAACCTTGAACTTAGGCTAACACAAAATAACTCACTCTTTTATGCATTTACTTGTATATAAATATATTCATAACATCCATACTCTTACATAATTTCACTTGGATATTTTCATTTTCTCATAAACTAACATCAACATATGCTAATCTATTGTTAAAAAAAACTCATGCTAAACATATTCACAAACGTGGGAACTGAATGAATGCATCTTTGATAGTTTTCACTTCCGATGATGGAATCAGAAAAAACACATGTGAAAAGACTAAGAATGCCACACATTAACGCTTCCGCTCTTCTTCTATCTCCCTCTCTCTCTCTTTCTCTTTCTCTTTTTCTCTCACACACACACACACACATCGAGAAGCGCTTCCTTCTAGGTTTCGAGTGGTGATATTAACGACTCTACAATGATTTAATTTTGCAAATTCCGCAATGGAGCTCCTCCATGTACTACCTCTCGAATTGCAATTGTTCAAGCTTCTATAAGGAAGTTATATCATTCGGATCTACACTTGTCCAAGTTTTTTAATAGCTAAGGAATCCACATCATAAATTAATAGAGATGGCAAGGCGCTTTGTTCCTCAGACATCTAACACTGCGCATGGCCTCTTTTAATGGTGATATGAACTCTCTCATGCCTCTTAATATGAGACTTGATGAATCTTGGCTGTCGTTTTAAAGTTTCAGAATTTAATCTAGTGAAGAGCGAAAGCCTTCACAGAGTCAAACACATGTATTGGCCATTAAAGGTCCATGCAAATTCTTCACAGA
This sequence comes from Ceratopteris richardii, assembly GCA_020310875.1. Lineage (NCBI taxonomy): Eukaryota > Viridiplantae > Streptophyta > Polypodiopsida > Polypodiales > Pteridaceae > Ceratopteris > Ceratopteris richardii. The sequence goes on from MU260068.1 coordinate 145,019, forward strand.
ACCAAAAACGTAAGATGGGTGACATAGAATCACAATATACACTGCTGTATGAGAAAGATATAAAAGGGAGGGTTTGACACAATATCTTCTAAACTTCGTGTAGTATGTTGCAGTGCTAACTCTATTATCAATCCTCAAACATTACTGCAAAGTCTTCCGCTTTCGAGGTTGTCCAGCTAATTGAAGCTAACCTATCAGTTCGATTCTCTAAAGGTGTTGATGATATGGTGGGTGTCAATCGCTGAAACCGTTGACTCAAAGTCTGACATTAATCGTGGGGATTAAGTGAAACTAGCAATGTTGAACAATTCTCTCTCTCTCTCTTTCTCTCTCTCTTTCTCCCTCTCAACTCTCAATCGCTTCTGCTTCACGATTCGTAGCGTCTAAGATCGCCATTGCTGAGGGTCTTCTAATGATAGAATTACGTACATCAAGAGTGCTGTTCACATCAACGCAACAAGTTGTGTGCCCCAGAGGAATACGGAGACCATATTGATCCGATGGCGTCGCCCGATCAGAGGTGGACGATGGTTCTATGTCCAGGGCGACGTGCCCTCGGCAAAGACGCGGTTCATCGTCTGCACCAAGTCTTCTCAACGTATCTGACAATGGCTTGGAAGAGATGGGCAACCCAAAGGGAGAACGCGCAAGCTCTCTGATAGTTGAGGGCGTAGATGAGCCTTCACTAGCAACAGGACCCTGAGAAAGCCCCAGGCTGGCGGGTAAGGCTTCAAGACTCAGAGAAGCGATCATTCTAGATTATGAGAGGGACGGATTCCAGCCTACACAGCCCGATGAGACAAAGATGGTTCCAGATACCACAGATTAACACGAAAGAAAGGCATCAACATACACACATATACGCTCTCTCTCTAAACTTACGTAGATAGAGCCTTTTGCTTTCTCTCTCTCCTACATGGATGCAATAGATGCTGCAGCCACCAGAGAGAGGAAAAGAAAATAACAATCTTTTTCTAGATGATTTAATGCAGAGAAAGACAAACCAAATTCTCTCCTACACATACACGGCAAGGTGAGAAGAAGAAAGAGGAAGTACCTGAAGAAAAAAAAACATTAGGAAAACTCAAGAAGCATACACATTTATATACATACACAAATCATGAGCTTACTACTCTTTTTTTAGTTCCTTTATTTTCTCATCCATTCTTTAACCCACACTTAATCACCACTCTTTTCATTTACCTTTATGCACACAACTTACTTTCACCTCTCTTTTCATCTACATTAATTCTCTCCACTCTTTCTCTTAACCAACTTTTTCACTTTAAGTGCATCTTCCTTTCAGACCACTCCTTAATTCACTTTAATTCCACATTACTCACATGCCATTCTTTTTTCTAGCATCCATATTGACCACTAGATATTTATCCTTTTAATTAATCATTCTAATTCTATTTACCCTAAATTTCTCAATTAAATAAATCCATTAAATTAAGCTTAGGTTAAGCTTTTAATTAATTAGAACCTTAGTATTAAATGCTCATACATGATTAAATAATTAATTAAGCCATATTTTAATTTTTGTTAATGAACCAATGTTTAGATATAGATTAATTTCCTTCAATATTAATTATTTTAACTCTTGAACCATTCTAAAACCCTAAAAAACCTACTTAAAACCCTTTGGAAACCCTTGAAACTCATTAATATCTTTCTGATCCCTATCATTAGTTCATTGACATTGACATAAATCCTAGCATTAACCCACTAAAATCTTTTGAGACCCTTCAGATGAACCTAATGAACATAAAATCATGTGAGCTTAGACAACCCTAGGGTTAAATACCCATGAATCAAACATATATCAATATGAAATACTCATTAAATATGAAATTAGAGTAAACCCTAATATGAACATGTATTCTTTAACCTTTCTCGTATCTGCAAACACTTCAAAAATAGTTAATTCCAATCAACATAATTGTTTAACAGTGATATACAAGGTTGGAATTCACCAATTAAGTTAATTGTATTTTATCTGGTCATCAACTGGAAAGTTAAAAACTTTCCGACATTCGCCCCGGCCAAACCTGTGCATCCTCCGGATGCGCCAACCTGCAGATCATAGAAAGCAATATCAAATTCTTTTGAAACTTATTCATTACTCAAATTCAAATTGCCTGTATATAAAACATGCTTCTATCATTAGTACATCTTCAAATAGCAAAGAAAACTTATAAAATTATGTAAACTTGAATTTAAACCTTTTCGTTCAATGCATGAATTGGAAACAGGTTTTAGAAGGAAACTATAGAAGTCATTCAAATAGTGTTCGTACTAACTCTTCTATTAACTCTGTTCATAAGTAAAGCATATGTTATATAAGCCTTCTATCCTCATTTCCTAACCATTTGCCATTACGATACAAAAACTAACTCCCCTCTAGCATACATCCGCCTTATATAGCCCGCTTTTCACATCAGAAGTGATTTCGAGACCACAACTGATTTATTTGATTTTTTTTTTCTTTTATCTCATTTTTTTATCATAATTTTTTCTTTTTGTCATTTTTCCTCTTTTCATATGCAGCAACCATTAATGTACTGCTTTCAATTTTTCTTCGCAACTTTTTTGATGAAGGGGAAAGGCTTAACCCCTAATCAGAGCAAAGGATCTAGAGGTAAGCTAAAGCAGGAACTAGGATCTCTTTAGCTAAATGGGTCAGATTTAAGGAAGCTTACCTATATAAAACAAGTCTACTTCTACTAGGAGTTGCAAGTCAAGCGTTCCTTCAACTATTCCTATGACAGCCATAGGTCTCTAATTCCTATCTTCTATTCAAGCACATTCCTACTTCAGTGTAAATTCTATTTTTCATAATTTTATAAGAAGTTTCTTAACCTATCTGAAGAATGTACATTTCTAATTATGAGAATGCAGAGAAAAACAAAACTTAAAAAAAAATTAATCAGGGTTAGAACTGTTTCACCTGATCTTTATTGATTCCATCTTTAGCACCGCCATTCATCCAAATATCGCTCTGATTGCTTAATTTTTTTAAACTGCATGTACTATCTTCAATCTCCTGTGCTTCATCTTTATCATAAATTAGTCTTTAATTAATTGGTTCAAAGAAAACATCTTCAACTCCTGCTATCAAGAAATAATATATATCTTCACAAGAAAATTAGTTTAAATAAAATTTTTATTAAACATTATTTTTATTAAAACATTCATTCTTCATTTTCTTCATCAGATAATAAATTATAAAATTCTTCATTTCTTTGTTTAAATATTTTAACTCTTTTACCTGCAATTAAATTTTTAAGCGGAGTTCCATCTAACTCTCTTAGGGCATACGTTCCATTTTCATAAATTTTAACCACCACATAAGGTCCAAACCATCGCTTTTTTAATTTTCTACGGGCATCATACTGTATATCAAATGTGCTATCATATATCAATACCCAATCATTAAGTTGAATTGGCTTTGGTCTTAACCTATGCGATTTATCAAAATACTTTTTATTTTTAAGACGAGAAGTTTTTAATTTAGCTATAGCTTCATCTAGTTTTTCATTCCCTTGCTCAAGCTGCTGAATCCGTAAAGCTAATAAGTCTGAAGTAGATAAATTATCTTTCCAAGGAAGCGTAGTCCAAGTAAGAATTTGGGTATTTACTGGAAAAATTGGCTTTTGACAGTACATTAGCTCTGCCGGCATAAACCCCGTTGTTCTAGTACAGGTCATTCTATCAGCCCACAAAGCGAATGGCAAAAATTTCGGCCAATTCTTCAGTTCTCCTTTGCAAGCTTTAGAAATCGCTTTTATGATAGGGGAATGCCCTCTTTCAATTTTGCCATTAGCCTCAGGGTTATATGCAGTCGTAAGAGCTAAACGAATTCCATGCCTAGCAAAGAATTCCCTAGCCTCTTGTGCGTCTAATTCGCCCCTATCGGCTACTATTTTTTCAATATACCCAAATCTTGAAATCACATCTTCTAGAAGAAATTTGCATACATTGAAAGTAGTTTTTGATCTTAGAGCTCGGCCTTCCACATGATTAGTAAGATCTTCACGAGCAAGAACTATGTATCTCATTCTATCGATACCCTTGGGCATGGTTACTAAGTCTACTACCCACTTATAGTGTATGCATGGTGGATACGTAGGATGTAGTGGATCCCTATGCTTAACCGATGAATAAACTTGACATACATCGCAAGAATCCACATATTTCTTTATATTAACATAAATACCTGGCCACCAATAACACTCTCTAATTTTTTCATAAGTGGCAACAAAACCTTTATGCCCGGCCCATAAAGTATCATGCATGCTCTTCATGACTTGCATCTGAAGATTCTTAGTACCTAGTACTCTTTGTGGCATTTTGATCTTCCCCCTTGCATGTCTCCAAAGTAGTCCATTTTTTAAGAAAAAGTTAAATGCTCTTTTTCTAATATTTCTAAATCTATTTGAAGACCATGAAGGTGATCTAACTAAAGTACTAAGATACTTTCCAATCTCTAGCCATTCTCCTTCATATTCATTTGAATTAAATTTTTCATATTCATAAACTTGAGAATCATAATTTATCATATTAGTATCTACTTTGGCTTCATCATTCTCATCATACCTAGCTCTTGAGAGCATATCAGCAACAGAGTTAGATTTTCCCGATATATGAATTAAAACTGGATTTATAAATTTAATATAAGAAATCCAGCTAAGCATTGCAATATCTGGTGAAGAACAGTTTGTGATCATTCCAATTAGCGGTAAACAATCTGTCTCCACAATCATATTTGCTCCTATGAAATATTCTTTATCAGACTTTAGAGCTGTGACTAAACCCCAAAGTTCTCTTTTAATTTGAGGATAATTTCTTTGAGTATTATGTAAAATCTTAGCTCCAAATCTAATAGCATATCTTCTACCTTCCTCATCATCTTGACTTATGACCCAGCCAATTCCAATAGGACTAGTATCAACAGTCAAAATAATAGGCTTATTATTCGTATAATCAACTCGTTTAAGGATTGGGGCTTCTTGTAACAACTTCTTTAATCTACGCATTGCTTGAGTATGATTTTCTGTCCATAAAAATTTTCTTTTCTTCCTTAATAAATCATAAAGACAGTCAGCTATATGTGCAAAATGTGGTATCCATATAACATAGAAAATACAAGCTCCTAAAAATCGACGAACTTCACTCACATTTTGACATATCTCTGAAATCTTACTAATGGCCTCAATTTTCTGAGGGTATGGCTTCCGTCCATAATGGCCACAAAGATGACCTACAATGAGGACCTCATTAACACCAAACGTAGATTTTTCTATAGATAACGTTAAACCAACTTGAATAAATCGCTGAAAGATTCTTTGGCAATCAAGGATATGAGCCTTTACAAATCTACGACAACCATCTTCATCCAGAGTGCTATCTTTCTCTTCTTCCAAGCAACCCTTAATGGGAATGTCATCTATAAAGGGCATAGTAATGTGAGGAATAAAATCGTGCAAAACCAAATTCATTGCACTCATCATGTGTGCTACTGAATTGGTCGCACCTTGAGGTAATGTACACATCCTAACTAATCCCAAAGGTGTTTTCATAGTAGTAATGTCTCTACTTTCTAATGCCAATTGAAATTGATCATACCCAGAGTAGAGATCACCCATTGAATATATAGAATTGCCTGAAAATGCTTCCGCAAATTCATCCACAATTGGACCTGTACCCACATTTCTAATAGTCACTTTATTAACTGGTTGAAGATCTTGGATAAATCGAAGTTTTCCACTCTTCTTGGGCACAGTAAACCAACGGTTTGAATAGGGAGCTGAAGAGGATTCTAAAATATGCATATGAATTTTTTCTTTAAGTAATCTAATCAGCTCTGGAAGATGAGCTTTAGGTACAGGAATAGGGCGCAAATTCCAAGGAATATGGGGAATAGTGAAAATTATCATCGGTGCAACTATCCGAGGATCTGCACATCCTATCTCTGAAGGCTCAAGAGAAAATGCTCTTCCATGTTGCTCAATAATCTTCAAAAAATACTCTTTTTCTGCTGGAAGAAGGAAACCACTAGCATCTAATTTAATTTGATTTAAGGATTCTTTAGTAAATACATGGCCAATATTTGTCGGATTTCTGAGGATTGGCTCATGACTTACATTCTTTATAGTATCATTACTAAATTTTGGTAGTGGTTGTGCTACGGGTTTAACCTTCTTACTAACAGTTTTATATTTGGTCTCCACTAAGGCATCATACTCATGATTAATACTAGAGGCATATTCCTGAATTAATGCATACATATCAAGTGAAGAGATAAGAATATGGGAATTAGACTTACTTTGATAACAAAGTTCTAATTCTTCTAATGTTGAAAAGCAATGTGTAGTTTCAATAATATATTCAATACTTTCATCCATTAATAGATCTCCTTTGTTTTTCAAATGTTTTTCGTATTTTTTTATAAGTTTTCTTGGAACTTGTTTAAAATGAAAAATATTTAACGTAGCAGATGGAAAATAAACAGTCATTTTATCTAAGTTCTGTACAAGATTTTGCGAGAGTTCGAACCAAAGTCCACTGTCATCTCGCTCAACAGTGGCATTTACTCGAAATCCTGTTCAATGTGTCTTAAAGGAGTTTTTCTTAAAGATCTACGATTACGGGGATGATTTATACAAAGCGTCATGAATTGGACAGATTTAAGGCCATCACGAGAACGAATTCTTGCAAAAGCACTTCCATCGTCCAGAACTTTTGTCTCCATTCTTTGTTCACAAATGAATGGCTGTCCCAAAATAATTGGGTACGAGCAGTCATCATGAACAAAGAAATTATGTTCCTCTTTAACATCTCCAATAGTTATAGGAACATTAGCACAAGCTCCTAGTAAATAGCCAGAAGCATTATTGGCTGCCTTCATTTTCCACCCATGGTCCCTATCAATAGGCCATTTTCCCTCATTATAAATCTCCCTTGAAACTACATTGATTTCTGATCCTGAATCAATTAATGCTACTTGCGGTTTATTATTATTACCTATTTTAACCATAGTTTCAGTAGTACCCCTAGCCCAATGTTTTTGAGTGTAATGGCTATTTGGGTCATCATTTCCTTTTTCCAAATGTCCAATAACAGGTCCCAAATAATTTCTACGATCAGAAGATTCTCTATACTCAGATTCATTTATTTGTACAACACTCACTTTCGGTTCATCCTGATCTTTACTTTCCTCCATTTCTATATCTTCCGTTCTATACTCTATAGGTTCTCTTCGTCTTTTAATGATACTCATGAGATCTTCCTTCACATCTGTTCTTGAAAATGCTAACCATTCTTCTAATGTCATGGTTACCTCTGCTTTCATAATTTTCTCATCCATAACTTTCCGAATGTCTATTTGTTTCTCAATTTGAGAGATCAATCGAAAAGTCGGAGGTTTCTTTTTCGGTTTTTCTTCCTTACTTCCTTCTTCTCGTATGGGTTGTGTTTCATTAGGTTTATCTTGACTTCTATTTTCACTTGTAGTTTTCTTTTCTAAATTTTCTCCTACTTTCTTTCCTTTACCCTTATTTTGAGGTTTCTTTTCTTGTTCCTGTTGTTTTGGTTCCTGACTATGCTCCATCATAGGCGGTTCTTTAATTGTATCAGTCGTTTCACCCTCTTTTCTAGCCCTAGTTGTTCGTTTAGACTGTCCCTCTTCATCCCGTTTTCTTTTCTCGTCTATATTAATTTCGTGAGCATATACTGAGAACATATCTACTGGCTCATTCCAACATGTCTTTGATCTAATATCCGAGCTCGTAGCATATAAGTTCTCAACAGATAACTTGCCTCTACTAGCAGTATCATAAACCTGCTCCCAGAAATCACAATTAGAGTCTTCACTATCCAACCTACAAGCATATGTATTTTGGCTTGTGGAGGCTTCAAAGAAGGTTTTCATTCCCCCTTTGCCATAGTTTGATGCCAAAGGCCTTTTTGTTACATAGTCACAGATCTTTCGATCTACTTCTGTGACCCAATTCTTATCCTTGGCTTCTTTGAATAAGTTGCATGTCCAGTGTGGATGCTCCAAATCATCACACCAGAGACATCTACGTGCTTGGTTAAATGGCCTTCTAGCTGGCATCTGATTCCTAGGATTTTGTTCTAATTCTTTTGGTTTCTCCTGATCTCTCAATTTAAGCTCTTGCATACTCTTTATAGTAGCTATTTCAGTCGCCAAAGTCTCCACATGTTTGGCAAGTGATTCTACTGATGTTTTTAACATTGTAAGTTCAGAGTCATCCTTTTTAGGGTTATTAGAAGTGGGGTCATTATCAACCTTTCCTGGCACATCTCTTTCGTATATTCTTGGAGTTTGCATCTGATTTCGCTCCTGCCTTTGGGCTAACCTATGGACAGCTGCTCTTACGTTATCCCAATTTCCAGTAAGTCCACTCGCAGTCGCTCCATCCTCAAGCATTGGTTCTAGCTCTCGTCTAAGAGATGGATCTAGCATGTTTAGAAAATTTCTTAATTTATCTGGTTCAAGAGCTGTTCTGTCTGCTTGAGGCATTTGGTTAAATTTGATATCAAATTCAGTTAATCCCTGAGTTATGTGTTGGTCTAACTTCGTAGTTCCTACCCATCGCATGAATGTGGCTCTATTATTCTTACTGTAATCTTCATGCGAAAATTCAGTAAGAAGCCGAGTCTTGAAATCCGCCCAAGTCATGTTTGGTTGGACTACTCGCAATTGGATTCTCTCTCTAGTGAAACCATGAGCAATTCGTATAAATGTATCTTTTTTATTGTCTTTAGGTAATCCATATTGTTCTGTCAATTGTTCATAATATTTAAGATAAGCTGTTACATTTATTCCAGTAAATTCCCCCCTATCTGTTTTAATTGCATCTATAATCTTCCGAATTCGCTGCTCTTCAAAGTGATCAGCCATAGTGGATAAGTCTAACTTTATAGATAAATATGAAATATACGTATATAATTCTCGTAATAATCCGTCTATATCTTGATCCTGATACGACTCCGTGGTAAAAGAAACAGAAAGAGAGAAAATATTCCTACTTCTTTACCAACAAACTAAAGAAAAATTTACTACTACGTTAAAAACAAAAAGAAAATTTCCCTATACTTTAGTAATAAAGGAACTTTTTCTACAATTTTGTTGAAAAGAATCCTTTCCTACTACTTTAGAATAAAGAAAATCTTTTCTACTATGTGGCAATAGAAAAAACTTAAAGAAGAATTTCCTATTGCTATGCAAACAAAGAAATAAAGCAAGCTTTCCTACTATTTTGCAATAAAGAAACTTTCCTAATACTACGCAATAAAGAAAAATTTCCTACTGCTTTAGAAATAGAAATAAAGAAAACTTTCCTACTATTGTGCAATAAAAAACAACTTTTCTTACTTCTTTGCAACTAGAAAAGAAACTTTTCCTACTATTATGCAACAGAATAAAAAGAAATATACCTGATCAACCAGCTTGATGAAGATGTTCGTTGTGAATGTGCTCAGTGCAAAATCTTTTCATGCATGTGCAATCGTCACTTTTATGAAAGTTGATGGATAAAGGTGACGTGACGAGGATCAATCAGCTGCAGCTACAAAGGATGTCGATCTTCTTCTTCAATTGCCAAATTGCATACAGAAAGTAAATATACCTTTATACCTACGGTGTCGGCCGAACTTTCACGTCGGGTTCACCACATCTGTCGGGAAGTTGCGGACATAGGGCTGGTGGATCAGTCAGCCACTAAATCCCTCGGCACACGCAGGGTGTATGAGACAATCGTAGGCGTAAGAAAACTAAGAGTTCTAATGAATCAACTATATAAATTATCTAATTTTATGACTGAAACTAAAGTTTTCTTACCAAAGGTAAATAGTTTTACCTAGCTATGGACCGTAAGGATGGCTCGCCCTATATCTTTCTATCGCTTCTATTTGATAAGGTGAAACTAAGTTCTCACGGGTAATTTGATCTTTAATCATATCGTTTTCATCAGTTTCAAGTTGATCTGAGCTCGGTTTTCGAATTAATTGAGGTGGGAATAAATTTTCGTTTTCCTCTGGTTCTGGCAAAACTATAGTAAATAACGGAAGAAGTCGAGAAACGAGATGATCGTATTCTAACGGACGTAAAGACTCGTTCACTATTGTATCTTTAATAATTTCAGGTTCTATAATTTCGTTATTGTATGAATTCTCAATTGGAGATGGTAACAATGTTTCTACAATTAAGTGATCTAATTTGTGCTTAAAATCAGATTCATTTTTAGAATTACTGGTAGGTCCTATTCCTTTCGACATACGAATGAAAAAATTAAGATCTCAATAAAGTTGCAGAAAAACAATATGAAGAATGTCAATATCAAACTAATTCAGTCTATACAAAGGCATATATTCCGTGCTATTATAATCTTCTAATCCTATACAACTTAGTAAGTTTGAAATCGTGAAATCTAGTAAGCTTGTTTCTTTATCAGCACTCCTTGACACTTCGCAATGGTTTTAATTGGAAAATATGACTCTTCAATTTTTGCTGCTTCTCTTCACTTTACTGCAATTGCTTTTTAATCTTCAATGTTTCTGAAGAAAAAAAAACATTAGCAATGTAAGTAAAGTTACAAGAAATCATTGAGAAACATAAAAGACATAATTCACATAACATTGGCATACACATGCATATACTCTTGCATACACTAAAGCAATCACATCTAATGCATACATTCACACGCATGCTAATATATTCATTTGAACACATTTCTCATGCATACTAATGCACTTTACATGCATGCTTTCAATCATGCTAATATATGCTAATACACACAGATACTAACAGACATGCATGCTAACATAACACACACTTCTAAATACATATAACCATACAAGTATATTAACAGTAAGTAATGTGCACCAAAAACTAATTAACATGCACACATTCAATAACTCATGTATATACATCAATTCATGTAAACTAACATTCTACATGGATACACATGCATTCCTACACTTAAGTCATATTGACAAATACATATTCATATACTTAGACTTCTCTTATGAATGCACATGCTTCACATGTATACTCATACATGCTAACATGCATTTGTAACCTTGAACTTAGGCTAACACAAAATAACTCACTCTTTTATGCATTTACTTGTATATAAATATATTCATAACATCCATACTCTTACATAATTTCACTTGGATATTTTCATTTTCTCATAAACTAACATCAACATATGCTAATCTATTGTTAAAAAAAACTCATGCTAAACATATTCACAAACGTGGGAACTGAATGAATGCATCTTTGATAGTTTTCACTTCCGATGATGGAATCAGAAAAAACACATGTGAAAAGACTAAGAATGCCACACATTAACGCTTCCGCTCTTCTTCTATCTCCCTCTCTCTCTCTTTCTCTTTCTCTTTTTCTCTCTCACACACACACACACACATCGAGAAGCGCTTCCTTCTAGGTTTCGAGTGGTGATATTAACGACTCTACAATGATTTAATTTTGCAAATTCCGCAATGGAGCTCCTCCATGTACTACCTCTCGAATTGCAATTGTTCAAGCTTCTATAAGGAAGTTATATCATTCGGATCTACACTTGTCCAAGTTTTTTAATAGCTAAGGAATCCACATCATAAATTAATAGAGATGGCAAGGCGCTTTGTTCCTCAGACATCTAACACTGCGCATGGCCTCTTTTAATGGTGATATGAACTCTCTCATGCCTCTTAATATGAGACTTGATGAATCTTGGCTGTCGTTTTAAAGTTTCAGAATTTAATCTAGTGAAGAGCGAAAGCCTTCACAGAGTCAAACACATGTATTGGCCATTAAAGGTCCATGCAAATTCTTCACAGAACCAAAAACGTAAGATGGGTGACATAGAATCACAATATACACTGCTGTATGAGAAAGATATAAAAGGGAGGGTTTGACACAATATCTTCTAAACTTCGTGTAGTATGTTGCAGTGCTAACTCTATTATCAATCCTCAAACATTACTGCAAAGTCTTCCGCTTTCGAGGTTGTCCAGCTAATTGAAGCTAACCTATCAGTTCGATTCTCTAAAGGTGTTGATGATATGGTGGGTGTCAATCGCTGAAACCGTTGACTCAAAGTCTGACATTAATCGTGGGGATTAAGTGAAACTAGCAATGTTGAACAATTCTCTCTCTCTCTCTTTCTCTCTCTCTTTCTCTCTCTCTTTCTCCCTCTCAACTCTCAATCGCTTCTGCTTCACGATTCGTAGCGTCTAAGATCGCCATTGCTGAGGGTCTTCTAATGATAGAATTACGTACATCAAGAGTGCTGTTCACATCAACGCAACAAGTTGTGTGCCCCAGAGGAATACGGAGACCATATTGATCCGATGGCGTCGCCCGATCAGAGGTGGACGATGGTTCTATGTCCAGGGCGACGTGCCCTCGGCAAAGACGCGGTTCATCGTCTGCACCAAGTCTTCTCAACGTATCTGACAATGGCTTGGAAGAGATGGGCAACCCAAAGGGAGAACGCGCAAGCTCTCTGATAGTTGAGGGCGTAGATGAGCCTTCACTAGCAACAGGACCCTGAGAAAGCCCCAGGCTGGCGGGTAAGGCTTCAAGACTCAGAGAAGCGATCATTCTAGATTATGAGAGGGACGGATTCCAGCCTACACAGCCCGATGAGACAAAGATGGTTCCAGATACCACAGATTAACACGAAAGAAAGGCATCAACATACACACATATACGCTCTCTCTCTAAACTTACGTAGATAGAGCCTTTTGCTTTCTCTCTCTCCTACATGGATGCAATAGATGCTGCAACCACCAGAGAGAGGAAAAGAAAATAACAATCTTTTTCTAGATGATTTAATGCAGAGAAAGACAAACCAAATTCTCTCCTACACATACACGGCAAGGTGAGAAGAAGAAAGAGGAAGTACCTGAAGAAAAAAAAACATTAGGAAAACTCAAGAAGCATACACATTTATATACATACACAAATCATGAGCTTACTACTCTTTTTTTAGTTCCTTTATTTTCTCATCCATTCTTTAACCCACACTTAATCACCACTCTTTTCATTTACCTTTATGCACACAACTTACTTTCACCTCTCTTTTCATCTACATTAATTCTCTCCACTCTTTCTCTTAACCAACTTTTTCACTTTAAGTGCATCTTCCTTTCAGACCACTCCTTAATTCACTTTAATTCCACATTACTCACATGCCATTCTTTTTTCTAGCATCCATATTGACCACTAGATATTTATCCTTTTAATTAATCATTCTAATTCTATTTACCCTAAATTTCTCAATTAAATAAATCCATTAAATTAACCTTAGGTTAAGCTTTTAATTAATTAGAACCTTAGTATTAAATGCTCATACATGATTAAATAATTAATTAAGCCATATTTTAATTTTTGTTAATGAACCAATGTTTAGATATAGATTAATTTCCTTCAATATTAATTATTTTAACTCTTGAACCATTCTAAAACCCTAAAAAACCTACTTAAAACCCTTTGGAAACCCTTGAAACTCATTAATATCTTTCTGATCCCTATCATTAGTTCATTGACATTGACATAAATCCTAGCATTAACCCACTAAAATCTTTTGAGACCCTTCAGATGAACCTAATGAACATAAAATCATGTGAGCTTAGACAACCCTAGGGTTAAATACCCATGAATCAAACATATATCAATATGAAATACTCATTAAATATGAAATTAGAGTAAACCCTAATATGAACATGTATTCTTTAACCTTTCTCGTATCTGCAAACACTTCAAAAATAGTTAATTCCAATCAACATAATTGTTTAACAGTGATATACAAGGTTGGAATTCACCAATTAAGTTAATTGTATTTTATCTGGTCATCAACTGGAAAGTTAAAAACTTTCCGACAGCGTGCCAGTGGAAGCCGCCGGAAAGGAACTCCTAAACTTTGTAATATACCCTAAAAAGTCACACGCATACTGAAAAGGTGTAGCGCAAAAGTTGTAACTCTTTATGAATTAATGAAAGAGGAGTCGCGTGAAGCAGTGGGTGTATCGTCGGACTGTTCGTCTGGGCGAGAACCTGCAGTGGAGAAGAGTTTGCCAAAATTTCGTCTAATCTGAGTATTTCGTCAATTCTGTTGATTAAGCTTAATAATTAATTAAGTCTTAACAAAGTTTGAGGATTAACGGTATTAAGGATTAACGTGATGCGTGAAGAAGTTATATAGTTAAGTGCGCGGTATTGAAGTGTTCTATAAACATATTCAAACAGTGAATACATTAAAGTTTGTGAAGTAGCATATGATGAATCTGTAGATTTGGGAAAATACAAACAGGGCCTCTGTTTACAGACCCCTAACCATCCCAAGAACCCAAGACTGATAATTTATTAAACAATAGAAGTTTAACAGGCTCTACTATGAGCTGAATTTGGAGACAAAGAATGACTCCCCCTCCATGTTGAACATTCTTCATTTGATGTAGATGCCTGTGGACTTGAAACCTTTGAGCTTGATTGTTGAACTTCTCTTTGATTTGTTCGTGCATAATCATCACAATCTTCTTCAAGAATCTTTTCCTTTCCTTTATCTTCATACCATGGTCTTACTTCATCAAAGACCACATCTCGTGAGACTCTTAATTCCTTTGTTCTAGGGTTGTAACACTTGTATCCGTCGAGTAGCCGATGAAAATGCATTTTTCTGACCTTGGTTCCATCTTTGTTCTAACTTCTTGTGGAATGTGAACAAAGCAAACACATCCAAACACTTTAAGGTGTGTAAGATCAGGTTTCTTACCAGAATATACCTCCTTTGGAGTCAAGTGATGTATTCTTGATGTTGCGCACCTATTCATCAAGTAAATGGCAGTTGTGGTAGCTTCGGACCAATAGTACAATGATACCTTCATCTCATTGAGCATGCATCTTGAAATTTTAGCAATTTGCCTATTTTTCCTCTCAGCTACTCCATTTTGGTGTGGCGTGTACCTACAAGTGAACTGCCGTTTGATCCCATTCTCTTGTAGAAAATCTGAAAATTATTTGGAGAAGTATTCTCCTCCACCATCGGATCTTAAGGTTTTGATAGACTTTCCTATTTCCTTTTCAACTTCAACTTTGAATCTTTTGAATATAGAAAACACCTTTGATTTTTGCTTCGTACAAAACAACCATACCTTTCTTGAGTGATCATCAATGAAGGTGACAAAAAATCTATTACCAACCATTGATGCCTCTTGGGTTGGTCCCCATACATCTGTATGTATCAAATCCAAAACATTTGGAGCCACATAATTGCTCCTCTTGAATGGCTGCATCGTTTGCTTTCCTAGTTGACAAGCTTCAAATAACTCATGTAGTCCAATGCTATTAAATTTTGGAAGACCTCTTACCACTTCATGTTTGCTCATGTCCTTAAGCTTTGGAATGTTGATGTGTCCTATTCTTTTGTGCCATAAGTCCAACTCTGAAATCTTCTTGTTCCCACATTGAATGTACATGACCTTTCCATGTGGATGTTGGACGTCCAAAGTGAACATCCTTCCTTCTCTTCTACCTCGAGCAATGACATTGAAGCCTTCCTTTGGATTCTTTATGAAGCACCCATTCTCACTGAATAGAACATGATAACTCTTCTCTACCATTTGTCCTACTGAAATCACGTTCTTTGAAATTGTAGGAACATGAAGAACATTAGATAGTACCTTTGCTCTACTTGCATCTCCAAGCCTTATATCTCCAATATGTTCAATCATGTGTTGAGTATCATCACTTGTTTCAACACATCCTTTTCCACTTGGTACCTGTAGATTAGTGAACAAACTTCCTTGGCATGACATATGGTTACTACAACCTGAATCAATGTACTATTTTTTGTCATCTTCACAAGAGCTTCTATACTCATGTCTCATTGCAAGTAGTGTGTCCTTGCTTCCTTCACTTGAGGTGCTTGCATAGTTGCTTTGGTTCCTTTGATTGCCTCCATTTGGTCTTCCATTCTTCAGCCAACAATCACTAGCATAGTGTCCTACTTTACCACAATGATAGCATGTTATACCTTTATGAGAATTGTAGCCTCGGCCTCTTCCTCTAGTTCTACCTCGACCTCTTCCTTGTGTCTTGGCATTTGATGCATCCTTGTTGTCTTCGGAATTGTTTTGGTTGTAGTTGGAGTGGTTGTGACCTGTTCCTTTTCCTCTTGAGCCTCCTCTTGAGTTTCTTCCTTTACCTCAACCTACATATAACATTTGGTTGTGGCTGTCCTTTCCTTTGGGGCCACCAAGGCTAAGCTCTTCTGTGACAAGATGAGGGATTAGTTGTTCAAAACCTGGATATGCATCTTTCAAGTTAATGGAAGTTATAAAAGGCTTCCATCTTTCATCTTCTCTCAATCCATTGAGAGTATAACACACAAGATGTTCGTCTTCAACCGTTGTGCCAATAGAAGCTAAAGCATCGCTTATCTTTTTAATCTTCAAAGTATATTCAGCTATGGATTGACTCGAACTTTTCTTGATTGTGTTCAACTCATTCTTGAGTTGAAGTTTCCTAGCTTTGGTATTTGTTGAATACATCCTTTCAAGAGCTTCCCAAGCATCCTTAGTTTTCTCTAGATGTTGAATATGCCCTACCATGGCATTAGTAATGACTTGCGAAATGAGGAACATGACTCTTCTATTCCTCGCTTCCCATTCTTTTGCTTGCCTCCTTCGTACTTGGGTGGCCATACCTTGATTGATTTGAGGTTGAGCATCATCGCCGCTCACAATACCCCATAAGCCTTTTCCCATTAGGTAGTTGGTCATTCTAAACTTCCACACGGGATATTTCTCCTTATCCAACTTCTCTACTTGTTGACCCAAGTCAGCCATTGAAGAGTATCAAAGACTTTGAGAGTTACCTCGAATAGTTATATTATCCTTTGCTCTTGCGTTTGTGAAACTCCTCCTTGTTTTATAGCTCCTCTTTTGCTTTGCTTTATCTCCAGCTCTGTTGATGAAGCTTCAACACCAAGTTTGCTCTGATACCAACTGTGGAGAATGAGTTCTCCTATGCGCAACGAAAATGTGTAGTGAAACCTTGTATGTCCAACACTTGGATAAACAACTGCACCTTAGATAGCTTGCTGCTCTAAATACAAAACTCAAATGGATTGGAGCCTTTATTCAATCAAAGTAGACAAAGAGAGCTTTTTAAAAAGCTATAAATAACATAATTTGGACAAGTTTTGATTAAGAAACACAACTGACAAAGATGAACTACCTGTCCACACAGGTATGCGGAAGAACTAAGCTTCACTCTCGGACTGATAACTCTCTGAATATATATCCTTTGAGAAAGATATTTGGTATAGAGAAATTAGACACAAGTAGCTTTCCAATAAGATAAAAACAAGTAATTTGGATGAGTTTTTATTAGGAAACTCAACTGACCAAAATAGACCACTTGCACACATAAGTACACTATAAAACTAGACTTTACTCTCTGACAGATATCTCACAGAATATAAATCGTCTGAATGAGATATTTGGGACGCTGAAAGTAGATGCCAAGAGCTTTCCAACAAGACAAAAAACAAGCAATTTGGATATGTTTTGGTTGGGAAAGTTAACCGACCAAAATAGACTACTTTTCTACACATGTATATTGAAAAATTGGACTTCACTCTTTCACTGATATCTCACAAACTATATAAGCTTTCAAAGGGATATTTGGTATGCAGAAAGTACACGAGATGGTGACGAAGAGGGAAATGGTAGGCAGAGAAGCAACAGCAGCCCTGGATGTCAAACTTACGACAAGAATGAGTCGGCAAGGATTTATGGCAGTGGGTCGACGTCGACCTCGCAACGGACAGCTTTGGTTTCTGTTATTCCAGAGGATGTGTTTGTTTTCAATATACCCCTGTCCCAAATCTTTAAGCTCCGTTGCGTTTGCCGGTCCTGATATGCCCTACTTCCCAGAGTGTTGTTCGGCTCCAAGGTCAATTTTGCGGCAGCAGGAAGGGATTTTGGGCGGATGGCTCCGACGAATCGAGGAAGCAGCAGAGGTCTGCGGAGGATGGTGACGAAGAGGGAAATGGTAGGCGGAGAAGCAGCAGCAGCCCTGGATGTCAAACTTACGGTTGTAGTGGATCCGACAAGAATGAGTCGGCAAGGATTTATGGCAGTGGGTCGACGTCGACCTCGCAACGGACAGCTTTGGTTTCTGTTATTCGAGAATATACCCCTGCCCCAAATCTTTAAGCTCCGTTGCGTTTGCCGGTCCTGGTATGCCCTACTTCCCAGAGTGTTGTTCGGCTCCAAGGTCAATTTTGCGGATGCAAAAAAAGCGCCATGGCTAGTATTTGCCGGGGTCATACGATCCCATTATGAACCAAAGGATTTCACGAGGGAGTTGTTGGCCTACATTCCTGCTTCCGGCCGCTGGTTCTCCTTTGCTCTGCCCTTCCAAAGTTCGCCTCCATCATCATATTCTTCTTCAGGATGGGGTTCAGAAGCTCGTCTCCACAACAAGCAGCACCCATTACGATATTTCATCTTTGCTCGGCCCTGGTTTGCAGAACACCCATCCTTGCTACCAAAAGCGAACAACTGCTTCTACGCATCCCTTGATGGCCTCCGCCAGAGCACTCTGGTCTATAACAAAAACGTCTTTGTCGACGCCCAAAGATTACCCCTTCCAAGCCCACGTTCTTATGCCTTCTCTCGCCTTTTTTATCTAAACGAGTTCGGACCATTTACCGACAAGGCATCGGCTTTCCACTGGGCCAGCCTCCTCCTGTTTAACCCTCTTACTGGAAAGGCACTCGTGGAGCCGTTGCCACCAGACCCAATTCTGTCTAGGGTACCCTTGGCCCTCTCCATTGTGCAAGCATACGAAGACGGCCACCACAATTCTGCAACGTCTGACAGGAATTCTAGGTACTACGTTGTCTTATGTCCAATACCCACTGTATTTGGCTTCATCGACGCCAGAGCGGGCATGTGGATCTACGACCTCCACCGACGGTCCTGGAAACAGAACATTGCTACTCTTGGTATTCGGCCTTGCAAATGTTTGGGAAAGTTCGAGTTTGATGTAGATCTTAACTTCGATACAGCGAGCATCCACTCAGCAGATGGCAACCAATATGATATTCTTAGGGATGCTGACATTCTGACCTATGAAGTCCGCACCCATGGTCCGGATCATGTGATGCCATATATATCCGGTATGTCCTGGCTCTTTGGCTACTCCATACAACAAAACCTATGGATGGTGGCAATGGTACCAGAGCCCATACACTCTTTTCCAAGATTTTGTGGTGTGGAAAGATGGTGCCACTTGCAGAATTTTCTTGGCCACCTGCTTCAGGCCATGCTCTGAGGGCCTTCAAAGTCCTGACGACGCTATTCACCTCTCTGGAACCCCATCCACATGCACAGGCTTCAATGTATATGAGCTCAAGCACCTACCGAAGCATCATGTGAACTTCCATGCTAACCCTCAAGCCTGTTACTACTGGCACCACCTCTCCAGAACGCCTTCCAAGATGTGGAGGCACTTCCATGATGGTCCTATGTCCTTAGAAAAAGCTCAGCATCATGATTATGATGTAATGTTCTGCACTGCAGGCTCTACAGTCTGTATGTGGTCAATAGACGATCGCGACACTCTGGCTGTAGTTTCTCCATCATTTTTCCGTCCCATTGCCTACGATGTTCTGCTAGATACCTGGTCCCAATTGCCTCCCTCTCCTTTACCCTCATCTTCTGCGCCAGACCACAGAAGGCAATACGGCATGCTGCTTCCACTGTTTGCATTTAAGCCGTGCCTTCATGACATGATGTGCATGTTGTGGTTGTCTTACATGCTAGTTTTGCCTATCCTTTTTTTCTCGTGTTTTGATAGTCTCACTGAAGCGTTGTTCAAGAAAATTGTAGTCACCTGTGGATGCAGTCAAAGGTAATTCGATTGAATGGTTCATAGTCCAAAAGGTTAGTATGTAAGGATGTGGGGTGATTCTATGGAACAGCGGAGATTATTGGGTGACAATGAAGGATGCTGTTATGAAGGACAATGCGGATGATCGTGGGTGACTTGTCTACTGTGACCTCACAACCTCGCTTGGTTCGGTTTCAGTTTAGTTTTTTGCATTCCGTATAGTTGGCCTTTAGGCATTCTTGAGCCTTGGCCGAGTCTGTAGCCTTTGGGCATTCATGCAGCTTTTTGGCGAGTTCTTGTAGCCTTCGGCGAGTTTGTTTCCTTTGTAAGCTTTTTGGCATGTGACCTTTGGGCGATTCTAATGGCCTTTAGGCAGTTGTCACAGCCTTTGGGTTTTGTGTGTTTCCTTTTGGCTTTTCTTCGTAACCTTTATGTATGTTTCTGTTATGACTAATGGAAGGAGATGTTTTCTTTTTACAACAAAAAGGGATATAGCCATGGAGGGTGACTCAAAATGCAGATTAGGAGAGAAGGTTTCTCATATTGAGATAGGGAAGAGACCCATTCTTTGAACATTCTTTTAACTAAGGAGCCTTTGACCTACAACGACCATATTTTCATACTCATTTCATAATGCTACTCTTGCATTTCATTTCGGAGGACATATGTGATCCAATGCCAGCCAAGCGATTCCAACTTCCCCTTGTCATAACAAGAACTACATCGAATGAGTTACCTTTTCAAGTGTCTTCATAGAGCATGATGAACAAGTAGTAAGAAACCATAGGTACCATGTACCATAATTGATTGCACCAAATTTGTTTTGCATACTGAAGTTGCTCAAAAAGAGAGGTATGTCGCATAATGTCCTGAACGTTCAAATGGCAATTGATTTGCAACGGGGACTAAACAAGAATTAGTTATGATACGATAATATTAATTGGTCATTTCTTTTTATGTCAGCTCATATCTCATAATGAATGCTTTGAAATTAAGATGTGACTTTATAAGAGGTCTATATTTACAAAGACTCTTTATTGATGTCTGCACCTACTGTAGGTCATTGATGACGTGAGTAGGGATGTGATAGCTGTTTGTCCAAGCTATGAACGATAAAGTTTAATTCTGATATTCACTTTTTGTTTTTCTTCTATTTTTGTTATTTTGATACTTATTGTTTTGGATAGAAATAGAAGTTGAGGATGCACATTTTAGATGGAAATTATATTCCAATCATTTAGAACATTTTGTACATATTGAGTAAAGACCAATTGTGTAGGCATCAAATAACACGAGGCCAAAACATGCAAAATGTATGATAAATATTTCCAAATAGAACGAGCAATAGGGACTATCCTCTAGATTTGTCTCTAGTTCTTTTCTTGCCTTCCTCTCTCTTTATTCTTAATTATTTTCTCTCACTCACTTTCAACTTCATGAATAAAATATTTCCTTTTTATACATAAGGGTATTTTATCCTTGTCCGAGGAGTCGTCTCTATTTGCAGCCTATGCCATGAAGGCAAGGCAGCTCTTATTTCTCAGCATGCGACAACCCAAATCTCGTCTTGAGATTATCCTAACTTTTGGGCCTTCGGATCAGACTGTTCTAGTGTCACTGCATAGTGTGCATTGGAACAGACAGTTGCACTTGTGTGGAACTACCTGTCTAATGTGGATTTTGTTGGATGATTGTCTCCCAGGGCATCTGGACCGTCAAGTAGGAAGACATCCCACTCATCTGTTGACAAAGGCTCGAGCCCCATTTTGTAGAATAAGTTTTTAATCCGTGAGTTACGGCCTCTTGGCAGACTTTCGGTCGAGTTGCATGTTGGAGGTTGGATTGTGGAGTCGACTCATGACCCACGATTAATCACTGACGAGAAGCTACATGTATGCTTCGTAGATCCCGTACGACGGACTTGTGTGTGTGATTTCGCTTCAGTAGAAATGGTTGTTAATGTTGGTGTATGATAATGTGTCCTGACTTCGGGGAGGGGGCGGGGTCGAGGGGGGGGAGGGGGGCAAGGGGAGGGGGGGTGAAGGGAGGGGGGCACGGGGAGGGGGAGGGGGAGAGAAGGGGGGGTAGAGGGGGAGGGGGAGAGAGAGGGAGAGGGGGAGAGAGAGGGAGAAGGGTAGAGGAAAGGAGGGATGGAGGGAGGGAGAGGGAGAGAGAGAGAGAGAGAGAGAGAGAGAGAGAGAGAGAGAGAGAGAGAGAGAGAGAGAGAGAGAGAGAGAGAGAGAGAGAGAGAGAGAGAGAGAGAGAGAGAGAGAGGGGGGGAGAGAGAGAGAGAGAGAGAGAGAGAGAGAGAGAGAGAGAGAGAGAGAGAGAGAGAGAGAGAGAGAGAGAGAGGGGGAGGGGGAGGGGGGGGGAGGGGGAGGGGGAAGGGGAGGGAAGGGGGAGGGAAGGGGAGAGAGAGGGGGAGGGAGGGGGAGAGAGAGAGGGGGAGAGAGAGGGGGGGGGAGAGATCTCGAGTTTAGACTTACTAATTTGGAGAGAGAGGGGGGGAGAGAGAGAGGGAGGGAGAGGGAGAGGGAGAG
>MU260068.1:170000-340000 GCA_020310875.1 Ceratopteris richardii
TTTTTTTTTCTTTCTCTGCAACATACGGTTAATGGTCTTCGAATCCATCGTCTGCAAACCTCGGGTTGGCTGCAAATGATGCAAGCGCAAGATATTCGAGTTATATTAAGCGCAACAACGCCCAGGTTCTGTCTCGTGACCACTCGGTTTAAGGCGATATGCTTCATCCACGAAGCTCGGAGTACTGTTGCAATCAGCAGATGTATAGCTGCAATTGACGTGCAACATTGCGTAAGGTTCAGAAATTGCCAAAAAATTGGAATCCATGAGCTCACTGAGAAAGAAATTTTTGCTAACCAGTGACCACGAAACCCGTGTCGTAATCTTCGCATGGCGATTGCAGTAACCGAGAGATGTGATTTGCTGATTTATTCCTACGCCTTCTTTTTCATTATTTCTTGATGCCCCAGCTTCAAGGTGCAAAAGTTGCTTCACCGACGTACAGATTCAGGAATTACCATTCCTCTAGACCATGCTAATTGTGGATGCAACGACCTTTGTAGCATTAATTTATATTACTCAGAGACGGATAGCTGGATTGCTGTCACAACAGAAATTTATATATTTCTTTCGGTTGCAAGATTTGACCCCTTATCGCATGGATGGTGCTGACCCGGTGAACCAAGCTTCTCCGTCCACATGATATTTTTGTTTATAATCGCCTCTGTTTGGCATCTATGTTCCTTCTTATTAGTCAGTTCTACCTGGCGCCGTTCTGCAAGTGCTACGAAAACAAACTGATTATTGCGATGATAGTTTGCATTCATATCCGATTAATGTGTACAGAAGACGTATGGCCAGTCAGCTACGAAAATGTAGTTATGATCAAATTTCTAGAGATACTTCTCATTCAAAATGATGGACAGCGGGATGTGAATTCCAGCCACTGTGCTATGCTTGCTTGACATGCATTATTGCTTGCGGGTTTAATCTGTATGATTGTCTTCATAACTTAGCAAAAAAAACGAAGTATCAGTGGTGACTTAGTGGGAAATTTGAGCTCTCTGGTGCTACAAAAGATGTTCCCAAGCTAGGCTTGAACTCACGCTGTTGGAGAAAGAAAACTTTTCTTTACCCGCGAGAGTAAACATTCTTTTCAGATCAGAAAAGAAACTTTTCATCCAGATCAAACATACTTTCAGGTGGACGCTAAGGGTGGGAATCGAACCGGTTTCCTATCATTCTGAAGCGCTGCTCTATTCCAAGAGCTCAAGAATGTTGCCGACGGGGCTTGGACGAGGATCAAGAGGACGAATCACTCTTCCAAAGGATCAAGGGAAGGACGTAGCTCTATGTGGAGCTAAGTATTTTCCAAATTATGTTTTCATTTTGATATTTGTTTGCCCGAATGCTTTCATTTAGGATGCATTAATTAGGACTAAAAGCATAGTCCAATTATGATTATCTCAACATGAAAGCTAATTAGAGAATTAAACGGTATTGAAATGACACAAAAGTATACAAAGTACTTTTCAGTTTTAGGCATGCAATTGAACTTTCTATTTCCATTCATGCACAAAAATGAAAAGATTATTTGTGCATAAAAGAATGTTTTATGCACATCAAGTTCACACTTGCTTGGGAAAGGTAGTTAATTCTCTAGTTCATGCACTTGAATAATTACCTTTTGCCAGAATAGCAAGCAGGTTGTTTTTGCATGGATGCTTGTTTGCATACCTAATAAGCTTGAGATTTGCTTAAATTCATTACACTTGCATGTATTCACATGCATTTGCATCCAAGAATGGGCATTTGCATACATGAACATGCATTTGCATGCAAGTAGATGCATGTGCATACGCATGATCTTTTGGTAAGTAGCTGAACACGTATAGTTTCACTCCTTTCTTTTTCTAACTTGACTTAGCTAGGTAGGAAAAATAGAATTACCTAGTTGCAAGGATCTTGACCATCATGCAACTAAGTATCTAGTCTATTTTTTCCAAAAAAAAAGTGATACATAGGTATCACTTAGTAGGAGTCCTTTTGAGGAAAAGAAAGCATGTTGAAAGTAAGTATTTATTTCTTCTTGTCATTAAGATGCCAAGAACATAGAGCTACTTTCCAATGTGTATGCTCAGTCTAAGTTTGGGAAGAAACCTAGACATTCTTAGCAACCAACGTGGATTTAATTGTTTTTGGATGTTCATGTTCATGCACCCAAGATGAATCATTGGATTCGAAAGAAAAAAGATTCCAAGATAAATCTTTGGAATCTAAAAGTTCTTGAAAGAAAAACTCTCCCTAGATGTGAAACTAGAAATCTTTCAAGAAAAGTCTAATAGCAAGTAGTTCCTAGTAATTCCCCAAACCACTAGTTTTGGTACTTAAGTCCAAATAGTGATATAACCTAAAGTTATATCAAAGATTCTTAGCTTTGGAATCTGAGGGGCATTAGTACATGCTTAGACTTGAGACAGGAAAAGATCTCTAAAAGCCCATGGGTAAGCGAAGACGCTTTTGTTAGTTTAAGAGATCTTAATAAAACAGACTAAATCTTTATTTTAGTCGCAAGGTCAACCAGACATGTGATTGGAACTACTCTGAAGTTTGCCCAAGTTTTGGCAATAAAATTCCTTTTGGGAATTATCCACTCAAGTTCCATCTATCCAGTGAAAAATTGTGAAAAGAATAAGTTGTTCCAAGTTTGAATAGAGAAGAAATTCCAAGAATGTAGTTTGCAACCATGAAGACGGTACTTAAGTTTGTGGAAGGTAAAACATGAGTGTTTGCCTATCCTTAAAGGGATTTTGGTACAAATCCAAAGAGCATGAGCGGATGCTTAAGACTTAAGCAGTAGAGAGATTCCTATAAATTCCCGGCCGGGATAAGTACCCAAAGCTTCAGTAGAAAGGAATCTAAAGACAAGAAGTCAAAAGCTCTTGTCACTACAAATTGGTCAAGGATAAACCAGTTTAACTTGAATATATGAAAATTCAAGTACTTGGAATTTTGATTGGTTTTCATTTGAAAACCCTAGCAAAAAAGGATGGATGTTCCATTAGAAAATCTAGTTAGAGATAATACCTGTAACTTCAAAGCTTTCGTAAAAGAATTGAAGTAAGAAGGTACTCCATTAAGAGATGTTTATTATAAAATTCACTCACACGTCAATGTGAGTATAAAATAGGGTGGTATGGGACACCAAATTTTATACTCCGATTGATGTAGGAAAGATGGCATGGGACATCGGACCGTGAGTTGATGATTATCTTTTAGTCCTAGTTTGAATTTTGAAGTTAGATTTGCCCATGCAGGAGTTTAAATTCAAGGAGGATAAAAGTAGTATCTCAAGATACTTTTAAATTCAAGGAGGATAAAAGTAGTATCTCAAGATACTTCAAGGTAACTTTAAGATAAAAGAAATAGAAGATATGAAGTAAATAACTTCCAAGATCTTCTTGAAGCTCTTCAAGATAAAGTGTTGTTAGCTTGGAAATATTTTAATTTCTGAAAGAAGATTGAACTTTGATTTTGAGTTGATCTTTTCAACTAAGGATTTGATTGACTAAGTAAAGCACCGAGTTCCTAGTGTAACTTGGTAAATTCACTCTTTTTAACTCAAAGAAATGCACAAGAATTGCATCCCCAGTAACGAGTCAGAAAGACTGAATATGACCTGGACTTAGTCTCAAGTAAAGCATTATTTAACTAGAAAATTCATCAACAAAACCTCTGTAGGTCGACACACTGATGTTGGTTACCACATTAGTATCTTGTGGTTGGATAATGTTTTTGAGTTGCTTTGAATCTTTTTGAGAATCCATCTTATTTCTCTTAAGGATAAAGAAAATGCTTCAATACCCTGTTGAAACAGATCTTTAAAGAAGTTAAAGTCCTGAGTCATCTAGACTATGACTCATAGCGAGCTTTTGTGTCTTCGAAGTTTGAATTGGTTGTACTGAGTTTCAGCTATTTCTTTTCACTTTCCAAATCTTTTGGAATTGGCTTAGATATGGTATCTCATTCCTTTTTGCAAAAGACCAGGGTTAGCCGATTAGAATAAGATAACTGAATTGAACATCCTAGACAGATGTTACGTACAAGAACCTTTTCAATCTTCAAAAGATGATAAGTCTAAGTGGACTTATTTATTTGAGTTTGCTTCAAGTTAATAGCATAAATGATTTCCTAGAGTCCAGTATACTCTAGAATAGAGAAGTTAGGAATTACTCAATAGATTGACAATTCCTAAGAACTTTTATCTAAAAACTAGTCTTTGAGAAAAGTGTCCTAAGTTGGACAATTTCATTTGAATTAGTTAAAGTTATAGTATGGTTGACTCAAAGAAAATGGTAAACTTTCTCCTACAGTTTACATAGGATTTTTTAAACTCATTAGGACAAAGTAGTCCTCCAATCAGGTGAAAAAGATCAAGTAATTGTTGGATCAAAGTAAACCATTATACAAACATCTAAGTTAGATGTTTGGGACAACCAAACTTCAAGTTCTCCAAAACAAATTCAAGTGAATCAAGGGTTCTCAAAGTCTTGTAAGGGATAAGAATCCCACCTTTGTTACTAAATCCATGCACCAGTCATGCCTAACAATGGACTAGTAAGCTGAATCCACCCAATTCACATGTTTGTGCCTAGATCGCACATCTAGAAACTATGAATTGGCTAGGGATGTGTTTAGATCCACCCTTATTATTCTTTCACTAGTTTTTACTTTGATCAATTCATCAAAGTGCAAAATGAAAAACTGTTTAGAATCATTTGGCCAGGGATGCCACCACAGAGATGAGACATGTTCTTCCACTCCTAGAACATGACCATGTTCTTCCTGTTTAGAACATGAGGCTCTGGGGTTGCCTACAGTATGTATATAGCTCTATTTTTGAGGATGAAAATATTTTCCAAGGGGGAAAGAATGTAATAAAGTAAGTCTATGATCCAAAGGTTTGGGCGGTTCAGACGGATCTGAAATCCGGCATCATTCGGTCATCCGTATGTATGACCAAAGATCTCGAGTTTAGACTTACTAGGAGGTCTTGTGCTCTTATGAACAAGTAATCCATTTAGCTTAGTGGTTAAGTCTCAAGGATGTCAAGGAGGAGGTCTTGGGTTCAATCCCCATGGGGAGCATGGGGAGAGTATTTTGCCCAAAGAGATCTAAAGCCTTCTAGAAGTATCCACTTGAGTTAACTCAAGTTGACTGGGACACTTGGCACACATGTAGTTATATGACCGACACTTGGATGGTTAGTATCCACCTGCCCATGCAGGCAGTCCCCTGGAGAGAGCTATATATAGAGGTATTTGGTTAGGAGGGGATTTATCTCTCTAGCATGTGGTGGTCGTAATCCTTGTTCTCTTGCATTGGTATCAGAGTAATCCTTGTTTTCTTACAACAAACAGGTATAGAAGGAGTGGATAGTAACTAGCATCAAGGGTGTGGGGTGCTATGGGTATGCACTCTATATGCTCAATGGGTGAGATACAAATATGATATGCAACGGAGGGGAGGCTCGATGGTATCACAACCAACTAAATGCCTAGAGTGGGTGTAGGATATAATGCATCGGTGGGTAAGGCATCATGGCGGTCCTCAAAATGCTCTGAACGTCCAAATTCGTAGGGGTGCGTTGCTGACGTCTCCGTATCTCCATGTCATGGCGTGTGTGAATCGTCAGAATCTCTCTCTGATGTGGACGGGCTCTCCGGAGTGGGGATCTCGATCGTCGATGCTGTCGTTTGTGGGATCTGGAAAAATTTGTAATATAAGTCTGAGGGGGAGGGGCCAGGTGTATCTCCATCTGCTGCTGGAGGAGTGATGCACGACGGTGCTAGAGCTCTACTAGGAAATGTCCTAGAGGGCGCTAGTCCTCTATCCTCAATAAAGCACTGATCTCTCTGGGCCTCCTGAAGAGCTGTGGGTAGCAGTCTGTGATGTCCTCATATGCCTGGCATCTACATGTGTAGTGCTCCTCGTCCTCCACCTCCTCTCTACATATCCTACATAATCTCTCATCCCTCGGGGTATGTGTGGCTCGCCCAACCTCAATCTCGAGCTGGTGTGATGATACTCTGAGCTTCCCAATGGTCACTCTCTTAGCTGGTGCCATATATGTATCCATGTATCGTGGTCTCTGAATGAAACCATCCGCTGTCACAGTCAGGAAGTGCTCTCTGTAGTGTTGCCTCTTTGTGGGAAGAGGCTCCCGTGGTGCTATCCATGTCTCCCTGACGTGTATCTGTAGTAGGACCTGACGGATGATCCTATTCCTCTCTGAACGAGAGAGGGTAATGTGGGGGGAAGAGAGGTCATACTGAAAAGGGGGGAGATCCATAATGCTCATGCCATGGTCTACTAACCATCGGTAAGTCTGTGCATACCATACTCTCTCATGCCCTGTCTCTACCAAATGTCTCAAGCTCTCAAATGCAAGCCTGGTGAGTCGGCTTGTGGGGAGCTCTCTGACTCTCAGAATAAAGGTCACCAACTGGAAGAGGGCCTCCACTAGCATCGGTGGTGTGCCAAGCTCAGCTCGTATAGTGTCATGTGGAACGGAGGGCTTGCTGCATAGCAATCCTAAGATCATGGTGACCTAGGGCCTCTCAATCCGCGTCCAGATCGCCTCTGCGATCCCTGGTGCCCATAGTGCTGCTGCGTACATCAATGCGGGTGTCACTAGAGTGTCAAAGAGCCACCCCTTAGTCCGGTGCTCTTGAAAATGTGTCTGAAAGCAGCGTCTCTCCAATCCTGCAAGTGCCGCATAGCCTCGCGTCAATCTATCTCTCGCGGCTTGTGCCATGGAGAATACCCCTGTGCTGCCAGAGAAGGTGACACCTAGGTAGACGTAGGAGTCCACTACCTCTATCTGTCCTCCAGCTACCGTGAAAGAGGCACGATGGCGTAATGTCCTGGAGGTATGGAAGATCATGACCTTGGTCTTGCCAAGGTTCACTGTGAGTCCTCTCTCCATGCAAAAGGTATCGAGCGTTTGTAAATGTGACTGCAACCCCTCCTATGACTCTGAAAGCAGGACAATGTCATTAGCATATAATAGGATGTGTACTGGTGTACCTCCGAGGTCTCCTCCTCGCCCTCCTGCTCGCTGTATATACTCCGTGATCTCGTCGATGTAGAGATCGAAGAGAGTGGGTGAGAGAGGGCAAACTTGTTTCACACCAATGGTGCTAACAAGGCTGTCTGATAGACCGCCGGGGCAGCGTACCCTGCCTGTGACTCGTGCATACAAAGCGTGGATGGCCCATAGCATGTCTGATGGTAGCTGTAACTCGTGGAGCCTCTGTACTAGTCTCTCTCGAGGGATCATGTCGAAGGATTTGCGGAAATCCACAAAGCAACAGTATAGTCTCTACTTCCTCGCCTTCGCGCTCTCAATGAAGCAACGAAGCACGAAGATGTGGTCGATGGTGGAGAAAGTGTGGCGGAAGCCTGCCTAGCCGGGTGCTCTGATCCCAGCTGCCTCAGCATGTGTACTGAGCTCTGCCTCTAGTACTGCCCCATAGATCTTGGCCAGTATATGGCCTATCATAATAGTCCTGTAGTTCCCTGGGTCCATGATATCGCCAGACTTATGGATAGACGTAATGGTATGCATAGTCCATGAGTCGGTTAATCCCTCAACCAAAGCACGGTTGAAGAGATGGGCGATCAAGTGGGAAACTATATCTGCTGCGTATATAAAGTGCTCTCCCTGTAGCCCTATGTGGTAGCCTATGGATGGCCTGTCGTACCATGCCTGCCGTGAAGAGGGTGCATATCACAGGACGCGGTGTGGAAGGAATCGGTAATGGTGGCTGTCCTGGGACATCATATAACCTCTAGGCGTAGGTGTGCCAAGTCTGAGGATCTGCTATGGGTGTAGGTGGGCGTGGCTCACGTAGTGCCCTCCACGCGGTGACACAATCCCTACTCATGAGAAGGTCGATCAACTCTACCTCCCGTCGATCCTCAAAAGCTTGCCGTTTCCGACGTGTGAGGGCTCGCATCTGTCGTCATGCCTCCCTCTCTGTGATGGATCCCAAGATACTCTGTGCTCTGAGATGTCAGTATAGTCGCCTACACTCCTCATCGTACCATCTATTCTGGGGTGTATGCCCCAGCCGTGTCGAATGTGCAGTGCTGTGGGTGGTGTATGGGAAACTGAGAGTAGCAGATGTATGGAGGATCGAGGAGAAGTGGGCAGTGAGGGTGTCCAAGGAGGTAGAGGAATCAAGGGAGTAGATGCACTCTTGAACATGGGAGCTATAGATATGTGCTAGCTCATGTCTAAAGTGAATGGTGGTATGGGCTCGTGGCTGTATGGTGACGGGGTGGGATATGCATGGTGAGCCGCGAATGGATAGGGCAAGATGTCACGAGGAAGGAGATAAGGAAGAGAGCTCACACACACACTCTCACTCTCAAGGAGAAGCACACACAGATTGAGGCAAGGAAGAATAATCTTCTTCTTCTTCTTCTATTACATAAAAGGAATGTACAAGAATGACCTAAAAACAAGAATACAACAAGTGCAATATATAAAGATCAGTACATAAGGAAAAACCTAATGTCCGCGAATGAGTGAGCTGGCAAGAAACAAATGTGCCATCACTCTCGGTAGATAAATCTAATAAAGCTCAATGAAGTATCACTGACATATACCGGCGTGACCACTATACATGTCAGAGAAATGAAAAACTGGTACGTGTCATCCTGGATCATTACATGTTGAGCTTGATATCTCAACACTCCCCCTCAAGCTCAACGCCATATCCTGTAATCCAAGCATCTTCCGAAACTTCTTCAACTTCTCAGTTCCAAGTTCTTTGGTGAAAATATCAGCAACCTGCTCATCTGTTCTCACATAAACAAGATCAATATCACCTGCTAATACCTTCTCTCTGATGAAGTGATAATGTACCTTGATATGCTTTGTTCTAGCATGGAAAATAGGGTTCCGTGCTAACTGTATGCTGCTAAGATTATCACAATAGATAGTGATAGGCTTTTGCACTTCCACACCTAAATCTGCAAGTAACATCTCCAGCCATGATGCCTCACATGCTGCCATTGCAGCACCTCTATACTCAGCCTCTGTACTCGACAAAGCAACAGTGGGTTGCTTCTTACTGCTCCATGTAATAGCTGCACCTCCAAGTGAGAAAAGAAAGCCACTAGTAGATCTTCTATCTGGAGTACTACCAACCCAATCTGCATCCGTGTATCCATGAACCTGCAACTCCACACCAGCTTCATAAAACAATGCATAATCCAAAGTAGCACTCACATAACGTAGAGTGCGCCTCAGAGCATCCAAATGTGGCTTCCTGGGAACCTGCATAAACTGACTTTCAAGTCCAACAGTATAACTTAGATTAGGCCTTGTAATTGTGAGATATATAAGACTTCCCACAATTTTCCTGTACATAGTAGCATTTTCCAATGCTTCACCTGATGTAGTATCCAATTTCAAATTCTGATCCAATGGCATAGAAATTGGCTTGCAATCAGCCATACCATACTTTTGTAGCATATTCAAGGCATATTGCCTTTGTGACATCCATATACCTGTTTTTGTATGTATAAACTCAATGCCCAAGAAATAGCGCAGCACACCAAGATCTTTCATGTCGAATTCCTGCATAAGAAGTTTCTTTACCTCTTTGATGCTTTCTTCATTATCACCGTCTACAATCAGGTCATCAACATAAATAGCCACAATAGTGATGCCATCATCAGCCTTCCTTGCATATAGAGAGTGATCTGCATCACACATAGAGAACCCAATGCTGGTTAAGTAATCAGCAATCCTTGCATGCCATGCACGAGGGGCTTGCTTCAGCCCATACAAAGCCTTTTGCAACCTGCAAACATATTCTGGATGCTTTGAATCTTCATATCCTTGTGGCTGGTCCATATATACTTCTTCCTGCAACTCACCATGTAGGAAAGCATTCTTCACATCCATCTGATGCAAAGTCCATCCTTTTGCTGTAGCTAATGCAACAAGTGTTCTGACAGTAGACATTTTAGCTATAGGGCTGAATGTTTCCTCATAATCAATGCCATATGTCTGTGCATAACCTTTAGCTACCAATCGTGCTTTATACCTGCTTATGCTACCATCAGCATTATGCTTTACCTTATAAACCCATTTGCAGCCTATGGATTTCTTTCCTTGTGGCAATGGAACCAGCTTCCAAGTATCATTTCCATAAAGTGCAGCCATCTCCTCATCCATATCTTTTTCCCAATCTGCATTACCAATTGCATCTTCAAAACAAGAAGGTTCAACATCTTCTATTACCTTTGTCATGTAGGCACAATGGCGAGCCATGTAACTATCATATGTCAATCGTTGCACTGAATTACGCATCCTCCGAGATGTTCTTGGTCTTGGGTCACTTCTCCTTGTATCATCTGCATGTGCCCTTCTTACTGCTGGAGTCTTCACAAAGGGCAATCCAAGTTCCTCATCAAGACTCTTTTCTGAACCGCTTGAATCTCCATCGTCTTCAAAACTTGCACATGTTTTATGACCAGCAGAAAGCTTTTCTTTACCTTTCTTGGATGTATTTGATGAATTTGCTGGACTGAAATTCCCACGTAATCTTCCACTCCATGGATTTGAGTTGGAACTATTGCTTGGTGATGCATCCGGTCCACTCAAAACCTGAGATTCTGCACTTGATTTTTCAGCATTTTCTTTGTCATTTGGTTCAAGACTCAGTCCTTCTTTGGCATCTGCATAGAAGCTTGACATTTCATCAAATACCACATCTCTGCTCACCTTTACCTGTCGTGTGAGTGGGTTATAACATTTATATCCCTTTTGCTCAAGGGAGTATCCAATGAAGACACACTTTTCTGCTTTTGGATCAAGCTTCGTCCTCAATTCATCGGGGACATGTACATATGCAATACAGCCAAAAACCTTCAGATGTGATAAGTTTGGCTTTTTACCTGTAAACTTCTCTTCAGGTGTAACTTGATGTACAACAGCAGTGGAAGTTCTGTTCATGATGTATACAACAGTATGCACAGCTTCTGCCCAATAACAATGAGGCATATTCTTCTCAGCCATTAAAGCTCTTGCTATTTCTGCAATATGCCTGTTTTTGCGTTCAACAACACTATTCTGTTGTGGTGTGTACCTGCATGAAAACTGACGTCGAATTCCATGATTTTTTAGAAAACTGCTGAACTCATTTGACATGTATTCACCTCCTCCATCAGATCTTAATGTCTGAATGTACTTCCCTGTCTGCTTTTCCACCATAACTTTAAAATTCTGGAAGTGAGTAAACACCTCGCTCTTCTCTTTCATGAAATAGACCCATACTTTGCGTGTATGGTCGTCAATGAAAGTAACATAAAACCTGCAACCGCCCATAGATGTGGTCTTTGCTGGACCCCAAACATCTGTATGTACTACTTCTAGTACATTTTCACTAACATGCTTGTCATGTGGAAACAATGCTCTTGACTGTTTACCAAATTGACATGCTGCACATACCTTTTGCATTTCTGCAACTTTGAAATTTGGTAGTCCATGGACAATCTCCTTTCACTGCATCAGTTTCAGCCTTTGCAAGTTTGCATGTCCAATCCGTTTGTGCCATATCTCTATATCTGCAATAACTCCTGCACCTTTTGCAAACATGGCTGCATTCATTTCAAGAATTTTCACATTTAAGGTGAACATCCTACCCACTTTGTTTCCTTTGGGAACCAATCGTCCATCCTCTTGTACTCTTCTACATATAATCCATCAGCATTGAACCTGACTTGTAATCCCTGGTCAACCATTTGTCCAACAGAAACCAGATTCTTTGTTATATTTGGAACATGCAACACATTAGCGAGATGTTTTACCTTTCCGTCCTCCATAGACAATGCTATGTTTCCTGTATGCTTAATAGGATGCGATGTATCATCACCTGTTTCAACATATCCAGGAACTGGCATTTTCTGCAAGCTACTAAACCATTCTGCATGACTGGTCATGTGATTTGGAGCACCTGAATCAACATACCAGACATTATCATTCGATTTTGAAACACCAGCAGACATCGTATTCATCATGTGATGTTGAACCATAAACAGCTTCTCAGAATCATCTGCACTTGTGGATGCATAGTTGTTTTGCTGCCTTCTGTTATTTTGATTCTTCAACCTGCAATCACGTTCAAAGTGTCCAGGTTTACCACAATTCCAGCATCCTTTACTATCATTACCTGAATCATTTCTTTGGAAATTTCTGCGACCTCTGTGGCTCCCCCTGCCTCGAAACTGTCCTCTTCCTCCTGCATGATTCTGTTGTTGACCTTGGTCTTGCTTACTATTTTCTCTTCCACTTCCAAAGCCTCTACCTCTGCCTCTTCCTTTGCCAGAGTAGAATACTTGCTCAGAACTGGGCTTTCCTTGGGAGTTTGAATCCTCACCAAGATTCTTTTCTTCAATAATCAGCATAGATACCAGATCAGCAAAATTCGGAATATTTTCCCTGGATTGTATGGAAGTTCTGAACTGCTTATATGCAGCTCCTAAACCACGAAGGCACACTTCCACCTTATCATCATCATCTACATTCACGCCAATAGATGCAAGTGACTCACATATGCTTTTGATTTTTAGAGTGTAGTCACTTACCGACATGCTCTTCTTTTCGAATGTATGCAGCTCGTTCTTGAGTTGCAATTTTCGTGCCTTTGTATTAGTCTCATAGAAAGTGACCAAACTGTTCCAAGCCTCTTTTGGAGTCTTGGCATCCTGTATGTGTCCAATCATGCTATCCTGTATGCTAACAGATAGCCAATACATTACCTTTCGTGCTCCTTGATTCCATTCCTCATATGCTCTTAATTGTTCTGCAGTCCAATTCCTTTCTGGTAACTGCGGAGCATTTTCATTCTCTCCTTCGATGTACTTCCAGTAGCCTTTTCCCATCAGGAAATTCGTCATTCTGAATCTCCAAGCATGGAAGTTGTTCTTGTCCGGCTTATCACTCATAAGCTGACTCATTCCATCTGCGTTTGCCATTTCTGCAACAATTCACAACACGGCAACACACTACAAGCAGCACTTCTGCTTGAACACTATCGCACTATGATGTGATAGTTCGATCTCAGAAAAACACAGTTTTCGTGTATCAACAGTACACGGAATCGCTTCAAAATGAGTGTCGCCGAACACAACGCAAGTTACAGTTTCTAAAACTGACCTGGTTTTTATGTGGGCCCCACCTTGCGGCTCGAAACGGAGGTCGAGATGGCTCCGAAACTTTGATCTGACAAAAACGAGTGACCCTAAAGGGTTAACTCACGAAAATATTTTGAGGTCTTCTACCTTCATGCCGATTTTCGTAGCAAACGGAGGCCGTTTGTGAAATCGCGTTTTCTCCACGCCTTGCCGCGTAGTCTTCACCGTCGCCTTCTCCACGAGCTCTCTACAGCCACGTTGGTTTTGATACCATGTCACGAGGAAGGAGATAAGGAAGAGAGCTCACACACACACTCTCACTCTCAAGGGGAAGCACACACAGATTGAGGCAAGGAAGAATAATCTTCTTCTTCTTCTTCTATTACATAAAAGGAATGTACAAGAATGACCTAAAAACAAGAATACAACAAGTGCAATATATAAAGATCAGTACATAAGGAAAAACCTAATGTTCGCGAATGAGTGAGCTGGCAAGAAACAAATGTGCCATCACTCTCGGTAGATAAATCTAATAAAGCTCAATGAAGTATCCCTGACATATACCGGCGTGACCACTATACATGTCAGAGAAATGAAAAACTGGTACGTGTCATCCTGGATCATCACATGTTGAGCTTGATATCTCAACAACACAAGATATGCATGATCAACTCCAATCGGTAAGGGTGGGATAGTGAATGAGGTGATGAGATGTGTCGCCTTCGGGGGTCCGATAACATAGTCTACTACACTGCCCTCCTATGGTGTCGTGGGTGGAATGTAGGTGAGACCGCTCGAGGTGGGCTAGGTCCCCATCCCATTATATATAACGAGACGGTGTGCTGCTCCCATCTGGAGTAGGTGTCGACCGTATGAGGTGGGTGTGGCAGTGTCGGGTGAGGCTCTGAGTGTAGGCATGTCCTCTATGGTACGAAGCATCTCAGGGTCGTCAAAGTCGTAGATATCACACTGGTGGCTCTGAGTGCGGGCATTGAAGTCTCCTACAAGGAAGACTTCACCCATCCCGGTATACTCCATAATCGTGTCACTGAGGCAGTTATATGGCGATGTGGTGTCTGGTCCCTCCCCCCTGATAGCTGCTCGGGGGAATGTGTGAAGCGCGAACCAATGGGTGCAATATAGTATACGGCGAAGTATGCTGCTCTCTCCTCTGATAGCTGGAGGCGTATCCACATGAAACGTGCCTCTAGGTCTCTGGCTACCACCTGTACCCTGTGCTGTAGCGACTGTCTGTAGAGCACGACTACTCCTCCTGATCCTCGTGTGGTGTGCTGTCTCATCTGGTGGTGGTGAGCTGACTCTCACATATAGCCCTCAATCCTTGGTAGGCTCCTCCCCGGGCTCTCGTGTGTCTCTGTCAAGAAGATCATGTCTCTGCCCTCCATCACCTCCTCGAGGCCCCCTGGATGTGTCCACAAAGATCCATTGCAGTTCCAGACTGCAATGTGCACCTCCTACTGTGCTGTCTCATAGACCGCGAATCCCTAGTCAATGGGCCATCCATCAATGATGACCCGACTGTAATAAAGTAAGTCTATGATCCAAGAGTCTGGCCGGTTCAGACAGATCTGAAATCGGATACCGTTTGGTCATCCGTGTGTATGACCAAAGATCTCAAGTTTAGACTTACTAGGAGGTCTTGTGCTCTTGTGAACAAGTGATCCACTTAGCTTAGTGGTTAAGTCTCAAGGATGTGAAGGAGGAGGTCTTGGGTTCAATCCCCATGGGAGACATGGGGAGAGTATTTTGCCCAAAGAGATCTAGAGCCTTCTAGAAGCATCCACTTGAGTTAACTCGAGTTAACCAGGACACTTGGCGCACATGTAGTTACATGGCTGACACTTGGATGGTTAGTATCCACCTGCCCAAGAAGGCAGTCCCCTGGAGAGAGCTATATATAGAGGCATTTGGTTGGGAGGAGAGTCATCTCTCTAGCATGTGGTGGTCGTAATCCTTGTACTGTTGCATTGGTATCAGAGCCACCTTCTCCATAGCTCTCACCTTCATCAATTTGCTCTCTTCATCTTGCGTGTGCATAGGCTCTTCTAGGACGAAGAAAGCTGCTCGCGGCCGTTTTGAGAAGAGAGCAGCGTTGATTGTGCGCTTGGCTTAGTTTAGGAGAAGCATAGCACAAAAATCATGATCATCACTCTTGTGCACCACGAAGGATTCGAACCCTGGTTCCTAAACTAAGAGCGCACTCCTCTATCCACGAAGACGAACGTCTGATCGTGATCCATTACGGCTGCAGTTTTATCTCTTTGAATCCGTCGCTGTAGAACACTTCAAAACAGGAACAAAAGCGCATATCCTCACGCTGCTGAGACCGCGGGATTGGAACCCAGGCGGCAAGCTTGGGAGGTCTTCAAAGTAGCCAAGGCGCTCAAGTTTCTATTCGTCTAAAATTTA
Organism: Ceratopteris richardii; assembly: GCA_020310875.1. Taxonomy (NCBI): domain Eukaryota; kingdom Viridiplantae; phylum Streptophyta; class Polypodiopsida; order Polypodiales; family Pteridaceae; genus Ceratopteris; species Ceratopteris richardii. The sequence goes on from MU260068.1 coordinate 185,586, forward strand.
CAGAATATAATGTTGATGTTTATTGAGCGCTGAAGATCGGGAGCCATCAAGGATACAGATTACAAGAAGATTCAAGCAACTGTTGCCCGAAACTCCAAATCTATTGAGTCTTGGGAGCAATCTTCTTTAAGCCAAAGAAACTAGCAAGGACAATTAAAGTTTGAGCAAAGCCTGAAGAAAGTGGAGCTGTGGAGTGAAGATCCGAAGGCCTAACTTCGTCGACCTTGACGGACCAAATCATCCGGGACTATTTCTTGATGAGGAAGCTTCAAGAATGTTGAATCGCTCCTGGCAAGGATCGAGAGGACGAGTCACTCTTCCAAAGGATCAAGGGAAGGACGTAGCTCTATGTGGAGCTAAGTATTTTCCAAGTTATGTTTTCATTTTGATATTTGTTTGCTCGAATGCTTTCATTTAGGATGCATTAATTAGGACTAAAAGCATAGTCCAATTATGATTATCTCAATATGAAAGCTAATTAGAGGACTAAACAATATTGAAATGATACAAAAGTATACAAATTACTTTTCAGTTTTAGGTATGCATTTGAAATTTCTATTTCCATTCATGCATAAAAATGAAAAGATTATTTGTGCATAAAAGAATGTCTTATGCACATCAAGTTCACACTTGCTTGAGAAAGGTAGTTAATTCTCCAGTTCATGCACTTGAATAAATAGCTTTTGCCAGAATAGCAAGCAGGTTGTTTTTGCATGGATGCTTGTTTGCATACCTAATAAGCTCAAGATTTGCTTAAGTTCATTACGCTTGCATGAACTCACATGCATTTGCACCCAAGAATGGGCATTTGCATACATGAACATGCATTTGCATGCAAGAAGATGCATGAGCATACGCATGATCTTTTGGTAAGTAGCTGAACACATATATTTTCATTCCTTTCTTGCTTCCAAGAGTACGTTGCTAGGTGGAAAAAATAGAAAATTACCTAGTTGCAAGGATCTTGACCATCATGCAACTAAGTATCTAGTCTATTTTTGTCCCAAAAAGTGATACATAGGTACCACTTAGTAAGAGTCTTTTTGAGGAAAAGAAAGCAAGTTGAAAGTAAGTATTCATAGAGCTACTTTCCAACATGCATGCTCAGTCTAACTTTGGGAAGAAACCCAGATATTCTTAGCAACTATCAAGGATTTAGTTGTTTTTGGATGTTCATGTTCATGCATCCAAGTAAGGAAGTTTCTGTTGAAACTTGTAAGTTCCAAAATATTTTTAGGAGATTTAATACTTTATTATTCATCAAATATTGATGAAAATAAGTAGAAGTATTGAACTTCTAGAATCCTTGGAACTCTAGTGTTCATAGATGTTAGTTTCCAGAAATGCATCTCAAGGCATGATGCAAGGTCTTCAATCGACGCGGAAACTTTTCAAGGAAATTTGCTTGATTCTATTTAAGCTAAATCAAGGCTTAAAAAAGAAAGATAAATATTAATTGATCTTTAGGAATCAAGTAGTTTCCTAAAGTCACGACAATTAATGAAATGATTCAAATTCTTTTCATTTTTTGGGAAATCATGATAGTTCCTAAAGACAATTTAGGAAACAAGTACTTTCCTAAAAGATAAGCTTCAAGTGGTAAAGCCTTGAATCTTATAAAAATCAAGAATATCTTTTATAAGATTAAATAAACAATTCCAAGCATTATTTGCTTGTGCAAAGTTTTCAAACATGGAGACTTTATTAAGGCACTTTTCTAGATAAGAAAAGTATGTTTGGTGGTCTTTAAGATAAGAAAAGCTTAAACATGAGACCCAAACAAAGTAATCTTTAGAAATTAAGCTATTTCCTAAAGATAAACTAATGAAAGAGTCTGATTAACTATTTCATTAGTTAAATGAGAATGTCTTTTGGACAAGCAAAGCCTTAAGTCTTGGTCTTATCCAAAAGTCTAGAATTCCTTTTGAAGATCTTTCCAGTAAAGGAAAAGATTCCAAGATGAATCATTGAACTGGAAAGTAAAAGATTCCAAGATGAATCATTGAACTGGAAAGCAAAAGATTCCAAGATGAATCATCTACTTCAAGTTATAGCTTAGTATTACTTGATTCCTTGCTAGGAATCAAAAAGTTCTTGAAAGAAAAAATCTCCACAGATGTGAGACTAGCATCTTGTTGATATATTTAGGTAGTGATGTGTGTGAACATCCTAGGACCGCCGGGGCACTTTTTTCCCTCTTTAGGAGGTTTTTTTCCCTCGGCTTATATATACGCCTATTGCCCTAATGGGCTACTTATCTTTGTACATTCTCTAGTAATACATTCAGTATTGTGTGTTGTGCTCCAAGCTTCTTCTTCTTCCTTGAGCTGTTCGCGTGCTTCCGCAGACGTCTATCTCCAACAATTGGTATCAGAGCAGGTCGTCGCTTCTTCTAGGGCGCCGTCGACACTCCTCCGTTTGCAGTCTCAGATTTGCACAAAATTTGGTGAGCATACTCAGGCACTATCGCAGCGCTTGTGCAGGCTATTTCGTCCTTTTGTGCCAAAGGTATATACCAGTTTCTGTTCGCCAGTTTAAGCGTCTCGAAGTCTGCTACAGGTCTAGCAGAACTTGTTTGGGCAGTTCCGTTCAACTTTTTGAGATACAGTCAATTTTCTGCATCAAGGTATTTTAGTCACCGGCCATGGCTGAAAGCAGTGATGTATTCCGTATGTTGGCTGTTGAGGATAAGTTGGATGGTACCAACTACCCATTATGGGCTTATATGATGCGACATGTCTTGGTTGCAAAAGGATTGTGGAACATTGTGCAGGGTGTTGAAAGACGTCCTGTTACACCTGCAACTACAGGTACTGCAAATACAGGTGCTGGAGGTGCTGGAGCTGATGAAGATGGTGTCGAAGATGATATTGTGCAGATTCCTGTTCGTGCTGCTGTTTCTGTTGCACCTACTGCAGAGCAGATTCGTTGGGATGGCAGAGATGCCCAGGCACATGCATTGATAACTTTGTCTGTCAAACGTGCCATTATTCCTCACATACGCTCTTGCAGAACAGCTAGGGATGCTTGGGATACACTTACCACTTTGTACCAAGCTAGGAATGAGGCTCGTGTTGCTTACCTCCGAAAACAGCTGGAGAGTGAGCACATGAATGAAGGTGATTCTATGGACAGTTTTCTCACAAAGATCAAAGACCTGAAGGAACAATTGATTTCTGCTGATGAGGTTATACCAGATAGCTCACTTGTACAGACGGTTCTGAATGGTCTTCCTGATTCGTATCAGAGTTTTGCTTCTACTCTTCGGTTAATGATGAAAGGCAATCCAAATGCCTTGGCATTTGAAGAGTTAGTCTATGTTCTGTTGCAGGAAGATCAGTCCAGGCAGAACAGGTCCATTATGCGTGTTGCAGATCAAGCTTTCCTGGCTAGTCAGAAGGGAAAAGGAAAATGGAGCTCTTCTACTAGTAAGCAGAAATCTGCAAATGCTGCACAATCGAAGAACCAGGATAAAGATGAGAAGAAATCAGAAAAGCAGAAATTGTTTTGTAAGTACTGTAAAGGGAATGACTGTCCAAAACTGGCTGCTAAAGAGGCAAAGAAGAAAGAGGCTGGAATGGTTGTTGCAGAGGCCTGTACACCAAAAACAGAGTCTGCAAATCTTGTGCAGGAAGAAGAATGGGCATTTACTACTGTCTGCAGTTTTGATCCATCTTCTCATGATCAGTGCATGTCTGCAGTAGACTCAGATGTTTGGTACTTTGATAGTGGGGCGACCAAACATATTACCTCGCAGCGCAGTTTCTTCTCTTCACTTGAGCCTGCCCCTACAGGGAATACTGTAACATGCGCCAACAACTCCTCTTATCCTGTTATGGGAGTTGGTAAGATCATTCTGACTACTGCTGATGGTAGTTCTTTCACTTTGTCAGATGCTTTATATGTGCCAGGGATCAAGAAGAATCTGTTATCAGTTTCTGCATTAGCCAAGATCGGCTTGGTTGTGAAATTTGTTGATGACAGGTGTACAGTTCATGATCTGTCAAATGGCGATGTGATTATTGCTTCTGGCATTTTATGTCGTGGGCTATATAAGCTCATAGATTATGAAAGATCTGTGAATGATTCAGCATGTGCAGTTCATGATTCTCAGGCTATGTCAGATGCAAAGCTTTGGCATGCACGCTTTGGTCATCTGAATTTTGCTAGTTTGCTACGCCTGCAGAAATCTGAAATGGTGTCCTCTTTGCCCAAACTTGAGGCACCTGGAAAACATGTTTGTGAAGGCTGTATTTTGGGCAAAATGCAGCGTTCATCCTTTCCAAAAGATGGTTCAGTTCGGGCTACGCAGAAATTGCAGCTTGTACATAGTGATGTCTGTGGTCCTATGCAGACACCCTCTTTTGGTAATTACCTTTACTTCGTGACTTTCATTGATGATTTTTCCAGGCATGCATGGGTATATCCACTCAAAGCAAAGTCCGAAGTGTTCATGTGCTTTAAACAGTTTTTGGTTTTGGCTGAAAATCTGTCAGCATGCAAAATGGGCACCCTCCGTTCTGATCGAGGGGGGGAATATATGTCTTCAGATTTTAATGCATTTCTGGCTGAACGTGGGATAAAACACCAGTGTACAGTGCCGTATACACCTCAACAGAATGGAGTTGCTGAACGAAAGAACAGGTCACTCATGGAGATGGCGAGGTGCATGGTCAAAAGTCAGGCTTTACCACATAGTTTCTGGCTTGAGGCTGTCATGTGTGCAGCATATGTACTGAACAGGTGTCCCACTAAAGCGCTGCAGTCTATCACTCCATATGAGGCTTGGCATGACCGTAAGCCATCTGTTGCTCATCTGCGTGTTTTTGGTTGTTTGGCATATGCATTAGTGCCTGAACAACATCGCAGAAAATTGGATGATAAGGCAGTAAAATGTATTTTTGTTGGGTACAGTTCTGAAAGTAAAGGCTATCGTCTGTATCATCCACAGACTAAACGCATTCTGGTTAGCCGTGATGTTGTCTTTGTGGAAGATGCTATTCAGCCATTGCTTTCATGTACTAAGGAGACATCTGTTAGCTCCAAAGACATGTATGATACTTTGATGCCTCTTTTTACAGGTGGACAGTCTAGTGCTGGTCCTAATGAGGCAAATTCTCAGCCTTTGCAGGTTTCATATGATGATGCAGATCATTTCATTTCTGATGCAGATTTACATGATGCACTTGTTGATGAGAGAGCTGATATTGAGCAGGCAAAAACTATGCCAAAATGGCTGGTGCAGACTTTGCGTGACAGCAAATTAGATGCACCTTTGTCATATCGTACTCGTTCAGGCTCTCATAGTGCCTCCTTTGCATCAGATTGCTATGCTATGGCTGCGTCTAGTCTCTGTGATGAGAATGAGCCTGTTTCTTTTGATGAAGCACAGAATTCAGAAAATTGGATGGCTGCTATGCAATCTGAATATGATGCTATCATGAAGAATGGTACATGGTCTTTATGTGACTTGCCTCCTGGCAAGAAGGCCATTGGCACTAAGTGGGTATACAAGCTGAAGCGTAAACCTGATGGTACAGTTGACAGGTATAAAGCTAGGCTTGTTGCAAAGGGTTATGCGCAAGAAAGAGGCATTGATTTTGATGAGACCTTTGCACCTACATGCCGTATGACTACTGTTCGGAGCATTTGTGCACTTGCAGCCCATCATGGTTGGAATGTACATCAGTTGGACATTAAAACAGCATTTCTGAATGGTGACTTGCATGAAGAAGTGTATGTTTTTCAGCCCCGTGGCTTTGTGCAGAAAGGGCATGAAAACCAGGTTTGCAGGTTAAAGAAGGCATTATATGGTTTAAAGCAAGCACCACGTGCTTGGTATGAGAAGATACATGCCTATCTGATTGCACATGGTTTTGAGAACAGTCCAACTGAAAGCACCTTATATGTTAAGCGTGCTCATGATGTACTTCTGATCATTGTTGTCTATGTTGATGACATGCTGCTCACTGGTCCTATTGAGAAGCATATTGCTGATTTCAAGGCTGATTTGCATGCCTCATTTGAGATGTCTGATTTGGGGCATTTGCATCACTATTTGGGCATTCAATTTATGCAAGTTGATGGTGGAATGGCTTTGTGTCAAACGAAATATATTGACACATTATTGCAGCGTTTTGGCCTTGAAGACTGTAAGCCTATTGCCACTCCTATGGAGACAGGTTTACGATTGAGTCTTCATGATGCTGGAGATGCATTTGATGCTGTTCTCTATCAGCAGGCTGTTGGATGCTTGATTTACTTATGCATTACTCGGCCATATATTCAGTTTGCTGTCTCACAGATGAGCAGGTTTATGCATTGCCCAGGAGTCACGCATTGGAAGGCGGTTAAGCGCATCTTTCGCTACTTGAGTGGTACTCGGCTACTTGGGTTGTTTTATCCCAAGGGGGGATCACTACCGCCAGATTTGCATGCTTTTTCTGACTCAGATTGGGCTGGTTGCTATGACACTCGTGTGTCCACCAGTGGTTTTTGCTTCATGCTTGGTAGCTCATGTATATCTTGGTTGAGCAAGAAGCAGCCTACTGTGGCCACTTCCAGTTGTGAGGCTGAGTATAGGGAAGCTTTCACAGCTACCGTTGAGTGTGTGTGGCTCAGACGCCTTATGGCTGATTTGGGTGTTGGTCAGTCTTCTGCCACCACCATCTTCACTGACAGTCAGAGCGCATTGGCAGTTGCGAGGAACCCTGTGTTCCATGCTCGCACTAAGCACATTGAGGTGCATTATCACTACGTCAGGGAGAGGTTCTCTGCTGGGGAGATCAGCTTGGCATATGTGCCCACGCAGGAGAACATTGCAGACCTTTTCACGAAGGCTCTGCCTAGGGAGAAGTTTGAAGCTTTCCGCAAAGCTTTGGGCTTACTTCCTTTTGTGGAGTGATCTCCACATAGCTTGGCACTTCCTTATACATGAGTGCAAGCTCCTTGTTCACCGCATCACTCCCAGGGGGGATTTGTTGATATATTTAGGTAGTGATGTGTGTGAACATCCTAGGACCGCCGGGGCACTTTTTTCCCTCTTTAGGAGGTTTTTTTCCCTCGGCTTATATATACGCCTATTGCCCTAATGGGCTACTTATCTTTGTACATTCTCTAGTAATACATTCAGTATTGTGTGTTGTGCTCCAAGCTTCTTCTTCTTCCTTGTGCTGTTCGCGTGCTTCCGCAGACGTCTATCTCCAACACATCTTTCAAGAAAAGTTTTATAGCAAGTAGTTCCCAGCAAACCCCTAGCCACCAGTTTTGGTATTTAAGTCCAAATAAGTGATATAACCTAACTGTATATCAAAGATTCTTAGCTTTGGAATCTGAAAAGCATTAGAAAATGCTTGGACTTAAGTTGAGGGAAAGATCTCTAAAAATCCTGCAGGTAAGCAAAGAAGCTTAAGATAGTTTAAGAGATCTTAAAGATAAAGACTAAGTCTTTATTTTTTGTCGCAAGTATCAACCAGACTTGATCAAGCTTGGCCGTGATTGTCCAAGAACGTGCGATTAGAACTACTCTGTAGATTGCCCAAGTATTGGCAGTAAAAAATTGTTAGGAATTATTCACTCAATTTCCATTTATCGAATGGAAAATTGTGAAAAACGTAAGTTGTTCCAAGTATGAACAAGAGTGAAAGAATTCCAAAAAATGTAGTCTGCAAACCGTGCAAACGGTACTTAAGTCTGTGGAAGGGAAAACATAAGTGTTTGCCTATCCTTAAAGGGATTTTGGTACAAATCCAGAAAGCATGAGCGGATGCTCAGACTTATGCAGTAGAGAGATTCCTGTAAAAAGTCTCGACCGAGATAGGTACCTAAAAGCAATAGTAAAAAAGGAATCTAAAGACAAGAAGTGAAAAGCTCTTGTCACTATAAAATTGGTCAAGAATAACCAATTGAACTTGAATTTGAGAAATTCAAGAACTTGGAATTCGGATTGGTTTTCATTTGAAAACCTTAGCAAAAAAGGATTTGAGATATTCTATTAAAGGTTTTCAAGTTCCCAAGGTTAAGCACAAGATCGTGAAACGATCATGTCAAGGGATTAAAACCTAGAATATCAAGATAGAGATAGTGCCTGAAATTGCAAAATTCTTGTCAAGAATTAAAGCTAAAAGGTTCTCTATCAAGAGATGTTGTAAACTTTAGGATAAAATTCACTCACACGTCAATGTGAGTATAAAATAGGGTGGTATGGGACACCAGATTTTATACTGAGATTGATGTTGGAAAGATGGTATGGGACATCGGACCGTGAGATGATGATTATCTTTTAGTCTTCGTTTGGATCTCGAAGTTAAGTTTGATCTTCAACGAAATTAAAACTTCAAAGGAGGAGTTTCAATTCAAGAAGAATCTCAAGGTACTTCAAGACGACTTCAAGATCAAGGAAATTGAATATATGAAGTAAGAAACTTCCAAGATCTTCTTAGAACACTTCAAGTTTAAGTGTTATTGATCAGAAATATTTGATAAATTTCTGAAAGAAGTTGGACTTTGACTTTGAGTTACTCTTTTCAAACAAGGATTTGATTGACTAAGTCAAGCACCAAGTTTCTAGTATAACTTGGTAAATTCACTCTTTTAACTCAAAGAAATGCACAAGAATTGCATTACTAGTAAGGAGTCAGAAAGACTGAATTTGATTTGAACTTAGTCTCAAGTGAAGCATTATTTGAATACCAAACTCATCGACAGAACCTCAGTGGGTCGACACACTGATGTTGGTTACCACACTAGTATCTTGTGGTTGGATGATGTTTTTGATTTTCTTTGAATCTGTTTGAGAATCCAGCTTATTTCTCTTAAAGATAAAGACAATGCTTCAATACCTTGTTGAAATTGATCGTTGAAAAGTTAAAGTCCTGAGTCAATTAGACTTTGACTCATAGCAAGTTTGAATTGGTTGTACAAAATTTTAGTTATTTCTTTTTGCTTTCCAAATCTTTTGGAATTGGTTCAGACATGGTATCTGATTCCTTTTGCAAAAGACCAGGGTTAGCCTGTTAGAATAAAATAACTAACTTGAACATCCTAGATAGATGTTATGTACAAGAACCTTTTCAAGAGATGATAAGTCTAAGTGGACTTATTCATTTGAGTTTGCTTCAAGTTATAGCATAAATGATTTCCTGGAGTCCAGTATACTCTAGAATAGGGAAGTTAGGAATTGCTCATCAGATTGATAATTCCCAAGAACTTTCAGTTAAAAGTCTTTGAGAAAAGTGTCCTAAGTTGGACAATTTTCATTTTGAATTTGAATTGGTAAAGTTAGTATGGTTGATTCCACCGAAATGGTAAACTTTCTCCTACAGTTTACATAGGATTTTTTCAACTCATTGAGACAGAGTAGTCCTCTAGTCGAGTGAAAAAATCAAGTAACTGTTAGATCAAAGTAAACCATTGTACAAACATCTAAAGTTAGATGTATGGGACAACCAAACTTCAAGTTCTCCAAAACAAATTCAAGTGAATCAAGAATTCTTAAAGTTTTGCATGGGACAAGAATTCCACCTTTATTACTAAGTCTATGCACCAGTTATGCCTAGAAATGGACTAGTAATTTGAATCCACCCAATTCACATGTTTGTGTCTAGATTGCACATCTAGAAACTATGAATTGGCCAGGGATGTGTTTAGATCCATCCTTATTATTCTTCACTAGTTTGTACTTTGTTCCGTTCATCAAAGTGCAAAACCAGATAGTGTTTTGAATCATTTGGGCAGGGATGCCACCACAGAGATGAGACATGTTCTTCCAGTTCTAGAACATGACCATGTTCTTCCAGTTTTAGAACATGAGGCTCGGGGGTTGCCTATAGTATGTATATAGCTCTATTTTTGAGGACGAAAATATTTTCCAAGGGGGGAAGAATGGAATAAAGTAAGTCTATGATCCAAGAGTCTGGCGGGTTCAGACAGATCTGAAATCGGATACCGTTTGGTCATCCGTGTGTATGACCAAAGATCTTGAGTTTAGACTTACTAGGAGGTCTTGTGCTCTTGTGAACAAGTGATCCACTTAGCTTAGTGGTTAAGTCTCAAGGATGTGAAGGAGGAGGTCTTGGGTTCAATCCCCATGGGAGACATGGGGAGAGTATTTGGCCCAAAGAGATCTAGATCCTTCTAGAAGCATCCACTTGAGTTAACTCGAGTTAACTGGGACACTTGGCGCACATGTAGTTACATGGCTGACACTTGGATGGTTAGTATCCACCTGCCCAAGAAGGCAGTCCCCTGGAGAGAGCTATATATAGAGGCATTTGGTTGGGAGGAGAGTCATCTCTCTAGCATGTGGTGGTCGTAATCCTTGTACTGTTGCACCGACCGTCTCTGTATAGGCCATGATGTCCCTCTCGTCTGGCTTGGAGGATACGCGGCATGCATGCCCTTCTGTGCTCTACCTGCATCCGTGTGAGATCGTCATCCAAGTAGATGGGGGTGCCCGGTGTAGTGCATAGTGTTGGTGCAATTCAAGCCTTAACATTTGGCTTGGAACCCTTGAAGGATATCTCTATATGAAGCAAAAGACCATAGGAACTTATGCCTATGATTTCTTACCATTTTATCTCTTGTAAAAGTCTTAGTGACTTGGCATACTATGTAATCACACCTAATTGATTGAAAGTCGTGGAAAAGGTTGTTGATTAATTGAGAGAATATCTCAATCAAATTTTAGGTGAAAGATTCTAGGAGATTGATTTGAATTCAAATCCAAATCATCACTCAATTCCTATAAAAACTACAAGGAAAAAGTCGCGGATGTTCTTCACTCATCCCGAGGCATTTTCTGTATCAATCATTGAGTGTGTGAGGTCTACTTCATAGCCTACACCTCTGAGTACCATTTGGCTATGTGTATCATGCCAATGGGAATGTACATTTACATGATCTAATACAAAAACTTACATTCATCTACTCTGGTTTTCTCTGAGTCATCATCTCCAAGTCTGTCAACTTCAACAAGGCATATCTCAGGATCTACTGACCCAAATCAAGTGATTCAAAGCTTGTTGGAACCAGCTCCAAGCATACTACGTGGCTACAAAATTTGAAGATCATTGGATCAGCCATCTCGGAGAAATCTTGCTCGAAGTCGTCTCTGGTATTTGTCTGCACATCTCCTAAAAAGTCGGGAGTGACCATAAACTTGCTAAAGTTAATTCTCTGTACATAGTTTATCAATTTGAATGATTCCACTTGCAAATGGTAGCTTGTTAAGCTAATTGAATTACTATAAGAGGAATTTTTCCAATTGTAAGTGTGCTGGTCATACTGAGTGAAAGACTGAGCAGGTATCAAGATCAAAATAGAAAGTTTTCAAGTCTAGTGAAGTGCAGATTCATCTGTTTTGATCCAATCTTTACTCAAATCATTTCCAAAGTACATATAGCATATTTTGGTATCATTTGGAAGCTCAAGGAGTCTACTAAGCATATCTGAAGTCAAAGAGGGCTGGTGCAAAGCAGGATTAGCAGTATCAACTCAATCTTCTGAGTGCATCCAACCATTTCTCCCAACAGTGGTATGAGAGCAAATAAGGTAACAAGGGAGATGGTTTTCCTTCATTCATTGACAAATTGGACAGGAACAATTACCAAGCTTGGTCTCTAAGGATGAAGACCTATCTACAAGGAAGAAGCTTATTTGGATTCATCTCAGGAGATGAGGAATTGCCCTCATTCAAAGCAAGAGGGCTACCCACCAAGGATGAACAAGAGAGGCTCAACACATGGTGTGCAAAAGATGCATTGGCAAGGTCTTATCTTCTTAACTCTATATCTGATTTCCTTTTACCTCAGATAAGGAATTGTAAGACTTCCCAAGAAACTTGGGAAACCTTGTCAACATATTTTTCATCAAGTACAAGGGCCAGAAAGAGTCAACTATGGATTGAATTCACTACTCTTAGGAAGCAATCAAAGCAATCAGTTTCAGACTTTGTCACTAGGGTCAAAGACATTGCAGACCAGCTTGCAAGTATTGGAGAGGAGATTGAAGAGGAACAAATAGTAAGGCAGGTAATCAATGGACTAAAAGCTGATGATAAATGGGAGAGCTTTACCACAACAATGGACCTATACATGGACATACATGCTCCTGATCTAACAACTCTAATTGGTCAACTCTTCACATATGAAGCAAAGCTTACAAGGAATGGAGAGCAATCAAAAGGTAACAACCCCTCTGCCCTATACACTGATAAGAAGGTTAAAGATAAGGGTAAAAGTAAGAAGGCTGATGAAGAAGGCTCTACCTCCCAAGCTAATTATGCAGGGAGAGGTAGATCTTCAAGAGGTAGAGGCAGAGGAGGTAAGCAAGGTAGGGGGAGACCCTACAACTCATCACCATGCAACATTTGTGGATTGTCTAACCATACCACAGATGAGTGCTACAGAAATGATAAAAATCAGAGAGGAAGAGGCTATCAAAGAGGTGGATACTCTCAAGGTAGAGGCAGATTCAACCAACACCAAGGCTACAATGGATACAACAATCAGTACAACAACAATTACAACCACAACCACAATGGTAACTTCCAAGGTGGATACAGAAATAGGAAGGATTACAACAACTACACAGAGGAGCAAGATGACTCCCTATTGATCATGAATATGACCTCCAAGGCAGGTACAAATGATGATCATTTATTTTATATTGATTCAGGGTGTTCTAACCATGTAGCTGGTAATGTGGTACTACTTTCTGATTTGGAAGAACCCAAGGGCAAACATCAGGTACAGACAGGTGATGATACTAAACATTCTGTTGTAAAGGTTGGTAATGTAAAGACTAGTGATGGTAATCAGAACTTATTGAGCAGAGTACTTTATGTCCCAACTATCACCAAGAACTTAATGAGTGTAGGTCAGATTGTGGAAAAAGGTTTGCAGGTCAGGTTCAATCAACATGGAGCATATGTGGAGGACCCAAGACATGGATTCAGAAGGATAGCCAAGGGAGAAAAATCAGGTAGATTGTTTACTTTTGAGCTAGAGGACACAAAGAACATTGCTTTATACAATTACAAGGATCAAACACTTTCAGAATTGGAAATTTGGCATAAGAGGTTAGGTCACATTGGTGAAAGGACCTTAAAGCAAATGAGTAGGGATCAATGTGTGCTTGGGATACCTAATGTATCCAAGCAACACATGATATACAAGTGTGGAGCTTGTCAGTTTGGTAAGTCACACAGATTGCCTTATTCAAAGAAAGGTTTTATGCATGAAGACTATCTAGACTTGGTGCACACAGATGTTTGGGGACCTAGCAAGGACCCTTCCATTTCAGGTTCAAGGTACTATGTGTCCTTCATTGATGATTATAGCAGATGGACTGTCTTATACTTTATGAAGCATAAGGATGAAGTGTTTAATTGTTTCAAGAGATATCTTGCACTTGTTGAAAACCAAACAGGAAGAAACTTGAAAAGGCTAAGGTCAGATGGAGGAGGTGAATACTTCTCAAATGAATTTGAAGACTTCTTGCAGGAAAGAGGCATCAAGAGGGAGATAACCACAAGGTACTCACCTGAACAAAATGGGGTAGCTGAAAGAAGGAATAGACTCATTGTAGAAATAGCTAGGTCTATGCTTAATGAAAAGAAGTTACCAAATTATCTTTGGGCAGAGAGTGTATCTATTGCCACCTACCTCATTAACAGGTTGCCATCAAATTCACTTGATGGAATGACACCATATGAAGCTTGGCATGGTAAGAGACCATCTTTGGATCATTGCAAAATTTTTGGTTGTGTTGCATATGTGCATATTCCCTCACAGGTCAGGGGAAAGCTAGACCCTAAAGCTGAAAAATGTATCTTCATTGGTTATGACTTGAACCAGAAAGGGTACAGATTCTACAACCCCTCAAACAAAGGTTTCAAGGTAAGCAGAGATGTCATCTTTGATGAGAATGACTCATGGTATGAGAATGAATGCAGGAAGGTTAGTCTACCTTATGACATGGAAGAAGACTTCCCAAAACTCACCAAGGAGGAACCAATCCAGAAAGAAGACTCAAGTTCAGATGATGATGACACAATTAATCTTGAGGAATTCGAATTCAAGGCATGGAAGTCCAAAGGAAAGATGAAGATGAAGAAGCTAGAGGATATACGAGAATCCTCAACTCAAGCTATGAGGAGATCTCAAAGAGAAAGTAAGAAGCCTATCAGATATGGGTATGACACTTCTCTTGTAACTAAGCATTCTGTATATCTTGCAAAGGATTTGTTGAATGAAGAACCAGGTTCATATGAGGAGGCAATCACAAAAACAGAATGGAAAGAAGCTATGGATGAAGAAATAGAGGCTCTCAAGGAGAGTGACACATGGGACTTGGTACCCAAGAAAGACACTATGAAGGTGATAGGATCCAGATGGATCTACAAACTAAAGAGGAACTCTGATGGAACAATTAACAGGTATAAAGCTAGGTTGGTAGCCAAGGGTTTTGCACAAACCCAAGGCATTGATTATGAGGAGACATTTTCTCCTGTGGCTAAGATGCCAACAATCAGAATTTTGGTGAGTGTAGCTGCATCCAAGAATTGGAACATGTACCAATTAGATGTCAAGAATGCTTTCTTGAATGGATGGATATTTGAAGAAGTCTACATGTCACAACCACCTGGCTATGAAGATCCCAAGAAGGTAAACTATGTTTGTAAATTGAAGAAGGCTCTATATGGATTGAAGCAGGCACCTAGAGCATGGAATTACAGGTTGACAACATATCTCCAAGACCAAGGATTTGTGATGAGTAAAGCAGACACTTCTCTATTCATAAAGAGGAGTAGTACAGAGGTAATCTACTTGTGTGTTTATGTTGATGACATCATCATTACAGGGAATGATGTAAATGGAATCAGAAGCATAAAGAGTCAGATGATGAAGGAATTCAAGATCAATGATCTTGTATTATTGAAGTACTTCTTAGGTCTTGAATTAGTGTATACTAATTCAGGTATATATATTACTCAAAAGAAGTATGTACAGGATATGGTCAAGAAGTTTAATTTGCAGGAAGCTAAAGTCTCAAGCACTCCAATGGAAGTCAACCTAAAGCTTAGTGCTCATGAAGGTGATGAAGTCCAAGACATTACAGGATATCAAAGTATGGTAGGTAGTACTAAGCCAATTCATGCACAAACCAAGAGTACCTCACCTAGAGGCAGCAAAGAAGATCTTGAAGTATCTAAAGGGAACTCAGAACCATGGTTTGTACTTTCCTTATACATCAGATATTGATATTAAAGTATACTCAGATGCAGATTGGGCAGGATGCAAGGATGATAGGAGGAGCACATCAGGATACATATGTTTTGCAGGTGATAAACCTATTTCTTGGTCAGCCAAGAAACAACCTACAGTAGCTTTGTCATCTACTGAAGCAGAGTATAGAGGGCTAGCCAATGCCACTCAAGAAGCTATCTGGTTGAAGCTTTTGTATATAGAATTAGGCCTATATACAAGGCCTCCAATTATCTTTGGAGATAACACAAGCTCTCTTCACCTTGCAACAAATCCAATATATCATGCTAGGACAAAACACATAGAGGTTCATTACCACTATGTGAGAGAAAAGTTGCTTAGTAAAGATATTCAGTTGACTTATGTGTCTACTAATATGCAATGTGCAGATTTACTTACTAAAGCTTTGGATGGAAGTAAGTTATGCAGGTTCAAATCCATGATTGGATTACAGGATGTGATTGAAGATTGAAAATGAAGACTTAAGCCAAAGTGTTTGGCTTGAGGGGGAGCTGTTGGTCCAATTCAAGCCTTAACATTTGGCTTGGAACCCTTGAAGGATATCTCTATATGAAGCAAAAGACCATAGGAACTTATGCCTATGATTTCTTACCATTTTATCTCTTGTAAAAGTCTTAGTGACTTGGCATACTATGTAATCACACCTAATTGATTGAAAGTCGTGGAAAAGGTTGTTGATTAATTGAGAGAATATCTCAATCAACTTTTAGGTGAAAGATTCTAGGAGATTGATTTGAATTCAAATCCAAATCATCACTCAATTCCTATAAAAACTACAAGGAAAAAGTCACGGATGTTCTTCACTCATCCCGAGGCATTTTCTGTATCAATCATTGATTGTGTGAGGTCTACTTCATAGCCTACACCTCTGAGTACCATTTGGCTATGTGTATCATGCCAATGGGAATGTACATTTACATGATCTAATACAAATACTTACATTCATCTACTCTGGTTTTCTCTGAGTCATCATCTCCAAGTCTGTCAACTTCAACAAGGCATATCTCAGGATCTACTGACCCAAATCAAGTGATTCAAAGCTTGTTGGAACCAGCTCCAAGCATGCTACATGCCTACAAAATTTGAAGATCATTGGATCAGCCATCTCGGAGAAATCTTGCTCGAAGTCGTCTCTGGTATTTGTTTGCACATCTCCTAAAAAGTCGGGAGTGACCATAAACTTGCTAAAGTTAATTCTCTGTGCATAGTTTATCAATTTGAATGATTCCACTTGCAAATGGTAGCTTGTTAAGCTAATTGAATAACTCTAAGAGGATTTTTTCCAATTGTAAGTGTGCTGGTCATACTGAGTGAAAGACTGAGCAGGTATCAAGATCAAAATAGAAAGTTTTCAAGTCTAGTGAAGTGTAGATTCATCTGTTTTGATCCAATCTTTACTCAAATCATTTCCAAAGTACATATAGCATATTTTGGTATCATTTGGAAGCTCAAGGATTCTACTAAGCATATCTGAAGTCAAAGAGGGCTGGTGCAAAGCAAGATTAGCAGTATCAACTCAATCTTCTGAGTGCATCCAACCATTTCTCCCAACACATAGTACCACCCGTTGTCTGAGGAAGTCTCTCCTCCTGGACTCATCTAAAAACTGAAGGATAAGTGCTCTGCTCCGTGTGGTGTCCCGTCCTGCTCTCCAGGCTCTGGTGAAAGGGAGAGGCTCATCCGCGCGGTATCCAAGTAATGTGCACAAGCGACACCCATCCTGCTCTAGTGATCCGTCTGTCTCTGTGAGGTCGGAGATGCGAACATTGAGCCTGCGAGTCTATCACATCTGCTCCTCCTCAATGGTGGTATGCACTATGTGGATCTCCTCATGGTGGTTGTTCTTCTTTGCCTCCTTTCGAAGGTTCTTTTTGACAACCTCGACCCATTCGTCTTTCTTAGTCTCAAGCTCGCTTTGCACCACCTCCATACACTCCTTCTTGATAGTCACCCGAATGTCCTCTAGTTGTGGGGCGATCTCCCCCTCCTCGCGCATGCTGTCTAGTTTCGTTTTCATATCAGTAAGCTCAGTGTGCAACTCCTCCCGGTCTCGTGAGTGCTGCTTGCGGATAACAAGAAGCTCTTCTCGAAGGGATTCGTTTTCCTTCTCCAAGGTTGCCACCTTGCCTTCGAGGGCGACAACTCTGCGGGTAACCCCGTTCAGTGCAGAATCTCCTTCTTTCTTGTGTTTTCCTATCAACTCTCGGAGGGCATGCTCTAAGGTGGCCAATTGTTCTTCGAGCTTGGGAGCCATGGGGGAGAGAGAGAGAGAGAGAGAGAGAGAGAGAGAGAGAGAGAGAGAGAGAGAGAGAGAGAGAGAGAGAGAGAGAGAGAGAGAGAGAGAGATAGAGAGAGAGAGAGTTAGGGTTAGGGAGAGGGAAGGGCTAGGGTTAAGGTTTGGATTTTCGACAGTTCTTTATGATATGATCATTCCCTTTAAGGTACTTACAAAACAATTTCTGCTTTTTTGATTTTTTTCGAATGTGTAGCATTTGTAGATTTCTGCTTACTAGTAGAAGAACTCCATTTTCCTTTGCCCTTCTGACTAGCCAGGAAAGCTTGATCTACAACACACATAATGGATCTGTTCTGCCTGTACTGATCTTCCTACAACAGAACAGAGACTAACTCTCAAATGAAAAGGCATTTGGATTGCCTTTCATCATCAACCGAAGAGTATAAGCAAAACTCTGATATGAATCAGGAAGACCATTCAGAACGGTCTGCATAAGTGAGCTATCTGGTATAACCTCATCAGCAGAAATCAACTGTTCCTTCAAGTCTTTGATCTTTGTTAGGAAACTGTCCATAGAATTACCTTCATTCATGTGCTTACTCTCCAACTGTTGGTATTTCCATTAGAGGTTTTAACATTTCCTACTTTAATCACTGAGTGCTTGGTGTCATCACCTGTTTGTACCTGAGTGCTTACCCTTTGGTTCCTCAAGGTCAGAGAGAAGAGATACATTGCCCGCCACATGGTTTGAGCATCCTGAGTCAATCTAGAAGAGATGATCATCATTTATACTTGGTTTTGAGGTCATATTCATAATTAGAAGAGAATCCTCTTGTTTCTCTGTATTAGTTGTTGTAGTCTTTCCTTGCTTTGTAGCCTCCTTGGTGTCAGGGGAGCACTAGATTATGCTCTCTGACTACACTAGAGAAGATTTTGGAATTATACTTTTGATTACAAGAACACTCATGTAGAGAGAACAATACAAGAATATGTGATCGATACAAGACGTCCCACAACCCAGGACCGATAGGTATGGAAAACTAGACTAGAGATGATATAGAAGATCCCACAACCCGGGATCGTAGGTAGGAAACAAGATATCTCAGTTACAAGAATTCCCTTAAGGGATATGAACTAGGTACAAAAATTGACGAGAAAGGATCTCGTACTATGAGATTACAATAGGACAAGAAAGGATGTCCACAATACAAGACTAGATAAGACTAGAGCAAGAGACAAGACTAGAACTTGAACTGGAACTTGAAAGTACTTACTTGGTGATCAGGACTCCTTGAGCTCCCAAGACTGGCATCCACTAGACTGAGAATGAATGTGGCCAACCCATCCTTATATAGTTTTTGAAGGGCGGTTATGAGTTGATGATGTCATCGATGATATCATCAACTAGAAACAAGACCTTCGATTGTCAGATTATGCAAATAAACAGTCAATCTTGGGGTTTTGACACGTTTCGGATGCAATGGAAGCATTAGTTTGTCAAAAATCTTAAAAAATAATGAGACATAGGAAATTCACATGGAATCTAAGGTTTAAGATGGTTTTCTTTGTGTCCATGACATCACCTCCCCCTCAAGCGATGAGTTCCACGAGGAGCAGCCATGTTCTCTATCTTGGGTTTCATTGGATTCTTCTTATGGAATTCTTGAACCTTGATTTTTTCTTGCAAAAGATTTTTTGTAAGTTCCATAGTATGATAACTGGTGTCATATGCTTTCCAATGAATAAGGCATTCCAATCTTCCTCGAGAGATCCTTGAATCTAATACATGCATGACCTTGAATTCTTCATGATCATGAATCCTGATAGAATGTAAAGGATTGGCTGTCTCTTGAGCTTCCTTGGGTTCTTTATGCAATAGATCCTTTGAGCTTATAGTGAAATGTTGTGGTGTTTCCAAGATCTTTCATGGAGAGCATTGAGTAAGCGCGCCTCCTTGATTGAACATGAACTCCTCCTTATCCTTTACCTTCTCAATATCTTCATAACATACATACTCCATATAATTTGTAATGACTTTTTGGGCTTCAAAGATTCTTGATTCCGATTCTTGAGGAATAGTGTCTTCATTATTCAAGACTTCTAACTCTTGGACTTGGCTTTCTTTTAACAACTGATTCTCACACTGAATTGCTTGATTGATAACATCCTCCAAGGTGTTTGCTTGAGGCATGCATAGCAAGAGATATTTGACTTCAGGATTGAGGCTACTTTGAAATTGATTAAACTTGTAGTCTTCTTGATATGTAGTTCCATGAAACAACATCTTGATGTTCAAGACATAGCTTGAAATAGATCGATCATCTTGTCGTAGAAATCTTTTCATCTCTTGGACATGTTCGATCAAGTCCTTTATGGTAGATTAGTTCTCCTTGCATAGGGAATCCATGGTGCCTGATCTTGATAAAGTTAGTCTTGCCAAAATGTTAGCGGAGCACTAGATTGTGCTCACTGACTATACTAGATAAGATTTCGAAATTATACTTTTGATTACAAGAACACCCATGTAGGGAGAACAATACAAGAAAATGTGATTGATACAAGACGTCCCACAACCCGAGACCGATAGGTATGGAAAAATAGCCTAGAGATGATATAGGAGATCCCACAAATCGGGATCGTAGGTAGGAAACAAGATATCTCGATTACAAGAATTCCCTTAAGGGATATGAACTAGATACAAAAAATAACTAGAACGGATCTCGTACTACAAGATTACAATAGGACAAGAAAGGATGTCCACGATTCAAGACTAGATAAGACTAGAGCAAGAGACAAGACTAGAAATTGAATTGGAACTTGAAAGTACTTACTTGGTGATCAGGACTCCTTGAGCTCCCAATACTGGCATCCATCAGACTGAGAATGAATGTGGCCAACCCCTCCTTATATAGTTTTTGAAGGGCGGTTACAAGTTGATGATATCATCGATGATGTCATCAACTAGAAACAAGACCTCTGGGTGTCAGAATTCTACAAATAAACAATCAATCTTGGGGTTTTGGCACGTTTCGGATGAAATGGAGGTATTAGTTTGTCCAAAATCTTAACAAAAAATGAGATATAGGAAATTCACATGGAATCTAAGATTTAAGATGGTTTTCTTTGTATCCATGACACTTGGTAGTCATTATTGTAGTTGCTATTGTCGTTGTTATTGTAACCTTGATGGTGGTTGAATCTCCCTCTTGATTGTGTATATCCATATCTTTAAAATCCTCTACCTCTCTGATTCTTGAAGTTCCTGTAACACTCATCTGTAGTATGATTTGACAATCCATAAATATTACATGGTGAGGAGTTATAAGATCTTTCCCTACCTTGCTTACCTCCTCTGCTCCTTCCTCTTAAGGTTCTACCTCTCTCTGCATAGTTGGCTTAGGAGGTAGCTCCTTCATCCTCAATCTTCTTATTCTTCCCTTTCTCTTTGGACTTACTTGTATTAGTGTATAGGGCAGAAGAGCTATTACCTCTTGATGAATCTCCATTCTTGTTGAGCTTGGCTTCATAGGTAAATAGTTTCCCCATGAGTGTGGTAAGGTCTAGAATTTGCATGTCCATGTACAAGTCCATGGCAGTTGTGAAGCTCTCCCATTTGTCATCTGCTTTAATAACACTGATTAATTGTCTTACAATCTGCTCCTCTTCAATTTGTTCTCCTATGCTTGCCAATTGATCAGATATATCCTTGGCTTTGGTCACATACTCTGAGATGCCTTGCGGGGTTGCTTTCTTTGAGTCGTAAACTCAATCCACAATTGGTTCTTCCTAGCCCTTGTGTTGGAAGAGAAATAGAAAGACAATGTTTCCCAAGTCTCTTGGGATGTCTTACAGTTCCTAATATATGGAAGACGAAAATCAGAGATTGAGTTAAGTAAGTATGACCTTGCTAATGCATCCTTGGCACACCATGTACTGAGTCTTTCATGCTCTTCTCTTGTAGGTTGTCCTTTGCTTCTGAAAATGGGCATCTCTTCATCTCCTAAGATGTATCCATAGAGGCTCCTTCCTTGAAAGTATGTCTTCATCCTTAAGGACCATGCTTGGTAGTTGTTCCTATCCAATTTATCAATGAAAGAAGGAAAACCATCTTCCATTTTACCTTAGCTTTGTTGTGATACCACTGTTGGGAAAGGTGGATGGACACTCAAAGAAATGAGTAGGTATTGCCAATCTCTGCTTTGTACCAACCCCTTTTTGCTTCAGAGTTGCGTTGTAGGCCCTCTTAACTTTCCAATGACACTAAACAAGTTCCTATGTACTTTGGAAATGATGTGAGAAATGATTGAACCAAAAGAGACTACTTCCAAGTAGTAGGATCAATGAAAACCTTCTATTTTTGCTCACACACCTGCTGCTTGTTAAGCTCAGTGCTTCGAGTACAGTAAGAATTAGAAAAATTCCTTTTGAAGATATCAAATTAGCTTAACGAGCTAATGATTCCAAGTGGAATCACTTAAAATCATGCACTATACACAGAGCAATCAATTTAGCAGTCAAATCATTATGCCTGATTTTTTAGGACCTCTGTAGAGTTTGAACAGTGGGTACTTCGACATGATTTTCTCCAAATCGGCTAAATGGATTATCTTAAAAATTTGTGAGCGTGTAGAGGACTTAGAGATGATTCCAACAAGCTATAGGAAATTAAAAATGGTGAAGAAATGACTACGATATGAATAGTACAAAATGACCATTCTGAGTAACTATGATAGAGAGACCATAGATGAAAGTATTGATCTATTGTACTAGATGACAATGTTGTACAAGATCATTGGCATGATATTCAATGCCTAATGATAATGAGTAGTGTAGGCTATGAAGTGAGCCTCACCCTCTTACAATGTAATCAACAAGAACTCAGAAATTGAAGTCATCTATCCTGTGAGTTATTCAATTATCTTTTATAGATGAGTCATTTGAATTTTGAATTTGAATTCTTCATTGGCTCTCACTAAAATGAGATCCTCTAATCTAGGAGATATTCTCTCCAAATAAAGTTGTGGATTTTCATCTAACAAACTCCACAAGTTTAGTGGTAGTTACAAATACTCCTCCAAGTCAAATAGACTTTTACAAATGGTAAAAGGTAAAGACTTCATAGCAATGGTTCCCATGGAACTTCAATAAGCTCTAGCCAAATGTGTTGGCTTGGTATTTGCACCAACATAGGTAACAAGACTCCACCACCCGTTAGACCAAGGCCACAACCAGGAGTGCAACGTGGAATACCTCCATTTAGAATAGCAATTCCTATGATACCCAGACCACCAGAGTCGATAAGAAGGCTAAGACCTTTTCAAGTTTCCAAATGCATGAGAAATCACTATGATGGAATAGTAGAACCATACGACCACATAGCAGAGTTTAAGCAAGTACTACGAGCTGAACAAGTAGATGACTTCTTTGTGCAGTATGAATCTTTTGGACTTACCCTCACAGGGATGGCTTTGACTTTGTTCCAACCATTGGATCCAAATGAGTTTGGAAATATTGAGCAATTTTTCCAAGAATTCATGGGAGAATTCACCAAGAGAGGGATTAAACACAACTCGTCATCTTTAATCCATAGTTTCAAACAGAACCCAAATGAAACCGTAAAAACAATTGCCCGAAGATTTAATCAATATGTCTATAGATGCCCAGTAACAGAAAGACCCTGCCAATAGAAAATGATATCACTTTGCTTGGATGGATTGACTAATGGAACACTGAGAACCCTAGTGTACGTAAAAGTGCTCCAGATTTTGAGCAAGTGCCTTCAAGAATGTATTGACTTAGAAGACAACCTAGCTGATGACCTCAAGAGTACACCAAGCCCTACTAAATCGGAAGAAACTAGAAGTACATTGACATCGAACTCCAGTAATGTGGAGGAATTAGCAGAACTAGTAGCCAAGGACTTAGGAGTCCACGATCAGAAAAATTACCAAAATCCACCTATGAGAATGCCAGTGTTACAAAGATGTAGCCTATGTGGTGGAGATCACTTGTCCCATATGTGTGCAAGAGGAGGAGTAGGCATGCCTCAAGCTTATCCATACAATAGGTAGTCACCCCAAGGACCCAATCTATACTGTCATATTGAGCAAAAATACACCAACCACATAACCAAAAATTGCCCATTGAACAAGCAATTGAGGCCCATGGTTCAACCTTAGTATAGGCCTTATGGATATCCTCCTAGAGAGAGAGGAAGAGAGATCCCGAGATACGACCCCTATCCAAGCCCTTCAAGAGGACCTAGACCATATGAACAAGGAGGATATGGACAACCATAGCCAGTGTTAGGGCAACAACCACCCCTTCCACAGAACATAGTGCCAGTCAAATATACTCAACCAGAGGAGAACATGGAAAGAGCTATAGTCCCCGCCACACCTTTAGCTAGTGCAGAAACAACGACTCAGGGATATGAGCACACCCAGGGCGAATACTACCCCTATGACACTAGTTTGGCTAAGTATGACCAAATTTATGACCGACAATACTATGGATACGAATCTTATGATAATTCCTACAAATCAGAACATGCGAGATTCAGAAGATCGACGTGAGAGTAATCAAACAAAGAAGTCGCAAAATTGGAAGACTAGAAGGGAAAAACTTAGAAGTAAATGGGGGAAAAATAGACAAAAGGAGGACAAGAAGGATAAAAAAGATAGTGGGGCACCACACATACAAGAAGCACAAAACAATACTCCACTTAAGACCCCCACCCAGAAACTAAACCACCTAGGATCAATCCTCGTAGATCCAATACCACAAGACTTAGATATGTGTTTGAAAGCTTATCAAGCTAAAATTACGACAGGACCAAAGAAAGAGTAGCATGAGAAACTTTACCCACAAGGAGAATTAGAAAAGGAGAGATTGGTGATATGCAAAAAACTCATAGAGGTAGCCCAAGCCACCCTAGAAAAGACTATCCCAGTCCTTCCAGAGACAAGAATGTTTGAGAACCAATTCAATGAATGCTTGAAAGAAAACAAGCTAAAACCCACTGAAACACCTAAAGAGAAAGATAGTAAAGAAGAACAACAGAGCACTAATCACTTTCAATAATTCCTGAAACAGAAGCAGATTGGCCACAAGACTTGTGGGCCAAGATTCAAGAAGACCGATGGAAAAAGAATGGGAATTCAAGACCACCCTTTGAGGAATTAGATATCGAGGAGAACCAGTTGACTCAAAATTTGGAAGAAGTCTACAAAGAAGTATCTATGTTAGATCGAAATAGGGAGGAAGGACACAACATTTCCACTCTACCTGACTACATGGGAGAATATGAGAGGGGGTCAATCGTTTTCCATGCTCCCATTGTTGGAGTTAGATGTCTGCGGAAGCACACGAACAACACAAGGAAGAAGGAGAAGCTTGGAGCACAACACATAAGACTGAATGTATTACTAGAGAATGTACAAAGATAAGTAGCCCATTAGGGCAATAGGCGTATATACAATCCGGGGGGAAAAAACCTCCTAAAGAGGGAAAAAAGTGCCCCGGTGGTCCTAGTGTGTTCACACATATCACTACCTAAATATATCAACAAATCCCCCCTGGGAGTGATGCGGTGAACAAGGAGCTGGCACTCATGTATAAGGAAGTGCCAAGCTATGTGGAAATCACTCCACAAAAGGAAGTAAGCCCAAAGCTTTGCGAAAAGCTTCAAACTTCTCCCTAGGCAGAGCCTTCATGAAAAGGTCTGCTATGTTCTCCTACATGGGCGCATATGCCAAGCTGATCTCCCCAGCAGAGAACCTCTCCTTGGCATAGTGATAATGCACCTCAATGTGCTTAGTGCGAGCATGGAACACAGGGTTCCTCGCAACTGCCAATGCGCTCTGACTGTTAGTGAAGATGGTGGTGGCAGAAGACTGGCCAACACCCAAATCAGCCATAAGGCGTCTGAGCCACACACACTCAACAGTCGCTGTGAAAGCTGCCCTATACTCAGCCTCACAACTGGAAGTGGCCACAGTAGGCTGCTTCTTGCTCAACCAAGATATACATGAGCTACCAAGCATGAAGCAAAAACCACTGGTGGACACACGAGTGTCATAGCAACCAACCCAATCTGAGTCAGAAAAAGCATGCAAATCTGGAGGTAGTGATCCCCTCTTGGGATAAAACAACCCAAGTAGCCGAGTACCACTCAAGTAGCGAAAGATGCGCTTAACCGCCTTCCAATGCATGACTCCTAGGCAATGCATAAACCTGCTCATCTGTGAGACAGGAAACTGAATATCTGGTCGAGTAATGCATAAGTAAATCAAGCATCCAACAACCTACTGATAGAGAACAACATCAAATGCATCTCCAGCATCATGAAGACTCAATCGTAAACCTGTCTCCATAGGAGTGGCAATAGGCTTACAGTCTTCAAGGCCAAAACGCTGCAATAATGTGTCAATATATTTCGTTTGATGCAAAGCCATTCCACCATCAACTTGCATAAACTGAATGCCCAAATAGTGATGCAAATGCCCCAAATCAGACATCTTAAATGAGGCATGCAAATCAGCCTTAAAATCAGCAATATGCTTCTCAATAGGACCAGTGAGTAGCATGTCGTCAACATAGACAACAATGATCAGAAGCACATCATTAGCACGCTTAACATATAAGGTGCTTTCAGTTGGACTGTTCTCAAAACCATGTGCAATCAGATAGGCATGTATCTTCTCATACCAAGCATGTGGTGCTTGCTTTAAACCATATAATGCCTTCTTTAACCTACACACCTGGTTTTCATGCCCTTTCTGCACAAAGCCACGGGGCTGAAAAACATACACTTCTTCATGCAAGTCACCATTTAGAAATGCTGTTTTAATGTCCAACTGATGTAAATTCCAACCATGATGGGCTGCAAGTGCACAAATACTCCGAACAGTAGTCATATGGCATGTAGGTGCAAAGGTCTCATCAAAATCAATGCCTCTTTCCTGTGCATAACCCTTTGCAACAAGCCTAGCCTTATACCTCTCAACTATACCATCAGGTTTACGCTTCAGCTTGTATACCCACTTAGTGCCAATGGCCTTCTTGCCAGGAGGCAAGTCACATAAAGACCAAGTACCATTCTTCATTATAGCATCATATTCAGATTGCATAGCAGCCATCCAATTTTCTGAATTTTGTGCTCCATCAAACGAAATAGGCTCATTCTCATCACAGAGACTAGATGCAGCCATAGCATAGCAATCTGATGCAAAAGAGGCACTATAAGAGCCTAAACGAGTACGATATGACAGAGGTGCATCTAATTTGCTATCACGCAAAGTCTGCACCAGCCATTTTGGCATAGTTCTTGCCTGCTCGATATCAGCTCTCTCATCAATAAGTGCATCATGTACATCTGCATCAGAAATAGAATTATCTGCATCATCCATTGAAACCTGCAAAGGCTGAGAAGTTGCCTCATTAGGACCAGCGCTAGACTGTCCACCTGTAAAAAGAGACATCAAAGTATCATACATGTCTTTGGAGCTAACAGATGTCTCCTTGGTACATGAAAGCGATGGCTGAATAGCATCTTCCACAAAAACAATATCACGGCTAACTAGAATGCGTTTAGTCTGTGGATGATACAGACGATAACCTTTACTTTCAGAACTGTACCCAACAAAAATACATTTTACTGCCTTATCATCCAATTTTCTGCGATGTTGTTCAGGCACTAGTGCATATGCCAAACAACCAAAAACACGCAGATGAGCAACAGATGGCTTGCGGTCATGCCAAGCTTCATATGGAGTGATAGACTACAGCGCTTTAGTGGGACACCTGTTCAGTACATATGCTGCACACATGACAGCCTCAAGCCAGAAACTATGTGGTAAAGCCTGACTCTTGACCATACACCTCGCCATCTCCATGAGTGACCTGTTCTTCCGTTCAACAACTCCATTCTGTTGAGGTGTATATGGCACTGTACACTGATGTTTTATTCCACATTCAGCCAGAAATGCATTAAAATCAGAAGACATATATTCCCCCCCTCGATCAGAACGGAGGGTGCCCATTTTACATGCTGACAAATTTTCAGCCAAAACCAAAAACTGTTTGAAGCACATGAACACTTCGGACTTTGCTTTGAGTGGATATACCCATGCATGCCTGGAAAAATCATCAATGAAAGTCACGAAGTAAAGGTAATTTCCAAAAGAGGGTGTCTGCATAGGACCACAGACATCACTATGTACAAGCTGCAATTTCTACGTAGCCCGAACTGAGCCATCTTTTGGAAAGGAGGAACGCTGCATTTTGCCCAAAATACAGCCTTCACAAACATGTTTTCCAGGTGCCTCAAGTTTGGGCAAAGAGGACACCATTTCAGATTTCTGCAGGCGTAGCAAACTAGCAAAATTCAGATGACCAAAGCATGCATGCCAAAGCTTTGCATCTGACATAGCCTGAGAATCATGAACCGCACATGCCGAATCATTCACAGATCTTTCATAGTCTATGAGCTTATACAGCCCACGACATAAAATGCCAGAAGCAATAATCACATCGCCATTTGAGAGATCATGGACTGTACACCTGTCATCAACGAATTTCACAACCAAGCCAATCTTGGCTAATGCAGAAACTGATAACAGGTCCTTTTTGATCCCTGGCACAAATAAAGCATCTGACAAAGTGAAAGAACTACCATCAACAGTAGTCAGAATGATCTTACCAACTCCCATAACAGGATAAGAGGAGTTATTGGCGCATGTGACAATATTCCCTGTAGGGGCAGGCTCGAGTGAAGAGAAGAAACTACGCTGCGAGGTAATATGTTTGGTCGCCCCACTGTCAAAGTACCAAATATCTGAGTCTACTGCAGACATGCACTGATCATGAGAAGATGGGTCAAAACTGCAGACAGTAGTAAATGCCCATTCTTCTTCCTGCACAAGATTTGCAGACTCTATTTTTGGTGTAGAGGCTTCTGCAACAACCATTCCAGCCTCCTTTTTCTTTGCCTCTTTTGCAGCCAGTTTTGGACAGTTCTTTATGATATGATCATTTCCTTTACAGTACTTGCAAAACAATTTCTGCTTTTCTGATTTCTTCTCATGTTTATCCTGGTTCTTCGATTGTGCAGCATTTGTAGATTTCTGCTTACTAGTAGAAGAGCCCCATTTTCCTTTGCCCTTCTGACTAGCCAGGAAAGCTTGATCTGCTACACGCATAATGGACCTGTTTTGCCTGGACTGATCTTCCTGCAACAGAACAGAGACTAACTCCTCAAATGACAAGGCATTTGGATTGCCCTTCATCATCAACCGAAGAGTAGAAGCAAAACTCTGATATGAATCAGGAAGACCATTCAGAACGGTCTGCACAAGTGAGCTATCTGGTATAACCTCATCAGCAGAAATCAACTGTTCCTTCATATCGTTGATCTTCGTTAGGAAACTGTCCATAGAATCACCTTCATTCATGTGCTCACTCTCCAACTGTTTTCGGAGGTAAGCAACACGAGCCTCATTCCTAGCCTAGTACAAAGTGGTAAGTGTATCCCAAGCATCCCTAGCTGTTCTGCAAGAGCATATGTGAGGAATAATGGCACGTTTGACAGACAAAGCTATCAATGCATGTGCCTGGGCATCTCTGCCATCCCAACGAATCTGCTCTGCAGTACGTGCAATAGAAACAGCAGCACGAATAGGAATCTGCACAATATCATCTTCGACACCATCTTCATCAGCTCCAGCACCTGTATTTGCAGTACCTGTATTTGCAGTACCTGTAGTTGCAGGTGTAACAGGACGTCTTTCAACACCCTGCATAATGTTCCACAATCCTTTTGCAACTAACACATGCCGCATCATATAAGCCCATAATGGGTAGTTGGTACCATCCAACTTATCCTCAACAGCCAACATACGGAATACATCACTACTTTCAGCCATTGCCGATGACTAAAATACCTTGATGCAGAAAACTGACTGTATCTCAAAAAGTTGAACGGAACTGCCCAGACGAGTTCTGCTAGACCTGTAACAGACTTCGAGATGCTTAAACTGGCGAACAGAACTGGTATATACCTTTGGCACAAAAGGACAAAATAGCCCGCACAATCGTAAACCTGTCTCCATAGGAGTGGCAATAGGCTTACAGTCTTCAAGGCCAAAACGCTGCAATAATGTGTCAATATATTTCGTTTGATGCAAAGCCATTCCACCATCAACTTGCATAAACTGAATGCCCAAATAGTGATGCAAATGCCCCAAATCAGACATCTCAAATGAGGCATGCAAATCAGCCTTAAAATCAGCAATATGCTTCTCAATAGGACCAGTGAGCAGCATGTCGTCAACATAGACAACAATGATCAGAAGCACATCATTAGCACGCTTAACATATAAGGTGCTTTCAGTTGGACTGTTCTCAAAACCATGTGCAATCAGATAGGCATGTATCTTCTCATACCGAGCGTGTGGTGCTTGCTTTAAACCATATAATGCCTTCTTTAACCTACACACCTGGTTTTCATGCCCTTTCTGCACAAAGCCACGGGGCTGAAAAACATACACTTCTTCATGCAAGTCACCATTCAAAAATGCTGTTTTAATGTCCAACTGATGTAAATTCCAACCATGATGGGCTGCAAGTGCACAAATACTCCGAACAGTAGTCATATGGCATGTAGGTGCAAAGGTCTCATCAAAATCAATGCCTCTTTCCTGTGCATAACCCTTTGCAACAAGCCTAGCCTTATACCTCTCAACTATACCATCAGGTTTATGCTTCAGCTTGTATACCCACTTAGTGCCAATGGCCTTCTTGCCAGGAGGCAAGTCACATAAAGACCAAGTACCATTCTTCATTATAGCATCATATTCAGATTGCATAGCAGCCATCCAATTTTCTGAATTTTGTGCTCCATCAAACGAAACAGGCTCATTCTCATCACAGAGACTAGATGCAGCCATAGCATAGCAATCTGATGCAAAAGAGGCACTATAAGAGCCTAAACGAGTACGATATGACAGAGGTGCATCTAATTTGCTATCACGCAAAGTCTGCACCAGCCATTTTGGCATAGTTCTTGCCTGCTCGATATCAGCTCTCTCATCAATAAGTGCATCATGTACATCTGCATCAGAAATAGAATTATCTGCATCATCCATTGAAACCTGCAAAGGCTGAGAAGTTGCCTCATTAGGACCAACGCTAGACTGTCCACCTGTAAAAAGAGGCATCAAAGTATCATACATGTCTTTGGAGCTAACAGATGTCTCCTTGGTACATGAAAGCGATGGCTGAATAGCATCTTCCACAAAAACAATATCACGGCTAACCAGAATGCGTTTAGTCTGTGGATGATACAGACGATAACCTTTACTTTCAGAACTGTACCCAACACCCAAAACAACCAAAAACACGCAGATGAGCAACAGATGGCTTGCAGTCATGCCAAGCTTCATATGGAGTGATAGACTACAGCGCTTTAGTGGGACACCTGTTAAGTACATATGCTGCACACATGACAGCCTCAAGCCAGAAACTATGTGGTAAAGCCTAACTCTTGACCATACACCTCGCCATCTCCATGAGTGACCTGTTCTTCCATTCAACAACTCCATTCTGTTGAGGTGTATACGACACTGTACACTGATGTTTTATTCCACGTTCAGCCAGAAATGCATTAAAATCAGAAGACATATATTCCCCCCCTCGATCAGAACGGAGGGTGCCCATTTTACATGCTGACAGATTTTCAGCCAAAACCAAAAACTGTTTGAAGCACATGAACACTTCAGACTTTGCTTTGAGTGGATATACCCATGCATGCCCGGAAAAATCATCAATGAAAGTCACGAAAAAGAGGGTGTCTGCATAGGACCACAGACATCACTATGTACAAGCTGCAATTTCTGTGTAGCCCGAACTGAACCATCTTTTGGAAAGGAGGAACGCTGCATTTGGCCCAAAATACAGCCTTCACAAACATGTTTTCCGGGTGCCTCAAGTTTGGGCAAAGAGGACACCATTTCAGATTTCTGCAGGCGTAGCAAACTAGCAAAATTCAAATGACCAAAGCATGCATGCCAAAGCTTTGCATCTGACATAGCCTGAGAATCATTTACTGCACATGCCAAATCATTTTCAGATCTTTCATAGTCTATGAGCTTATATAGCCCACGACATAAAATGCCAGAAGCAATAATCACGTCGCCATTTGACAGATCATGATCTGTACACCTGTCATCAACAAATTTCACAACCAAGCCAATCTTGGCTAATGCAGAAATTGATAAGAGGTTCTTTTTGATCCCTGGCACAAATAAAGCATCTGACAAAGTGAAAGAACTACCATCAGCAGTAGTCAAAATGATCTTACCAACTCCCATAATAGGATAAGAGGAGTTTTTGGTGCATGTAACAATATTCCCTGTAGGGGCAGGCTCGAGTGAAGAGAAGAAACTGCGCTGCGAGGTAATATGTTTGGTTGCCCCACTGTCAAAATACCAAACATCTGAGTCTACTGCAGACATGCACTGCTCATGAGAAGATGGGTCAAAACTATAGACAGTAGTAAACGCCCATTCTTCTTCCTGCACAAGATTGCAGACTCTGTTTTTGGTGTAGAGGCCTGTGCAACAACCATTCCAGCCTCTTTCTTCTTTGCCTCTTTAGCAGCCAGTTTTGGACAGTTCTTTATGATATGATCATTCCCTTTACAGTACTTACAAAACAATTTCTGCTTTTCTGATTTCTTCTCATCTTTATCTTCCTTCTTCGAATATGCAGAACCAGCAGATTTCTGCTTACTACTTGAAGAGCTCCATTTTCCTTTGCCCTTCTGACTAGCCAGGAAAGCTTGATCTGCAACTCACATAATAGACCTATTTTTCCTGGATTGATCTTTTTGCAACAGAACAGAGACTAACTCCTCAAATGATAAGGCATTTGGATTGCCTTTCATCATCAACCGAAGAGTAGAAGCAAAAATCTGATATGAATCAGGAAGACCATTCAAAACGGTCTACACAAGTGAGCTATCTGGTATAACCTCGTCAATAGAAATCAAATGTTCCTTCAAGTCTTTGATCTTCGTTAGGAAACTATCCATAGAATCACCTTCATTCATGTGCTCACTCTCCAACTGTTTTCAGAGGTAAGCAACACGAGCCTCATTCCTAGCTTGGTACAATGTGGTAAGTATATCCCAAGCATCCTTAGCTGTTCTACAAGAGCGAATATGAGGAATAATGGCACGTTTGACAGACAAAGCTATCAATGCATGTGCCTGGACATCTCTGCCATCCCAGCGAATCTGCTTTGCAGTAGGTGCAGCAGAAACAACAGTACAAACAAGAATCTGCAGAATATCATCTTCGACACCATCTTCATCAGCTCCAGCACCTGTATTTGCAGTACCTGTAGTCAGAGGTGTAACAGGACGTCTTTCAACACCCTGCATAATGTTCCACAATCCCTTTTGCAACCAATACATGTCGCATCATATAAGCCCACAATGGGTAGTTGGTACCATCCAACTTATCCTCAACAACGAACATACGGAATACATCATTGCTTTCAGCCATGGTCGGTGACTGTATCTCAAAAAGTTGAAAAGAACTGCCGAGATGAATTCTGCTAGACCTGCAACAAACTTTGAGATGCTTATACCGGTGAATAGAAACTGGTATATACCTTTGGCACAAAAAGATGAAATAGCCTGCACAAGCGCTGCGATAGTGCATTCGAAGGTCGAAACGAGCTCAGATCGCGATTTCAGCACCACAAAGCAAAACTATTTTGATCTCTGAAATGCCCTGAGTATGCTCACCAAATTTCGTGCGAATCTGAGACTGCAAACGGAGGAGTGTCGATGGTGCCCTAGATGAAGCGACAACCTGCTCTGATACCAATTGTTGGAGTTAGATGTCTGCGGAAGCACACGAACAACACAAGGAAGAAGGAGAAGCTTGGAGCACAACACACAAGACTGCATGTATTACTAGAGAATGTACAAAGATAAGTAGCCCATTAGGGCAATAGGCGTATATACGAGCCGGGGAAAAAAACCTCCTAAAGAGGGAAAAAGTGCCCTGGTGGTCCTAGTGTGTTCAGACACATCACTACCTAAATATATCAACACCCATAATTCGAGGCAAAGAAAATAAATGTTCAGGAGAGACCTCTCACAACATAACAGAACTCAAGAAGAACAAAGTGCAATGTCTGTTGACTGTGGAGGATTTACTACGAGCCAAACTGCAATTATGGAAATAGATAGCAGAACAGATGGAATCAGAAAAGGAAGAAAATAAAAGAAAAGGCAAGGAAACTCAAGTCCTTGCTACCCTACAAATTCTAGTGGATAAAGTTGGAGAATTCAGTGAGGGAGATGAGGCGAACATCAAGCTTACACTATGCTTGAGGTGGATTTGATCTACATCAAATGCTATTACGTCAAAGAATATCCGTTGGAGAGCTCTTTTTCTTATACTCACTTATTGTATTTTTTTAAAAGATTTTTTCATGGATCTTTTACCATTGTAAAAGCCTTGAGCTTTACACATGTAAAATTAGATAGAGATATCCTAAATCCCACGAATTTGTGGTGGTTGGGTTGCATTCAATCAAGCAATCAATCACCTAAAAGTAGATCAGACTAGATCTTCACTTTTCCTAGATTGCAGGAAAGTGAATTGATTCCCTCCAACAACCATTCCCACCTTCATTTGAATTCAAAATCCACTTGTAGAGGTCATGGAACACTTCTAGAGTCTATATAAAGACATGAAATAACTTTTACAATACATGGAAGCAATATACATACACTTGTGACCATCATTGTCTTGCTCCTTCAATTTTTTGCATCATCTTCTTCGCCAATAGTAATCTTGAAGAGGCTCCTTTCATTAGATTGGGAGAAATATTAGTTTTTTTATCTCGGGGTCAATCTCTATGTATTCCTGAAAAATAGGAAGTACCACCGGTGAATGTCTGATTCATTCCTATATAATATTTTGCTTATTCCTTATACTTTTGTGCTTTCTATATACTAAACCCTATGTGTATCACTCCCATAAAAGGAGTTTTTTCTAATTGTAATCATGCTGGTTGCTATGGGCATTTGAAGTTCATTGTCTCTTCCATAGATAGTAAGTTTTTTGAGCTAGTCGACCTCCAAACCTATCTGTTTTGTATTGAATTCTTCTCCTTGATACTCCAAAGTACATAGTGCATTTATTTGCACTTATCACAGGCCTATAAGGTCTATTTGAGTCTCCATAAGCTCAAGGGCTGGTCTTGTGCCGGTTGGCTGGACCAAACTTGGTTGCTTCAAAACGCACTTTTCTACCTCCTACAAGCTTCTCCAAGTTATTTCAGTGGTATCAAAGCTAGATCAAGATGGGTGATATCTTTCCCTCAATGATCGAGAAGCTTGATCGACACAACTATGCATGTTGGGAAATCAGAATGGAGGCCTATTTGCAAGGTAGAAATCTTTACCGAATTGTAGCAGGTGATGAAGTTATGCCTACTCCAAGATCCAAAGGAGGACCTCCATAAGAGGAGACAGATAAGCTCACACTTTGGTGTGCAAGGGATGCTCAAGCAAGGTCATACATAGTAAAATCTATCTTTGACTTTCTATTACCACATATTAGAGGATGCAAGACATCTCAAGAGACTTGGGATGCCCTTGAGACTTTCTTTTCTGCTACTACCAAAGCAAGAAAGAATCATCTTTGGAACGAGTTCAACCAAATAAAAAAGACACCTAAACAAACCTGTTGGGAAAGATGGATGGACACTCCAAGAGATTGAGTAGGTACTGCCAAATCGTGCTTTGTACCAGCCCTAGTGTGCTTCAGAGTTGATAAGTGGACCTCCTTAGCTTTCCAATGACACCATAAAATGGCCTATGTACTTTGGAAATGATATGTGCAAAGGTTGAATCAAAACAGATAACTTTGAACTTCAAGATCTCAAGAAAACCTTCTATTTTGGTCTTGATACCTACTGGATCTTTTGCTCAGTATGACCAGCACAATAGGAATTGGAAAAATTTCTTTTAGGGGTATCTAATTAGCTTAGTAAGCTAAATATTCCAAGTGGAATGATAAAAAAAAGATTAACTATGCTAAGAGAAATCAATTTAGCAAGTAAACCTTTACCCCTGATTTTTTAGGACTGTTGCGGACTTTGACCAGTGATCACCTCGACAAGCTTTTCTCTGAAATGGCTGAATAGAATCACATCAAATTTTGATAGCATGTAGAAAACTTTGAGTGGTTTCAATAAGCTATAGATTGTTGAATTTGGTGAAGAAATGACTGCGATATGCACTCCACAAGTTGACAGACTTTCAAGTACTATGACAGAGAACTCAGAAATAAACACTGTAGATATATGTATTAATGAACACTTGTATACAAATCCATTGGAATGAAGATCATTGCCTAATGGTGTAGATAGGTGTGGGCTAGAGTGTAGGCCTCACACACACTCACAATTGACAGTAATGAGCTCGTTTTTCTGCCACTTTTTCATGATCACTTTTATAGTGATTGAGTAGATTTTTGAATTCAAATTCAAACTTTTGGCTCCCTATGATCAAGCTCCTATATCCTAGGAGATATTCCATCAATCAAAGCTAACCTTTTTCCACGAATTCCTTTTGGTAGGTGTTTACAAAGATTCCAAGTCAAATGTGACTTTTACAATGAGGTAAAGTGATAATTGATCACTAGCATGTGTTCCTATGCTTCTCCATATGTGTATGGATTTTAATGTATCCTTCAAGCCAAATGTGTAGGCTTGTGAATTACACCAACAACTCCCCCTCAAGCCAAACATTTTGGCTTGGTCTTCATCCTTCACTCTTCATGTATATCTTGCAATCCAATCATTGCCTTGAACCTGCAAAGTTTGGTTCCATCCAAAGCTTTAGTTAACAAATCTGCACATTGCATGTTGGTTGATACATAGGTTAGTTGAATGTCCTTGCTTAATAACTTCTCTCTCACATAATGGTAATGGGCCTCTATATGTTTGGTCCTAGCATGATAGATAGGATTAGCTGCAAGGTGAAGTGAACTTGTATTATCTCCAAAGATCAAAGATGACCTTGTATACAAACCCAAGTCTATATACAATAGCTTGATCGATATGGCTTCTTGGGTGGCATTAGCCAGCCCTCTATATTCTACCTCTGTAGAAGATAAAGCAACAATAGGTTGCTTCTTTGAAGACCATGAAATTGGCTTATCACCTGCAAATGAAATGTATCCAGAAGTGCTCCTCTTATCATCCTTGCATCCTGCCCAATCTGCATCTGAATAGACCTTGATATCCAAGTCTGAAGTGTAAGGGAAATATAGACCATGATGTTGTGTGCCCTTGAGATATTTTAATATTCTCTTAGCAGCCTCTAAGTGAGGTGCTCTTGGCTTGTGCATAAATTGACTTAGCACACTAACTCCATATGCAATATCTATCCTTGTTAAGGTAGCATAGTTCAAGCTATCCACCATGCTTTGATATCCTGTAACATCATCAATTTCATCACCTTCATGGGCATTTAGTTTTAGGTTTACCTCATTGGAGTACTTGCAACTTTGGCATCCTGCAAATGAAACTTCTTCAACATATCCTGTATGTATTTTTTCTGAGTAATGTATATTCCAGAGTTAGTATAGACTAACTCAAACCCAAGAAAATACTTTAGTTGACCAAGATCATTGATCTTGAACTCCTTCATCATCTGGCTCTTGATTTGTCTGATTCCATTCACATCATTACCTGTAAGTATGATGTCATCAACATAAACACATATGTATATTACCTCTGAATTACTCCTCTTGATGAATAGAGAAGTATCTGCCTTGCTCATGACAAAACCTTGGTCTTGAAGGTAAGTGGTCAGCCTGTGATTCCATGCCCTAGGTGCCTGCTTCAATCCATATAATGCTTTATTCAATTTTCATACGTATGTTACCTTGTTAGGATCTTCATAGCCAGGAGGTTGTGAAATATATGCTTCCTCTGAAAACCATCCATTCAAGAAAGCTTTTTTGACATCCAATTGGTACATGTTTCAATTTTTTGATGCAGCTACACTCACCAACACTCTGATAGTTGGCATCTTGGCCATAGGAGAGAATGTCTCTTCATAGTCAATGCCTTGGGTTTGTGCAAAACCCTTAGCTACCAATCTAGCTTTATACCTGTTAATTGATCCATCAGAATTTCTTTTGAGTTTATAGATCCATCTGGATCCTATTACCTTCATGGAGTCCTTCTTTGGTACTAGCTCCCATGTGTCACTTTCCTTGAGTGCTTCAATCTCCTCATCCATAGCTTCTTTCCATTCTGTCTTGGTTATGGCTTCTTCATATGATCCTGGTTCTTCAATTGACAAATCTTTGGCAAGGTAAACAGAGTGTTTAGTAACAAGAGATGTATCATACCCATATCTGATAAGTTTTTTGCTCTCTCTTTGTGATCTTCTGATTGACTGATTTGAAGATTCAGGTATGTCTTCAAGCTTCTTCATTTTGACTTTGCCCTTGGACTTCCATGCCTTGAACTCTTCAAGGTTGATAATGTCTTCATCATCTGAATTTGAGTCTTCATTTTGAGTAGGTTCCTCCTTAGCAAGACTTGGAAACTCCTCTTCCAAGTCATAGGGTAGTTTAAACTTCTTGCATTCATTCTCATACCAAGAATCATTTTCATCAAAGACAACATGTCTACTAACTATGAATCCCTTATTGGAAGGGTTGTAAAACCTGTACCCTTTCTGATTTAAATCATATCCAATAAAGATGCACTTCTCAGCCTTAGGGTCTAACTTACCTCTTATCTGAGAAGGAATGTGTACATATGCTACACATCCAAATATCCTGCAATGGTCAAGTGAGGGTCTCATCCCATGCCATGCTTCATAGGGTGTCATCCCATCAAGGGACTTAGATGGTAACTTGTTTATGAGGTAAGTGGCAGTAGAAACACTCTCTACCCATAGATAGTTAGGTAACTTTTTCCATTCAACATAGACCTAGTTGTCTCAACAATCAACCTATTTCTTCTCTTAGCTACCCCATTCTGTTCAGGAGTATACCTTGTGGTGGTTTCTCTCTTAATGCCTCTGTCTTGCAAGAACTCTTCAAACTCATTGGAGAAGTACTCACCTCCTCCATCTGACCTTAGTCTCTTCAAATTCTTTCCTGACTGATTCTCAACAAGTGCAAGATACTTTTTAAAACAATTAAACACTTCATCCTTGTGCTTCATGAAGTACAATACAGTCCACCTGCTATAATCATCAATAAAAGATACATAGTACCTTGATCCTGATATTGAGGGGTCTTTGCTTGGTCCGCATAGATCTGTATGGACAAGTTCTAGGTAGTCTTCATGCATGTAGCCTTGCCTTGAGAAGGGTAACCTGTGAGACTTCCCAAATTGACAAGCACTGAATTTATATATAATGTGTTGTTTAGAAACATTGGGTTACACATTGATCCCTGCATATCTGTTTCAATGTTCTTTCTCCTACATGCCCTAATCTTTTGTGCCAAATCTCAAGCTCTGAAAGTGTTTGATCTTTATAACTATATAGTGCAATATTCTTTGTGTCTTCTAGCTCAAAAGTGAAAAGTCTACCTGATTTTTCTCCTTTTGCTATTCTCTTGAACCCTTGCCTTGGATCCTCCAAAAATGCTCCAAATTGGTTGAATCTAACCTGCAAACCTTTCTCCACAATCTATCCAACACTCATCAGATTTTTTGTAATGGTTGGTACATAGAGTACCCTACTCAACAAGTTCTGATTTCCATCATAAGTCTTAACATTTCCAACTTTAAGTACTGAGTGCTTGGTATCATCACTATTTGTACTTGATGTTTACCTTTTGGTTCCTCAAGATCAGAGAGTAGTGCTACATTGCCAGCCACATGGTTTGAGCATCTTGAGTCAATGTAGAATAGGTGGTCATCATTTGTACCGGGTTTTGAAGTCATGTTCATGATTAGAAGAGAGTCATCTTGCTCTTCTATATAGTTGTTGTAGTCCTTTCTGGATTTGAATCCTCCTTGGTAGTTGTCATTATAGTTGTTGTTGTAATTGTTGTTGTAGTTGTTGTTGTAGCCTTGGTGATGGTTGAATCTACCTCTTGGCTGTGAGTATGCACCTCTTTGATATCCTCTTCCTCTATGATTCTTGTAATTCCTGAAACACTCATCTGTAGTATGATTTGATAAACCACAAATGTTGCATGGTGAGGAGTTATAGGATCTCCCCCTACCTTGCTTACCTCCTCTGCCTCTTCCTCTTGATGATCTACCTCTCCCTGCATAGTTTGCTTGGGAGGTAGTGCCTTCATCTTCTACCTTCTTATTCTGGCCTTTATCTTTAGACTTCTTATCAGTGTATAGGGCAGAGAAACTATTACCTTTGGATGTATCTCCATTCTTGTTGAGCTTGGCTTCATGAGTGAATAATTGCCCCATGAGAGTGGTAAGGTCTGGAATCTGCATGTCCATGTAAAGATCCATGGCAGTGGTGAAGCTTTCCCATTTGTGAACAGCTTTGATCCCATTGATCACTTGCCTTACAATCTGCTCTTCTTCAATCTCTTCTCCTATGCTTGCTAACTGATCTGCTACATCTTTGATCTTGGTCACAAACTCTGAAAAAAATTGCTTAGGTTGCTTCCTTAATGTGGTGAATTCAATCCACAACTGATTTTTTCTAGCCCTTGTGTTGGAAGAAAAATAAGATGACAAGATTTCCCAAGTCTCTTGTGATGTCTTATAGTTCCTAATGTGTGGTAAAAGAAAATCAGAGATGGAGTTGAGTAAATAAGACCTTGCTAGTGCATCCTTAGCACACCATGTGTTGAGCTTTTCATGTTCTTGCTTTGTTGGCAATCCTCTTGTTTTGAATGAGGGCAATTCCTCATCTCCTGAGATATATCCATAGAGACTCCTTCCTTGTAGGTATTTCTTCATTCTTAGAGACCATGCCTAATAGTTGTTCCTGTCCAATTTATCAATAAATGAAGGAAAACCATCCCCCATTTTACCTTAGTTTGCTCTGATACCACTGTTGGGAAAGATGGATGGACACTCCAAGAGATTGAGTAGGTACTGCCAAATCCTGCTTTGTACCAGCCCTTGTGTGCTTCAAAGTTGATAAGTGGACCTCCTTAGCTTTCCAATGATACCATAAAATGGCCTTGGAAATGATATGTGCAAAGTTTGAATCAAAACAGATAACTTTGAGCTTCAAGATCTCAAGAAAACCTTCTATTTTGGTCTTGACACCTGTTGGATCTTTTGCTCAGTATGACCAACACAGTAGGAATTGGAAAAATTCATTTTAGGGGTATCTAATTAGCTTAGTAAGCTAACTATTACAAGTGGAATGATATAAAAAGATTAACTATGCTAAGAGAAATCAATTTAGCAAGTAAACCTCTACCCTCGATTTTTTAGGACTGTTGCAAACTTTGACTAGTGATCACCTCGACAAGCTTTTCTCTGAAATGGCTGAATAGAATCTCTTCCAATTTTGACAGCATGTAGAAAACTTTGAGCTGGTTCTAGGAAGCTATAGACCTTTGAATTTGGTGAAGAAATGACTGAGATATGCACTCCACAAGTTCACAGACTTTCAAGTACTATGACAGAGAACTAAGAAATGAACAATGTAGATATATGTATTAATGAACACTTGTATACAAATCCATTGGCATGAAGATCATTGCCTAATGGTGTAGATAGGTGTGGGCTAGCGTGTAAACCTCACACACACTCAGAATTGACAATAATGAGCTCGGGAATAATGAGTCTTTTCCGTGACTTTTTCATGATCACTTTTATAGTAATTGAGTAGATTTTTGAATTCGAATTGAAACTTTTGGCTCCCTATGATCAAGCTCCTATATCCTAGGAGATATTCCATCAATCAAAGCTAACATTTTTCCATGAATTCCTTTTGGTAAGTGTTTACAAAGATTCCAAGTCAAATGTGACTTTTACAATGAGGTAAAGTTGTAATTGATCACTAGCATGTGTTCCTATGCTTCTTCATATGTGTATGGATTTTAATGTATCCTTCAAGCCAAATGTGTAGGCTTGTGAATTACACCAAAAAAACCATCACAGAGTTGTTACTAAGGTCAAGGAGGTTGCGATCAGTTAGCATCCATTGGAGAGCTAATTGAAAAAGAGTCTATCATGAGGCAAATTCTCAACGACATTCGAAGTGATAAGCAATGGCAATCCTTCACGATGGCTTATGATCTCATCATGGATGTGCAAACTCCACACTTCAACATCTTTCTTGGAAAACTCTTCAATCAAGAGGCCAACAATAGCATAAAGGAAGGTAACTCATATCATGGTAATTCAACTAGTGCTCTATATGCAGATAAGAAGGATAAGAAGCAGAAAGGCAAGAATAAGGAAGAAGATGAAGAAGAGACTTCCCAAGCCAACTTCGTAAGGAAGAGCAAGTGGAAAGGGAAGAAGAAAGGACCAAAGCAAGAAAAAGCCAAAGGTCAAAATGTTCAACCTTGT
Source organism: Ceratopteris richardii (assembly GCA_020310875.1). Lineage (NCBI taxonomy): Eukaryota > Viridiplantae > Streptophyta > Polypodiopsida > Polypodiales > Pteridaceae > Ceratopteris > Ceratopteris richardii. The sequence continues at coordinate 227,673 of MU260068.1, forward strand.
GCCATTTGTGATAAGACCAACCACACCACTCAAAATTGTTGGTTCAATGGGAAGACCCAGAAAGGAAGTGGAAGAGGTGGATATGGGAGCAATAGAGGTAGAGGCAGACACAACTTCAACAATAACAATAGACGCTATAATAGAAGGGAATACAACAATTATTCAGAAGATCAACCACATGAGGAATCATTGCTTCTCATGAATCTAAGCGGCAAAGAAGGTAAAGAAGATGATCATTTGTTCTACATAGATTCAGGATGTTCGAATCATGTTGCAGAACTCAGGGTAGAGACTATGAGGAAACATTCTCACCAGTTGCGAAGATGACTATAATCATGACATTGATAAGTGTAGCTGCTGCAAGGAATTGGAGAGTCCTCCAACTTGATGTGAAAAATGCATTCTTAAATGGTTGGATAAGTGAAGAGGTATACATGTCACAACCACGAGGTTTTGAAAACCCTAATCATCCATCTTATGTTTGCAGACTTAAGAAAGCATTGTGTGGATTGAAACAAGCTCCTAGAGCTTGGAATTATAGGTTGGTTACATATCTTTAAGATCAAGGGCTCAAATCTAGCAACTCAGATCCTTCTCTATTCATCAAAAGGGATCACGATGAGGTTATCTATCTATGTGTATATGCAGATGATATTATTGTGACAGATGATGATCTAAACGACATTCAAAGGATCAAGAGACACATGCAAAAGGAGTTCAAAATCAGTGACCTAGGTGAGCTCACATATTTCCTAGGTATGTAGGTGATGTACACAGATGAAGGAATGTATTTGACTCAGAGAAGATAGATTCAAGATCTTCTTCTCAAGTTCAAAATGGAGAACACAAAACCTGTAGGTACACCTTTGGAGATGAATCATAAAGTTAGTGTTTATGAAGGTAAGAAAATTGAAGACATTACAGACAAAGCTTGGTAGGTAGCTTGATATATGCTACTCATACAAGGGTAGATATCTCATATAGTGTGGGAGTGCTTAGTCAATTCATGCACTCACCGAGAAGACCACACATGGATGCAACTAAGAGAGTACTTAAGTATCTCAAAGGTACAATGAACAAAGGTATTTTCTATCCTTACTCTTTAGATTTGGATATTAAAATCTATTCGGATGGAGATTGGGCAAGAGCTAAGGATGATAGAAAAAGTACTTCTAGTTACTTAGAATTTGCAGGTTCAAAGCTAGTGTCATGGAGTTCCAAGAAGCAACCAACAATTGCTTTATCCTCAACTGAAGTAGAGTACAAAGGCTTGACCATAGCAACTCAAGAGGCAATATGGTTAAAGGCATTGTATACATATTTGGGACTTGTGAGTTCCAAACCTCACATATTTGGAGATAATGTAAGTTCCATGCATCTAGCCGCAAACCCTATTTTCCATGCAAGAATCAAACACATAGAGATGCATTACCACTTCATCAGGGAGAAGCTCATGGCAAAGGAGATTGACATTTGTTTTGTTCCAACTAAAAAGCAAGTAGCAGATATGATGACGAAGGCACTTGATGGAATAAAGCTTTGTAGATTCAAAGCTATGGCAGGTATTCAACCTATTCGAGAATGAAGAGTCAAGCATACTTTAGCTTGAGGGGGAGATGTTGGAACATCAAGCTTACACTATGCTTGAGGTGGATTTGATCTACATCAAAAGCTATTACGTCGAAAGAATATCCTTTGGAGAGTTCTTTTTCTTATGCTCACTTATTGTATTTTTAAAGAAGATTTTTTCATGGATCTTTTACCATTGTAAAAGCCTTGAGCTTTACACATGTAAAAGTATATAGAGAGAGCCTAAATCCCACGAATTTGTGGTGGTTGGGTTGCATTCAATCAAGCAATCAATCACCTAAAAGTAGATCAAACTAGATCTTCACTTTTCTTTGATTGTTGGAAAGTGAATTGATTCCCTCCAACAACCATTCCCACCTTCATTTGAATTCAAAATCCACTTGCAGAACTCGTGCAAAAATTCTAGAGTCTATATAAAGACTTGAAATCACTTGTACAATACATGGAAGCAATATACATACACTTCTCACCATCATTGTCTTGCTCCTTCAATTTTTTGCATCATCTTCTTCGTCAACAATAATCTTGTAGAGGTTGCTGCTCTCTTTGCAGAGCTCCAAATTGAGTGCAAGATAGCTCATTGGACAGCTATTAGTGTCTAGTTTATGGATATAATTTTTCATAACATTTGGTTTAGTACATTAGGAGAAATATTAGTTTTTCTTTCTCGGGGTCAATCTCTACGTAATCCTGAAAAATAGGAAGTACCACCGGTGAATGTATGATTCATTCCTATAGCATATTTTGATTATTCATTATGCTTTTATTCTTTTGATACACTCAAGCCTATGTATGTCACTCCCATAAAAGGATTGTTTTCTAATTGTAATCACCCTGGTTGCTATGGGCATTGGAAATTCATCATCTCTTCCATAGATAGTAAGTTTTTTGAGTTAGTCGATGTGCAAACCTATCTGTTTTGTATCGACTTCGTCTACTTGATGCTCCAAAGTACATAGTGCATTTCTTTGCACTTATCACATGACTATAAGGTCTATTTGAGTCTCCATAAGCTCAAGTGCTGGTCTTGTGCCGGTTGGCTGAAAAAACTTTGTGGCTTTGAAACACACTTTTCTACCTCCTACAAGCTTCTCCAAGTTCTTTCACCCATCACATTTAATGGATACATGAGTAAAGTCATTTTAGACACAAAAGTAGGTGTAGGCATACGTACCAAAGAAATTTGGGAGAAATGGGGAAAACTAGCCCTGGGACCAACACGTATGAAGCTTCAATTAGTAGATGGCCATGTGGAGAGACCCCTAGGGATATTAGAGAAGATCAAGTTGACTACCTGTGGGGTAGAATTAGAGCACACACTAGGAGTATGTCAATTTGGAAAAGCAAATAATTATGAGATAATTCAATGACTGCCTTTCATGAGACAACTCAGAGTAGTACAAAACTAGGGAAGAGATGCTTTATACCTACAACATCAGAGAACTCCTACCAACACCAATTTACACACATTCTGAAACAGGGACATACCCCCACTACAATTGAATCCCGTACACAAGGATGAGGATGATTTATCGATTCATAGTGCAGGATCTAGCGAGCAGCCATGGATACATGAAGATGCTCAACTATGGATGTGTAAGGAAGCAAAGCGAGAAGAGAATAGAACTCAAATATGGCCTATTGGGTGTAGGGTGCATTTAGAAGTGCGAGAGACACACGAGAAGCACACACAAGGAGCACAAACGCAGCAAGCCACATGGAGAAGACGATGGCTTGAATAGCTCTCTCTATTGACGATGAACTGAACTAAAGTAAGAGCTGAATAATATCCCTAAGTACAAAGTACCACCACATATGAGAGTATCAAGTATGTGGTAACATGGGGAAAAAACATCTAGCCATCACTAGAGTAAAAAGTGCCCATGTATAGGGAAAAGTTCACATCAAAGCTACTTGAGGAACACATAAGTGTAACAAATCCCTTGGATCTAATGATGTGAACACATATAGGGAGTGACAGATCAGCCCCCACAAGGTAATAAGCCTAAAGCTTTGCGAAAAGCTTCAAAATTTTCCCATGGAAGAGCTTTGGTGAATATGTTTGCCACATTATCTTGTGTAGGCACATATACCAAATCAATATCTCCTGCATGAAGGCGGTCTCTCACATAGTGATAATGCACCTCAATATGTTTGGTCTGTGCATGAAACACTGGGTTTCCTGCAATAGCCAAAGCACTCTGACTATCAATGAGAATATGCGTAGCAACATCAATCTCCATGCAAAGATCCATCAATAGGCGTCTCAGCCATATACACTCCACTGTAGCTGTAAAAACTGTCTGTACTCAGCTTCACAACTCGATGTTGCCACTGTAGGAAAAAGCATGAGTCTCCAAGGAAAAAGCAATTACCACTAGTGGACACACGAGTATCATAACAACTAGCCCAATCACTATCTGTAAAAGCATGCAAGCATGGCTGAATATCTCTACCATAAAAGAGACCTAAGCTCAAAGTGCCTCTGAGATATCTAAACACATGTTTTACCGCTTGCCAATGCTTAGTGTCAGGGCTATGCATGAATTGACTCAACTAGGAAACTACATACCGTATATCCGGCCTTGTGTTGCATGCATATATAAGACATCCCATAGCTTGCTGATAAAGAGAAGTGTCAAATGCATCACTGGAATCCTCAACTGAGAACCTGAATCCTCTCTCAACTGGTGTGGAAACTGGCTTGCAATCCTCAAAGTCAAAATATTGAAGTAGTTTTTCAACATACTTTGCTTGATGCATAACAATTCCCCCCTCAACGGATACAGAATGGATGCGATAGTAGCTCAAAAGACCAAGATAAGTGACATCAAAAGTATGCTGCAAATCAGCCATAAGACTGTCAAGTTTTGCATCACATGAACCAGTCAAGAGTATGTCATCGACGTAAAGAACAAGCACTATAAGATCAACCCCATTTTTGCGTACATAGAGTGTGCTTTCAATCGGACTACATGTGAAGCCAAGAGCAAGTGCTTATGGATTTTGTCATACCATGCATGTGGAGCTTGCTTAAGACCATACAAGGCTTTATGCAAGCGACAAACCATATGCTCTTTTTCTGTCATAGAAAATCTAGGAGGTTGCTTCACATAAACCTCTTCTTGAAAATCACCATTCAAGAAGGCTGTTTTTATGTACAAGTGATGCACTTTCTGTTGTATATTATTGAACAATGCATTGTTAAAGTGTTATATTATTAATGTATTAATATGTTTTTGATGTTTCTGATATAGCAACTGAAGGTTCGTGAGGAGCGTGCAAGGCATGAAAGGGCGGACATCAATAATCCGAATAATTATTATTTAGCTTGTAAATAAACCTGCGTAGAAGGTTCTACTGTTAAAAAAGTAATGGTTAGAATAAGGGTCGTTGTAGACCGCAGTTTCTGTTATTCAAAGTAATGGCTTTCTGTAAAAGTTACCAACTTTTAGTTTCACGCCTGCTTTTCGAAGCTGCCCTCATGTAACCACTATTTTCGACATAATCAAAAGTCTTATAAATACATGCACTCTCTGGACTGTCAAAATAGAGTGCATGGGGGGAGATTGCACCCAATCTGCATCCTGTCTCGTCTCTTGTTGCGTCTATTCTCTGTGTGTTTTTCTGCATCCGTAATCTCTGTATGCGCATGAGAAAGATCCTGACAACAGTGGTATCAGAGCTCTGCACGCATCAATACAGAGGGTTCTGTTCTCTGTTCGCAATTCCGATTCCATCTCCATCTCCATCTCCATCTCCATCTCCATCTCCGTCTCCGTCTCCGTCTCTGTCTCTGGTTCCGGTTCCTGTTCCTGTTCCAGAACCAGAACCTACGTTTTCACCTACGTTTTCACCTACGTTTGCTCCTACGTTTGCTCCTACGTTTACACCTACGTTTAGTCCAAGGCGTCGACTAAGGCAAAGAACTTAGGCAATAACTTAGGCAATACATTGGCAACATTGGCACCCAAGGCTCCCTTGGCGACCGTTGGCAGCCGTTGGCTACGCGCGATGCAATTTTAATTTTGAGTGGCAATAGAGTGGGTTAGAGTCCCTAAGGTAGGAGGATTTGAACCCACAACCTCGTACTTTCAAGGGAAAACTTTAACCACTCCTCCATCTCTTATTGTTGTACTCAAGTTCTCTTTCCTTAAATTTAACATAACTTGCAGTTTTCAAGGCGGCACGGTGCGGCGCGACGCGGCGCGTCTCAGGGTACACTTCTGAGGGTACACTTCTCAGGGTACACTTCTCAGGGTACACCAGGGTACATCTAGACAGGGTACATCCTGTCAGGGTACATCCAGACAGGGTACATCCTGTCAGGGTACATCCTGTCAGGGTACACTTCTCAGGGTACACCAAGGTACATCTAGGCAGGGTACATCCTGACAGGGTACATCTTGTCAGGGTACATCCAGACAGGGTACTTTTCTGCTAGGGTACATTCCCTGAGGGTACATCCCGAGAGGAAAGCACTAGCTTAAAGGTCCAAGAACACCATGGAGGATTATAGTAATTCACCTTTACCTGAGGCAACACTTGAACAACAACTAGAGATTTTGCGGCATGAGCTTCGAGGAGCTCAGAACGAGATCCGACAACGTGGTGAAGTCCTCCAAAAGATACAAACTAAGGCTGACAACCTTACGACAGTAGTTGGTTTGGAGGTGGGAATCCAAGCTAAGCTTCACACCCTACGACCTACAATCCTCAACGAAGCTATATCCTTTACCTATGATGCAGAATAAGAAGTCCAATCCAAAACCAAGTCACTCCGTCTACAACAACCGCGCCAACGACCACTTTATGTTAAACCTACATTTCCTATGAAGGGTACTTTTAATGCCCCATCTTACCCTAGTTTTCCTCGTCCTCCACAATCCCATTACTCAACTCCACCTATTGCTTCATCTCTCCAACCAACCCAACCACCTACCCTTCAAACTTCAACGGTGGATGCCCAACAGAAGCGACCACGAATCACTTGTTGGAATTGTGGTAAACCTGGACATACAAAAAAAAGGTGCAGATTGCGACCTCTTCACATGAAGCCGGCTACAGCACAATTGCATAATATGGAGGTCCATACTGAAGAACTTCCTCCTGTTTGGACAGAGGAATCATTGAAGAAGGACTTAAGTACCTTGGGTAACGATATCTCTCTTTACTCTCTACTTTGCATGCAGGGTACAATAAATAACAAAATAGTTAAAATTCTACATGACGATGGTAGTTCACATGACTTCATTTCACATTTATTAGTACAGGAACTTAAATTACAAACGTTTTTGTCCTTGCATAAAGTGAAAGCTGCATTTCAAGGTAGTTGTTATAATGTAACACGAGAAGTGCAAGATGTTACGATTAGCATAGGCCCATATGTTGATTCACGGATATTTTTAATTGCACCTTTGCAATCTTACGATGTTATACTAGGTATGCCTTTTCGTCACCATTATAACCCACATATTGACTACCATACTCATACCTTTAACTTTGAATTCAAAGGTCAAATCATTACTTTGTTTGCACGACATGATTTCCAGCCATTTCCATTGATTAGTCACACTCAAGTAAAGCGTGCATTTAGGAAAGGATTCAACTCATGCATTGTTTTTCTCAATGTCATCAATGATTATACTCATACACTTCCTGATGCATATAAACCTTTCATGAGTACTTATAAGGATTGTTTTATGTCTGAGTATCCCTCTGAACTACCACCATCTCGAGGATCCTTTGACCATAGCATAGACTTAGTCCCTGGTAGTTATCCTCCTTATAAAGAACCTTATAGACATGGCCCACTACACCAAAAGGAAATAGAAAACCCAGTAAAAGACTTACTACAAAAAGGACTTATAAGGCCTAGTTCTTCCCCATTTGGAGCACCAGTTCTCTTAGTAGAGAAGAAGAATAAAACTTGTCAAATGTGCATTGATTATAGAGCCCTTAACAAGATCACAATAAAGAATAGATACCCTACTCCTCGAATAGATAATCTCTTAGATAAGTTACGAGGAGCTCGTGTCTTTAGTAAAATTGATCTTAAATCGGGTTACCATCAGATTCGTATGACACAAAGTGATATTTTTAAGACTGCATTTAGAACTCAAAATGGCCATTATGAATTTATGGTAATGCCCTTTGGACTTACTAATGCCCTTTGGACTTACTAATGCCCCTGCTACATTTGCACGAATGATGAACAATATTTTTCTTGATTACCAAGCTTCTGTTCTTGTATTCTTTGATGACATACTTGTTTACAGTAAGAATGATAGTGAACATGAAAAGCATCTTGAAACAGTTTTTCATTTGTTACGAGAAAACACACTTTATGCTAATCCTGAAAAGAGTTACTTCTTTCAACGTAAGCTAGAATATTTAGGACATATTATTTTAAGTGAAGGTGTGCATGTGGATCCGAAAAAGATTAGAGTTATAGTAGAATGGCCTACACCACAATCAGTTAATGATGTTCGTTCTTTTTCTTGGGTTGGCTAGTTTCTATAGGAAGTTTGTTCGAAATTTTTTCTTATTTAGCATTGCCTCTTACCTTCTTATTGAAAAAGAACATCAAATTTGCATGGGGACTTACCCAACAACAGTCCTTTGACAAACTTAAACATGCACTTTCACATGCACCTGTTTTACAATTACCTATTTTTTCACAACCCTTTCATGTTGTTACTGATGCTAGTGGTTCAGGAATAGGTGCTGTTTTAATGCAAAATGCCCATTCCATTGCATTTGAGAGTAGGAAGTTTACGCCCTCAGCACAGACTTATAGTACGTATGATAAAGAATTGTTAGTAGTTGTGCATGCTCTACGAATTTGGAAACATTATCTCATGAGCTATGAGGTCTTAATCAAAACCGATAAACAGGCTATTAAGCATTTATTAAATCAGCCCTTAATCTCTGATAAGCATCTTAAATGGGCATCATTCATTCAAAATTTCCAACCCATGATACAATATCAGCTTGGTAAAGCTAATGTTGTAGCGGATGCTCTTAGCCGTTTTCCTTCGCATTCTGTTGTTCTGAATAATATTTCTGCCATCCAAATTCATTCTTTTCAAGAAATGGTTTCCACTTATGCATCTGATTTGTATTTTTCATGTGCATGGCATGAGTTCAACAATGACGCATCCTTATCTGATGAACATTATACATTTCATAATGGTTTTCTTTATTTTCAACATCAATTGTGTATAACCCAAGCTTTTTAATTATTTTGTCATTAAAGAAATGCATGAACCATCTTACATGGGTCATAGAGGCATACAATGCACCATTTCTACTTGCAACGATTTCTTCTTTTGGCCACACATGGAAAAAGATATTGCACATTATGTTTCTCAAAGCATTGTATGTCAACGTGTAAAGCGTCATCATGGTAAACCATTTGGATTATTAATGCCCCTTCCCATTACACACACACCATGGGAACAAATTTCTATGGATTTTATCACCGGTCTTCCAAGCTGCAAAATTACTCATAAAATGCATTTTCCAACATCATGGATTTCCTAAAGAAATGTTATCTGATCGTGATGTTAGATTTTAACCTTGTTTTTGGTAAAAGCTTCTCACTCCCATGTCCCTCACCCAAATCGCCATTCCGATGGCTAATTTTATTGCTCAAGGTCACGTTTCTAATTCTTGAGAAAACCATTGATCATGATGTCACTACTACACGCACAGATACACAACAACATTAATGTAACAGCTCCATGAACATTTCCATGCATGTGTTTTTACATGGAACATGCCTATTTTTTTTATTCAGTGATGAAACATGTGACTGGCCATCCATGTTTATTCTTCTATCAACTGAGGTCAGTTGCTTGTTCAACTGAGGGGCATGTTATAACTTATGGAATATGTTGAACAATGTATTGTTGGAGTGGAACATGGAATATGTTGAACAATACATTGTTACTTATGGAATATGTTGAACAATGTATTGTTGGAGTGGAACATGGAATATGTTGAACAATACATTGTTACTTATGGAATATGTTGAACAATGATATTGTTGGAGTGGAACATGGAATATGTTGAACAATGCATTGTTATTGTTGGAATGTAACATGGAATATGTTGAACAATGCATTGTTATTGTTAGAGTGTTAACTTATTTTATCAACTGAGGTCAGTTGCTTGTCAACTGAGAGGCATGTTGTATATTATTGAACAATGCATTGTTAAAGTGTTATATTATTAATGTATTAATATGTTTTTGATGTTTCTGATATAGCAGCTGAAGGTTCGTGAGGAGCGTGCAAGGCGTGAAAGGGCGGACATCAATAATCCGAATAATTATTATTTAGCTTGTAAATAAACCTGCGTAGAAGGTTCTACTGTTAGAAAAGTAATGGTTAGAATAAGGGTCATTGTAGACCGCAGTTTTTGTTATTCAAAGTAATGGCTTTCTGTAAAAGTTACCAACTTTTAGTTTCACGCCTGCTTTTCGAAGCCGCCCTCATGTAACCACTATTTTTGACGTAATCAAAAGTCCTATAAATACATGCACTCTGTGGACTGTCGAAACAGAGTGCATGGGGGGAGATTGCACCCAATCTGCGTCCTGTCTCGTCTCTTGTTGTGTCTATTCTCTGTGTGTTTTTCTGCATCCGTAATCTCTGTATGCGCGTGAGAAAGATCCTGACAACACTTTCCAACCTCGATGGGCAGCCAATGCAACCACGGTACGAATGGTAGTCATACGTGAAGTAGGTGCAAAAGTTTCCTCATAGTCAATGCCATATTGTTGTGCATATCCTTTGGCAACCAATCTAGCTTTGTAGCGATCAATGCTACCATCAGATTTTCTCTTAATCTTGTAAACCCACTTTGTACGAATGTCATTATTTCCTTTTGGCAATTCACATAACTCCCAAGTACCATTCCTATGTATGGAATCCATTTCTGATTGCATAGCACTCACCCATTGTGGATCATCACATGCATCTTCAAAAGAAAGTGGCTCTTCATTACATGCTATAGCAATAAGAGAACAATCCATAAAATTACTTGATGCATGGTGAGAGCTTGATCTTGTTCTACCAAGTAAAGGTGCACTCAATTTGCTGTCCTGCAAAGTTTGTTTTAGCCATGCCACTTTGGCATAGATTGTGCACTCTTGATAGACATGCGTTCATTATGTAATACATCTTCAACATGTACATCATGCGTGGGCTGAATTTCATGCTCATTTTCAGCCATATTTTGATGCAAATGTTCAATCATATGTGGTTGGAGATTTCCAACAGTCTTGACAATTTTTGGCTGAAATTTTCTAGTCATATTTGGTTGGAAATTCTATACATTTTCAGCCCTATTTGGCTGGAACTTTTCAGCCCTTTGAGCCTAAGTTGGCTGGTCTACATGGCCATATTAAGCGCACCATTTTGGAACAAAGGCATGAGTGTATCGAACACATCTTGTGAGCTAACTGTTGGCTATTTTTTGCATTCGCGTAGAGGGAAAAATGATTTTTTAGCAAATACCATATCTCGATTCACAATAATTGTGTTCGTCAATGGATGGTACAAACGATATCCCTTACTTTCAACACTATAACTAACAAATATACATTTCTTTGCCTTGTCATCAAGTTTGTGACGTTGTTGTGATGGCACAAGAGCATATGCCAAACAACCAAACACACGAATATGACTAACCATAGGCTTATGACCATTCCAAGCCTCATAAGGAGTGATGGCTCTCAATGCTTTTGTAGGGCATCGATTCAACACATAGTTTGCACACATGACCGCTTCCATCCAAAACTTATCAGGAAGATACTTTTCTTTAACCATACATCGTGCCATTTCAAGTAGAGTTCTATTTTTACGCTTGGCAACACCATTTTGCTGAGGTGAATATGGCACCGTACATTGGTGTGAAATACCTCTTTCACAAAGAAAAGCATTAAACTCATGTGACATGTATTCACCACCACGATCCGTGGGTAGAGTCAAAAGCTTTTACGAAGAAAAATTTTCAGCCATAGCTAAAAATGCTTTGAAGCAAGAAAATACGTGATTGTTTGCTTTCATAGGATACGCCCATGTATGATGAGTAGCATCATCAATGAAGGTAACAAAATATACATGCTTCCCAAAAGATGGAGTCTTTATGGGACCACATACATCACTGTGAACAAGCTTCAATTTTCTTGTAGTGTGTGTATGACTATCTTTTGGAAAAGAAGCACGATGCATTTTTCCAAGAATGCAACCTTCACGTGCATGCATTTCAATGGACTCAAGTGTAGGAAAACCAAAAACCATGTCCTTCTTTTGCAATTAAAGCAAGCTATTGAAGTTCAAGTGGCCAAAACGAGCATGCCAAAGCTCTATTTCAGCCATGGAAGAAGTATGAGCAACCAAGGCATTTGAGGAAGCCCTCGTGTATGTATCCATGTGACACAAACATTTACATAATTTAACGGATATCACGATAACATCACTGTGAAGAGAGATGGTGGATGCAATCCAAAGATGAGTAGGTGCTGCTATAACCAGCTTCACACCAGCCAACTGAGACTTCAGATTTGATTAATAGACCCTTTGAGCTTCCTAAATCCACCAAAATATCAGCCAAGTACTTTGGAAGATGTATCCCAAAAGTTTAAGTCAAGACAGACAAGTTGCAAGATGACTAGCTCCCAAAAACTTGCTATTTTTGGACATACACCTGCTGGAAAAATTGAACAATGCTCTCAACCTGGTAGGAATTAGATAAATTCCTTTTGTACATAGCAAATAGACTTAGCAAGATTCCCAATCCAAGTTAAAACACTTCAAATGATGGACTGAGCATTGAGAACAAAGTTTTACAAAGTCTGGAACATGCCTGCCATTCTCGGGGCTCTGCTTGAGATAGACTAGTGAGCAATAAAATGCAAATATCTCCCAAACTATTAAGCCAATGACCATGAAAATTTATATCAAGAAACTAGACAGTAAGATCTATCCAACGCACATTAAAACGCGGACAAATGTTGAGTTAGAACTCAAGATATGACCTTCTGAAGTCACTGCTCTGAGTGAGTATAGCAGAGAACAAAATAGAGAAGTAGACGATGATAAATGTATAGATTCACATATGATTACAACCACATTGGCAATGAATATTTGCACAATGGGAGTAGAATGATAGAGCTATGGAGTAAGCTCTTCAATCTCTACAAAATGACATGAAGTGGTCACGTACAAGGCCTGCTAATCGCCTCTTCCTTCTTGCTCTTTTTATAGCTATTCTTGGAGGGAGTTTTGAATTTGAATTCGAATGGCTCCACCTAAAAGTGATCCCCAAAGTTAGGAGAGATTCCCTCAGCTCAAAAATTCATGGTTTTAGGTAGTTAGAGCCACGACTTTGCTTTTACATCATGGATGAGGTAAGCCATCCTTTTCCTTTTTCTTTTTCAAATTACAAGAGATAAAAATGAACTCTTTTACAAGAGGTGTTCACATGACTACACATGTGACTTACAAATGATCATAATATCAAGCATATCAAGCATGTAGGCTTGGGTAAAATGCACCAGCAGCTCCCCCTCAAGCCTAACATGCTTGGCCTCCAAATAAGTCTTCAATTGTCCTTGATTTCTTGCAAGCCAATCATCAACTTGAATCTACTTAACTTTGTACCATCAAGAGCTTTAGTCAACATACCTGCTACAATCATCTATGAAAGACACATAATATCTTGAGCCTAATATAGATGGCTCCCTACTTGGACCCCACACATCCGTGTGCACTAGATCCAAAGGATTTTGATACATATATCCTTTCTTATTGAAAGGTTGTCTATGAGCCTTGCCGAGTTGACAAGCTTCACACTTATAAATCATGTGTTGCCTTGTGATATTAGGCAAACCAAGTACACTTTGGTCCCTGCAAATTTGTTTGACTGTCCTCTCACCAATGTGAGCAAGCCTTTTGTGCCATATCTCCAACTCTGTTAGAGTTTGAGATCCATAGCTAAAAAAAGCTATGTTCTTTGTATCTTCCACTTCAAAAGTGAAAAGCCTTCCTGTCTTTTCTCCTTTGGAAATCCTTCTAAAGCCTTGCCTTGGGTCTTCAACATATGCTCCAAATCGGTTGAATCTAACCTACAATCCTTTTTCAACAATCTATCCAACACTTAGTAAATTTTTGGTAATTGTAGGGACATACAAGACTTTGCTTAAGAGGTTCATATTCCCATCTGATGTCTTCACATTACCTATCTTCTCCACTGAGTGCTTTGTGTCATATCCTGTCTACACTTCATGCTTGTTATGAGGATCTTCCAAATGAGAAAGTAAAGCCACATTTCCTGCTACATGGTTTGAGCATCCCGAATCAATGTAAAATATGTGATCATCATCCTTACCCTTCTTCACTGATAGATTCATAATCAATAATGAATCTTCTTGACTTTGGTCATCTGCATAGTTATTGTAGTCTCTTCTTCCTCTATGGGCACTTTGATAGTTGTTGTTGTTGTAATTGTTGTTGTAGTAGTTGTTGTTGTAGCCTCCATTGTACCTGCCTCTATTTGATCCATAGCCACCTCTATTGAATCCTCTTCCTCTTGAGTTCCTCGGGTTCCTGAAACGTTCTTCAATAGTATGATTAGATAAGCCACATATATTGCAAGGTTGAGATGATTGGAATCTCCCCCTGCCATGCTTTCCACCTCTACCTCTTCCTCTAGCTCTTCCTCTACCTGCAAAGTTTGCTTGGAAAGAGCTACCTTCATCTTCATTCTTCCTATTCTTTGACTTGTCCTTGACCTTAGCTTTATCAGAATATAAGGCACAAGTTTGATTACCTCTTGAGGACTCACCACCTTTGCTAATCTTTGCTTCATGAGTGAAGAGTTGGCCCATGAGTGTGTTGAGGTCGGGTACATGCTTATCCATGTATAAATCCATGGCTGTTGTGAATGACTCCCACTTGTCTTCTGCTTTGATTCCATTTATGATTTGTCTAATGATTTGCTCCTCTTCAACAATGAAGAAAAGCCCGAAGCAAAATGTGACATAATCAGTCACATTTTGCTTCGGGCTTTTCTTCATTGTTGTGAACTCCATCCACAATTGGTTCTTCCTTGCTCGAGTGTTGGAAGAGAATTAAGAAGCAAGTGCATTCCAAGTCTCTCTTGATCTCTTGCATCCCTTGACATGAAGTAAAAGAAAATCAGAGATTGAGTTTAGAATATAGGACCTTGCAAGTGCATCCTTCAAACACCAATTTGTAAGTCCTTCCACTTCTTCGTGTGATGGTTGCCCTTTGTTCCTCATGGTTGGGATTGCTTCATCTTTGGATATGAATCCATATAGATTCCTCCCTTGAAGGTAAGACTCCATCCTTAGAGACCATGCCGGGTAGTTGTTTCGATCCAATTTGTCAATTGTTGATGGAAATCCATCTCTCATGTTGCTTGACTATGCTCTGATACCACTGTGAAGAGAGATGGTGGATACAATCCAAAGATGAGTAGGTGCTGCTACAACCAGCTTCACACCAGCCAACTGAGACTTCAGAGTTGATTAGTAGACCCTTTGAGCTTCCTAAATCCACCAAAATATCAGCCAAGTACTTTGGAACATGTATCCCAAAAGTTTAAGTCAAGACAGACAAGTTGCAAGATGACTAGCTCCCAAAAACTTGCTATTTTTGGACATACACCTGCTGGAAAAATTGAACAGTGCTCTCAACCTGGTAGGAATTAGATAAATTCATTTTGTACATAGAAAATAGACTTATCAAGCTTCCCAATCCAAGTTAAAACACTTCAAATGATGGACTGAGCATTGATAACAAAGTTTTACAAAGTCTCGAACATGCCCGCCATTCTCGAGGCTCTGCAGAGATAGACTAGTGAGCAGTAAAATGCAGATATCTCCCAAATTATTAATCCAATGATCATGAAAATTTATATGAAGAAACTAGACAGTAAGAGCTATCCATCGCACATTAAATTGCAGAAAAATGTTGAGTGGAACTCGAGATATGACCTTCTGAAGTCACTGCTCTGAGTGAGTATAATAGAGATCAAAATAGAGAAGTAGATGATGATAAATGTATAGATTCACATATGATTACAACCACATTGGCAATGAATATTTGCACAATGGGAGTAGAATGATAGAGCTATGGAGTAAGCTCTTCAATCTCTATAAAATGACATGAAGTGGTCACGTACAAAGCTTGCTAATCGCCTCTTCCTTCTTGCTCTTTTTATAGCTATTCTTGGAGGGAATTTTGAATTTGAATTCGAATGGCTCCACCTAAAAGTGATCCCCAAAGTTAGGAGAGATTTCGTCAGCTCAGTGGTTTTAGGTAGTTAGAGCCACGAATTTGCTTTTACATCATGGATGAGGTAAGCCATCCTTTTCCTTTTTCTTTTTCAAATTACAAGAGATAAAAATGAACTCTTTTACAAGAGGTGTTCACATGACTACACATGTGACTTACAAATGATCATAATATCAAGCATATCAAGCATGTAGGCTTGGGTAAAATGCACCAACAATCACCATTGGTGAAATCATGAACCATACACTTATCATCAACAAAGTGTACATGAAGTCCAACTTTGGCAATCAACGGAACTGAAATTAAGTTCTTCTTGATATCAGGCACATACAATGCACTTTTCAAGAGAATCGCACCTCCATTTGCAGCGGTAAGCTCAATTTCTTCCACTCCAATGATAGGATAATAATTTATGCACATACTCATGCCAAAGGCATGAGCATATTCCAGAGTTATGTAGAATATTTGAAAAGTGTCGACAATATCGAGTGTGCTTGAATCCTGAGAAATGCATCTTTATGGTAAGATAAGGGAAGATCCTAGGACACATTGTATCTAAGAATGGAATATCTACTTATGAAGATAAACTTAAAGTACTTCTAAAGCTCCCAAGACCAAAAAATACGAAGCAAGTACAAGCTTTTATGGGTCATTGTGGGTATTATTGTAGATTTATTCACATGTACGCCATAATTGCCAAGCCACATTATGGATTATTGATCCAGTTTACATGGACAGAGGAGTGCGAGAAAGCATTTAGTGAACTAAAAACATGACTGAGTACAACACCTATTTTGAAAACACCCAACTGGAAGAAGCCTTTTCACATTCATGTAGATGCCTCTAACTACGCTATAGGATGTATATTAGCTCAGCCTACAGATGAAGGGAAATTGGACCATCCTATTGCTTATGCAAGCAAACAGTTGAATCAAGCTGAAAGAAACTACACGACTACAGAACACGAAGGTTTAGGAATGGTGTATGTAGTAAAGAAATTTAGACATTACCTTCTAGCCAACAAGTTCAAGTTCTTCATAGACCATCATGCCTTATTGTATTTAGTCAACAAGCCTTGTAACACGAGAAGGTTAGTAAGATGGTTCTGTTACTAATGGAGTTTGACTTCCAAGTGGTAGTAAAAAAAGGGAATACCCACATAAGAGTCAATCATTTGTCTAGATTAACACATGGAGAACCACCCAACGGAGTAGCGGATGAGTTACCAGACACTTATCTGTTCAACTTGGAAGTATGTCCCAAGTGGACAGAGAAGCTAATTCCAATACTCACCCATGGACCACAACATCAAATTAATAAGGATGTTAGGAAAGGATTCCTACAATCACGTAACTTGCATATTATGACAGGAAGTATGTATCATAAAGAACCTAATCGTGTGCTGTCAAGATGTGTGGAAGAAGACAAACATAAGCAATTAATTGAACAAGCTTATGTCAATAGATGGAGAATGCATAAGGGAACCCATGGAACGCTATGATAATTGAAACGAATGGGAGTTTACTGGCCAGATATGCCTAAAGATGTTCATGAGTATATCAGTAGTTGCTCCGAATGTCAAGAAAATAGTCTAGAAGACCATACATCATTACAATTTGATAAAATAGCCCCATACTCGAGTAGGACATTAGTGCAGTTCTTAAAGACACACAAGCATGAGAAAGGAGAAAGTCTAGCTAGAAAGCGATCTTTAGAAGAAATGAGCAAGGATTACGTCATGTTGGAAGACAAATCTTCAAAAGAGGGAAGGATAATCAGCTACAACTATGCGTGCATGAAGGAGAATACTTGCCTATATTAGAGATGGCACATGCAAGAGCCGTACGAGGACATTTTTCAATAGAAAGAACTGTAAAAATGATTCTCTTTGTAGGCTTGTGGTGGCCAAATCTACATATGGATGCAGATACGTATGTACAAAGTTGTGAAGTATGCCAAAGAGCCAAATATCCTATCAAGAGAGATGATATGCCTCTCAGACCCATGGTTTGTGCGAGAACATGGGGTATTGATTTCATAGGACCTATTAACCCACCTGCAAAAGGATCACATGCTGAGTATATAATAGTGGCAATAGATTATCTGACCAAATGGATAGAAGCAAGGGCAACTAGGAAGAATGATGCTCAGACTACAAACAAGTTTCTCTTTGAGAACATATTTACTCGCTTTGGACTACCTATAGAGATAGTAAGTGATAGAGGAACACACTTCATTAACAAAGTAATAGAGTCCTTGATGAATGAATTCCTAGTGATCCATAAAAAATCAGCCCCTTATCACCCTCAAGCCAATGGTCAAGCAGAAAGTTCCAATAAAGTGTTGTGTACGGTGTTGACAAAAATAGTCAATAATGGAAGGTCAGATTGTGACAAACAATTGCATCATGCAATTTGGGCCTTCCGTGTGGCTTACAAGATAGCCATTGGAACTACTCCTTTTAACCTAATTTATGGACAAAATGCAATATTGCCAATTGAATTTTTGGTACCGACCTTACAAATAGCACAATAGTATGAGTGGATAGGACATGAGTTGTCTAAGCAACTCGAGCAGATTGAGTTACACGAAACAAGACTACAAGAAGTTGCAAGAATTTATGCGGCTAAAAAGAGACAAAAGGCATATTACGATGGGCATATTAAGGACAAGGGATTAAAAGAAGGGGATTTAGTCCTTGTGTATAAACTAAAGCAACATGCCAAGAAACTACACAAACACAGATATGGACCATTGTTGGTTAATAGAATCTTAACTAGCAGAGTAGTGAATCTAGCCACATTAGATGGAGATATACTTCCCAACTACATAAGTGGTTGTCGAGTTGAACGGCATATGGAGCCATTGATGGATCAGATGTTAGCACGACTCGTAGGAGCTCAGAATCGAAAGAAAGAAGAGGACAGGATTAGAGAAGAAGCATGTCAAGAAGCCTTAGAACATATCAAGAAACAGAAGGAGTGGATGAAACAAAGGGATGAACGATATTTACAAGGAGAAGAGCCTGTACCTATAGCCAATTACCAAATCCATCAAGCCGACAAGGAGATCCTTAGGGTGTCACAACCATATTTAAACCTAGGGATTGGAATCACCGAATACCAATTAATATACACTCTAATTGACTCAAGAGCATCCCTAAGTTGTGTACGAAAGATGTTAATCACACAACTTCAAACAACCATAAGCCCGACTAAAGCGTGCCTGGTAGGAATTGGAGGCCAAGTTATAGAATGTGTTGGAGAAGCCGTGATATCCCTGCACCTAGGAAATTCCACTATGGAACAACGAGTCTTGATATGCAAAGACGAATAGAAAATCTGATCCTAGGGCAAGATTGGATTATCGAGCATGAAGTGAGCATCCATCTAGCACAAGGATACATATTAGCCAAAATAGGACATAAGAAAATCTTTAGCTTGTTAGAAGACAGACCTTCTCACGTTCATAAGGATATCAAGCTTGACAAAGAAACCTTGGAAAAGGAGTTAGAAGATGAACCAATTGAGAGCATACCCAAAGAATGTCCTAGTCCAGAATCACTTGCAAATAGGGATGTGTTGTATGATGATATGCTTACCGTTCCCATGAGAGATGAATCCAAGAGGGAAAGTGACGACAATGCTTCTAAAGTAACTGACTCAAAAAGAAGAAACTCCACCTATAAGTCTACTACTCGAATATCATACCCATGGAACACTTGTCTACAATGGGTACAGAAGGATCAAATGAATAAACCAGACAATTCAACTCAGAAGCAAATTAGTCATTCAACAAAGACGAGGAGAGACAACGAGTACTCATTGTCACACCCAGAGACACCAAAAATTCTTAGTGTATGGCTCCCAAAATCATTGGTTGCAGCTCAAGAGACACAATAGCATATATGGATACCAAAGAAGGTACGACAAGCAGCAACTCAAGAGATAACGAGGCTTAGCAAGGTATTGTGTCTATAGCATGAAGCAAGGATGTCTACTAAGAACCATCCAAAGTACAAAAGGAACACAATAACTCCAACCCGGACCACTCGTAGAAACGAAGCAAGGAGCAAAAAACAAGGAACGCAACATAACATCATGTTTAAAACAACAACTACAAAGCAGATTTGGAGACCCAAGAGGCAGCAAGAAGAGAAATAGAATACAAAATGCTATTCCACTTGCACTCATGATGATTCCAATGCACCTAGAGTATGCATGATAGGGCCACATTACAAGGCCATGCATTTGACACATGATCATTTCAACAAAACTAGTGGTGCACATTTTCATCATGGGAATAGTTCTTAGTATCTATTGCCATAAGAATGACCTTACAATGTATATAAATAACTGCTTTGGCTAGAACTAACCTTTGTTTCCTTTCAGGAGTAAAAATCAAAGAAGTGTGGTAAGAGAACTTACTTACTTAAAAGGGGAAACAAAGTGACGAAGGAAACGACATACCACTAAACCACACACAACACATGAAGGGGTTTCTACCATGAGCTACTTCTCTCTTTATTACAAGTGCAGATGGCTCCTGAGGACTCCGAAGCAACAATTCAAGAAGAGGTGTTGGATCTTCCATTACAGAGCGTGACAAAAGCCAAAGGTCATTGGTTTCGAGAAGACCAACCTACTGGCGATTATCTTTTCCTGGTGATGATCAAGATTATGGACATAGAACATCAATTACCGATCATGTCCCAGGAGTTTAAAGTCTTGCATGAAATCCCATCAACCTGACAAAAGCAGGCATTCGGAAATATTTTGAGCTACCAATCTACAAGTCCCATTTCCAACATTGCATGCAGGTAATGAACACCCTCCAACCGGCTTTACATGACCCCTTAGTGCCAGAGGAAAGAGTTCTAGATGCGGCAGGCGAATAGGTAGTCATCCAATTTTCTCATGACTTAATCAAGGAAGCTTTTGGATGGGAAAAAGATGGTATTACAAACCTGAAGGATGAAAGCCGAGGAACCAAAACTCGAATGTTCTTGGAGATTAATCGTATAGATATAGAAGAAGCAGTCTGTCTAGTGCATCAACACTTTTGTTTTTCGAATATGCGTCGATACACCACACCACAGAAAATCATAGTACAGAATCTATTTCATGCTATTAAACAGATTGGTAATCAGGTGAACATGATGCCATACATCCAAGAGTGTCTATTTGAGGCTAAGAAGCAATGTAATCATAAGAAGTTTTTAAATGGCAGTGTCACACTAACAATACTCATCTATCATGCATTAGGCATTCGAGAACATCTAAAAGAGATGTCGTCATCCGCAAAAATGGCTAAGTATGCTAAACTAGCCACGGTTCCAAGGAAAAAGAAAAAAGTAAAAGTGGTGGAAGAAGCTGAGACCAGCTCACAACCGAGGCTGAGAGGCACCAAAAGACTATGAGAAATGATGAAGGCAGAAGAAGCACTTCCAGCTTCAAAGAGGGTACATATACTTCCAAGGACGAAGATTGAAGGCACCAAACCAATTTTGGATGAAGAGTTGAAGGAAGCCATGGAAGAAACTCACCAATACTTAGAAGGTCAAGTAAACTTGTCGGTACAAGGGCATCACTATCACCATTCTCATACAGAGGCTTTGCAAGGAAAAAGATTGACGAAGGTTCACAGATATAGAGAGTTGAGATTGACCAACTCCAGTTCATCTTCAGATACCCAGGAAGATCACGAACCATCACTGATGAATGTGGACCTCAAAAGTGATTCAAAGGATGAGAGCAATTGGGATGAACTAAATCAGATTACAGATTACTTTGGGGTAGAAAGTGCAAAGGTCGATCAAACTCTTGATGACACAATCACGAACACAACAAAGCAAGGGTCATCTAAAGAAGACATTCATGTATTAAAATTTAATAAAGAGACCAAAATTCAAATCACATAGACTTAGAGGGAGAAGCCCTTGTTTGAAAACCAAAGGAAGAGAAAGAACAGGAAGAAGTGGAGGAACCCGAGACATTCATACCAATCAAGGTGGTAGCGAAGCCCTCTCTATTGGATGTTACCTTCCAAGGAAGAACTAAAAAATCGACCACAAACGAGGAAGAGGAAAAAGATGGAGAAGTGAACCTTCAAATAAGACAACTGCACAACGAGACTATGCACATGGAACACGGCAAGGACATACGAACGGGGGAAGAACCAAGTATCCCCAAAACATGTCTGAATGTGGATGTGGCTCAATTAAAACCTGTAGTATACAAACGGCTATGGACACCCAACAACAAATGCTTGATGCAGACATAGACTATGACAAGGCTATGAGGGAACGAAGCCAATTCCAGGTAATAAATGAGAACTTGTCTGCACAACTAATTCAAGCTCAACAGGCACTCTCAGCCAGGGAATCAGAAGCCAAAGAAGCCAAGGACAAATGCACCATGCTAACGGTGGAAAACCAGAAGCTCCAAAATCTACTCAAAGGGCTACAAAGCAAATATAAAGCTGGTGAAGCAAAGAAAGCCATAATGAATGCTAGAAGTAAGCTTCTTGAAACTCAAATCAAAGTATATGGAGGAAGTAGACAATTTATGAATTAGAAATAAAGAACTTACGAATGCTATCCTATGCAACCAACCAATAGTAGCACAAGACACGATAGAAACCGATACAAAAGCATTGGAAGATCAAATTGCAAAGTATGAAGATCAGCTAAGACAAGAGCAAACTATCCGAGAAGAATGGGAAAGAAAGTATATGCATGACACTCATGAACTTAGGAAAAGATGGAAAATGGCAGAGAATAAACACATTGAACAATGCAATGAGGATGCTAATCAAATGGCTACCATAGGACAAGAACTATTAAGGAATAAAGAGACAATCACACAAGCGGCCAAGACAATAAAAGAGAAAGATGAAATCATTGCACAATTAGAAGCTCAAATAAAACAACAGGCAATAGACGGGACACTAGTAGTTCCAAGCTGCAAGAGAACAAGGATTATGACCACCACTAGCTAGAGAGATGACTCTCCTCCCAACCAAATGCCTCTATATATAGATCTCTCCAGGGGACTGCCTTCTTGGCCAGGTGGATACTAACCATCCATGTGTCAGCCATGTAAGTGCATGTGCACCAAGTGTCCCAATTAACTCGAGTTGACTCAAGTGGATGCTTCTAGAAGGCTCTAGAGCTCTTTGGGCAAAATACTCTCACCACTAGCTAGAGAGATGACTCTCCTCCCAAGCAAATGCCTCTATATATAGCTCTCTCGAGGGGACTGCCTTCTTACATAGGTGGATACTAACCATCCATGTGTCAGCCATGTAACTGCATGTGTGCCAAGTGTCCCAGTTAACTCGAGTTAACTCAAGTGGATGCTTCTAGAAGGCTTTAGAGCTCTTTGGGAAAAATACTCTCTCCATGCACCCATGGGGACTGAACCCAAGACCCCCTCCTTCACATCCCTAAGACTTAACCACTAAGCTAAGTGGATCACTTGTTCACAAGAGCACAAGGCATCCTAGTAAGTCTAAACTCGAGATCTTTGGTCATAGACACAGATGACCAAACGGTGTCCGATTTCAGATCAGTCTGAACCGGCCAGACCCTTGGATCATAGACTTACTTTATTACATTCTTCCCCCCTTGGAAAATATTTTCTTCCTTGAAAATAGAGCTATATATCTACTATCGGAAACCCATGAGCCTCATGTTCTAAAACTGGAAGAACATGGTCATGTTCTAAAACTAGAAGGACATGTCTCATCTCTTTGGTGGCGTCCCTATCCAAATGATTCAAAACACTGTCTCATTTTGCACTTTGATGAACTGATCAAAGTAAAAACTAGTGAAAGAATAATAAGGATGGATCTAAAAACATCCCTGGCCAATTCATAGTTTCTCAATGTGCCATCTAGGCACAAACATGTGAACTGGGTGGATTGAAATTACTAGTCTATTTTTAAGCATGAGTGGTGCATGAACTTAGTAACAAAGGCGGGATTCTTTATCCCTATCAAGACTTTGAGAATTCTTGATTCACTTGAATTTGTTTTGGAGAACTTGAAGTTTGGTTGTCTCAAACATCTAACTTAGATGTTTGTACAATGGTTTACTTTGATCCAACAGTTACTTGGTTTTTTCACCCGACTAGAGGAGTACTTTGTCCTAATGAGTTTAAAACTCCTATGTAAACTGTAAGAGAAAGTTACTATTTTCTTTGAGTCAACCATACTATAACTTGCCCAATACAAATTCACAACGAAATTGGTCCAACTTAGGATACTTTTCTCAAAGACTTGAGCTAAAAATTCTTGGGAATTGTCAATCTGTTGAGCAATTCCTAACTTGTCTGTTCTAGAGTCTACTGGACTCTAAGAAATCATTTATGCTATAACTTGAGCCAAACTCAAATAAATAAGTCCACTTAGACTTATTATCTTTTAAAAAATGAAAAGGTTCTTGTACATAACATCTATCTAGGATGTTCAATTTAGTTATCTTGTTCTTACTGGCTAACCCTGGTCTTTTGCAAAAGGAATCAGATGCCATATTTGCGCCAATTCCAAAAGATTTGGAAAGCGAAAAGAAATAACTAAAACTTTATACAACCAATTCATACTTTGAAGATACGTAAACTTGCAGCTATGAGGCAAAGTTTAGATGATTCAAGACTTTAACTTCTCAAAGACCAGTTTCAATAAGAATTTGAAGCATTTTCTTTATCTTTAAGAGAAATACGCTGGATTCGCAAAAAGATTCAAAGCAACTCAAAATCATCATCTAACGACAAGATACTAGTATGGGAACTGATTCATCATGAAATCTTTTGCAATGCTGGATTCTTTCAAATAGTATCCAGAAACCTTATTGACTCAGTCGTATTCATTTCCTGAGTATCAAACTAGAGATTAAATATCACCTTTAGGATATGGTTTCCCATGCCACTATGAAAGTTTAAGTTGAAATTTCATTTATGTGATATTGACTCCTATTCTTGAGTTTGATACAAGATTCATTATTATTGTCCAATCTTTAGATGTTATTAGAGTCATTTAAACATATTTCACTAATCAAAATTATGTTTAAAGTCCAAGCATCTATTGATGATTGATCCAATAGTAATGCTACTATGAACTTGGAACTTTCTATTTCTAAATGAAAAGTTCATACTTGCTTCAAGTCATTAGGAACTTATCTTATTTCCTAAAGATTGCTTAGCTAGTTGCATCATTATTCCTCGGTGTTGTCATATATTATGAATTTTTGTGTATTTTGGGAATAGTTCATGAATCAATTAAGATCCTCTACTTGGGACATCTGCCTTCCCAAACATAAATTCATCTCGAACATGGTAGGAGAATGATCTCATGTGGAATAGAAGGCTTGACTATTTCATTTTTGTGTTTCTCTTTTAGGAAATATCTCATTTCCTAAAAGTCACTTACCGAGGTTTCATCGTGAGATACGAATCTTGAAACCACAAAGAAACTTTTTAGAACTTTCTAAATCTTCTAAATGGAAGAGTGCTTCCAAAGTTTCCATGTTTTAATGGCCCTATATATCATTACCAGAGATGCAAAACATGAACAAAACACAAATCTATTGAACTTCAAAGTTCAATTTGTATTTAAGTTCATCGATTTGGTTGTTGAGTTCCATGAAATCGAAGAGTGCTCATGGAACTTGGAAATATAGCTGAAGTTATCATCCAATCTTGGGATGCTTGTGAAGTTACATAAATTACGTAACTAATCAACTAAAGCTTATCTTCATGACTCCCTAAGTACATCTAGGACTTAGAGTCACCATAAATCGCAAAAGGTTTGCAAGTAATTAAATTTTCTTGATCATCAAGAAAATTTAATACTTAACTTTCTCCTAGTGCCTACTTATACCTAGTAAGACATCAAACATACTTAATTATCATTAAGTATTTGCTTCGATAGCAGAGTATCAAAGTAGTTTTTCTCTCAAGAATAGGAATGACCCAGCTATCCTACTACACCCCTTGACCAACAACAAGAACATGTAGTGTCGAGTTCAGATGCTGAAGATCAGATAGTGACTGATGATGAAGACGACGATGATGAAGCTAGTCAAACTAGTCTTGACTCACAAGAAGATGACCAACAGGAACAACAACAACAACAAATGGAAGCTCAAGGAGATACAAGCACCCACGAAGATGACACATTTAAAGCCTTGATCTATACATTGGCCATTCAGAAACTATATCGTAATATGCAAGCCATGTGGGTGTGTGGACATATATCCAAAGAGCAAAGTCAAGAAATACTAGAGCAAGAACTCTTTAGTGGAGGATTTGAAGACTCCTTCATTCAGAGTTTTAAGGAACTAGTCAAGTTTGTGGGAACTATCAAAACACTTCATTTTTTGAAGAGGAAACCTTTACCACAGTTTGACCCTCGATGAACTAGTCTGATATCCAAACCAAGCAATAGATCCGCATGCCCATCGATGCCCAATCCTCTTGCCCTCCCTAAAAAGCACAATTGATACTTGAACATCCACCCGAATCACGTATGGTAGAAGTTACAGTCATCATTGACTCCCCACCTCGACCAACAACCTCCATATAGACCACCACCATTGAAATCACCTCCACTTCCATCGAAATCACCTCCACTTCCATCAAAATTCTTCCTTCTCCTTTACCTCTAACTTCCCCTGTCCACCCTAGCTCACCTTTTGTATCCTCATTCATAGTAAGTGCCGTAGTAGAAGCCATAGCACCTCCAGTCACCCAAGCTATACACAAAACCTTTACCCCTAGTACATCAAACATAATTCTCCCCAATCCATTTACCCCATCCTTTTGTCCATTTCCCCTTCCTTCAAAGAACTCTTTTCCCCTTCCCTCCAGTGACCACCTTCTCACTAGTATCCTGTTGTCAGGATCTTGCTCACGCGCAAACAGAGGTTACGAATGTAGAAAACACACAGAAGAATAGAGACAGCAAGAGACGAGACTTAACACAGTATTGGATGCAATCTCCCCCCATGCACTCTGTTTCGACAGTCCACAGAGTGCATGTATTTATAGGAATCTTGATTATGTCGAAAAGAGTGGTTACATGAGAGCGGCTTTGAAAAGCAAGCGTGAAACTAAAAGTTGATAACTTTTACAGAAAGCCATTGCTTTCAATAACAGAAACTGCGGTCTATAACGACCCTTATTCTAACCATTACTTTTCTAATTGTTTTTAACAATAGAACCTTCTACGCAGGTTTATTTACAAGCTAAATAATAATTATTCGGATTATTGATATCCACCCTTTCACGCTTTGCACGCTCCTCACGAACCTCCAGGTGCTATATCAAAAACACATTAATACATCAATAATTTAACACTCTAACAATGCATTGTTCAATAATAATTTAACACTCCAACAATGCATTGTTCAACATATTCCATGTTACAATCCAACAATGCATTGTTCCACATATTCCATGTTACACTCCAACAATGCATTGTTCAACATATTCCGTAAGTTATAACATGCCCCTCAGTTGAAAAAGCAACTGACCTCAATTGATAAAATAATAAACATGGATGGCCAGTCACATGTTTCATCACTGAATAAAAAATAGGCATGTTCCATGTAAAAACACATGCATGGAAATGTTCATGGAGCTGTTACATTAATGTGTTTGTGTATGATATGTAGAAATTAAGTGTTCATAATGAGGTGTTAATTGTGTTTTGTGTATCCATTGACATTCTTCAATAGAGTGATTTTTGTACTTAACCAAATATCGATGATATTGAGTACCTGCGCATGTAGTAGTGACATCATGATCAATGATTTTCTCAAGAACTAAGATTTCAGATTGTTCTTCAATTAAAGGAGGATCGTCAAAAGTGGAGTGAGTGGTAAAATTCCTTTAAATGGTTTAAGTAAACTAATATGAAAAGAGTTATGAATAGTCCAATGAGATGGAACATCTAATCTAAATGAATTATCATTAATTTTTTCTATAATGCGAAATGGTCCATAATAGCGTGGTGCAAGTTTAATTTTAGGATGTTGCAAAATATTTTTGAGACGTCTTTTAATGATACGCAACCATACAAAATCATTTTCCTTGAATTCTTTGGCTAATCGTTTAGTATTGATATTACGTGTATATCGCTCTTGACTTTTCCTAATGTGCTCGTGAACATCGTGAAGTATAGAAAGGTGATCTTGAGCAATAAAATCAGCCATCGGAATGTCGGTTTGAGTGAGGGACATGGGAGTGGGAAGCTTTTTACCAAAAATAATTTCAAAAGGTGCACAACCAATAGTGGTGTGTGCAATGTTATTGTAAGCAAATTGAAGTAATGGAAAATGTTCATCCCAGTTATTAGGATTATATTATGAATAACAATGCAATAAATCAAGAATAGTATTGTTGGTAGCTTCATTTTGTCCATTACTTTCAGGATGAAATGTAGAGCTAAAGTCTATTTTAGAACCAAAATGTTGAAATAAGGCAACCCAAAAATGATTACAAAATCTAACATCACGATAAGATAACATTACTTTAGGAAATCCATGATATGGGAAAATGCATTTAATGAATAATTTTGCAGCTTGATGTGCAGTCAAAGTTTTTCTACATGGAATGAAATATGCATATTTACTAAACCTATCAACTATTGTCCAAATCATATCATTATGTGATGAAAATATGGGAAGACCTATAATAAAATCCATAGAAATTTATTCCCATGGTTCGTTCGGAATGGCAAGTGGCATTAATAATCCAAATGGTTTACCATGATGACGTTTGACACGCTGACATACTATGCATTGAGAAACATAATGTGCAATATCTTTTTCCATGTGTGGCCAAAAGAAGAAATCTTTGCAAGCAAAAATGGTGCTCTGTATGCCTCTATGACCCATGTAAGATGATTCATGCATTTCTTGAATGAAAAAATCTTTAAAAGCTTGGGTTATGCACAATCTATGTTGAAAATAAAGAAAAGCATTATGAAATGTATAATGTTCATCAGATAAAGATGCACCATTATTGAAGTCATGCCATGCACGTGAAAAATACAAATCAGATGCATAAGTGGAAACCATTTCTTGAAAAGAATGTATTTGGATGGCAAAAACATTATGCAAACAATAGAATGCGAAGGAAAACGGCTAAGAGCATCAACTACAACATTAGCTTTACCAGGCTGATATTGGATCATGGGTTGGAAATTTTGAATGAATGATGTCTATTTAAGATGCCTAGCATAGATTAAGGGCTGATTTAATAAATGCTTAATAGCTTGTTGGTCGGTTTTGATTAAAACCTCAGAGCCCATAAGATAGTGTTTCCAAATTCGCAAAGCATGCACAACTGCTAACAATTCTTTATCATATGTACTATAGTTCTGTTATGAGGGCTTAAGCTTCCTACTCTAAAATGCAATGGGATGATCATTTTGCATTAAAATAGCACCTATTCCTGAACCACTAGCATCAGTAACAACATGAAAGGGTTGTGAAAAATCAGGTAATTGTAAAACAGGTGCATGTGAAAGTGCTTGTTTAAGTTTTTCAAAAGACTGTTGTTGGGTAAGTCCCCATGCAAATTTTATTTTCTTTTTCAACAACAAGGTAAGAGGCAATGCTAAATAAGAGAAATTTCGAACAAACTTCCTATAGAAACTAGCCAACCCAAGAAAAGAACGAATATCATTGACTAATTGTGGTGTAGGCCATTCTACTACAACTCGAATCTTTTTTGGATCCACATGCACACCTTCACTTGAAATAATATGTCCTAAATATTCTAACTTACGTTGAAAGAAGTAACTCTTTTCAGGATTAGCATTAAGTGTGTTCTCTCGTAACAAATGAAAAACTGTTTCAAGATGCTTTTCATGTTCACTATCATTCTTACTGTGTACAAGTATATCATCAAAGAATACAAGAACAAAAGCTTGATAATCAAGAAAAATATTGTTCATTATTCGTGCGAATGTAGCAGGGGCATTAGTAAGTCCAAAGGGCATTACCATAAATTCATAATGGCCAGTTTGAGTTCTAAATGCAGTCTTAAAAATACCACTTTGTGTCATACGAATCTGATGATAACCCGATTTAAGATCAATTTTACTAAAGACACGAGCTCCTCGTAACTTATCTATGAGATCATCTATTCGAGGAATAGGGTATCTATTCTTTATTGTGATCTTGTTAAGAGCTCTATAATCAATGCACATTCGATAAGTTTTATTCTTCTTCTCTACTAAGAGAACTAGTGCTCCAAATGGGGAAGAACTAGGCCTTATAAGTCCTTTCCGTAGTAAATTTTTTACTTGATTGTCTATTTTCTTTTGATGTAGTGGGCCATTTCTATAAGGTGCTTTATAAGGAGGAGAACTACCAGGGACTAAGTCTATGTTATGGTCAAAGGATCCTTGAGATGGTGGTAGTTCAGAGGGATATTCAGACATAAAACAATCCTTATAAGTACTCATAAAAGGTTTATATGCATCACGAAGTGTATGAGTATAATCATTGATGACATTGACAAACAAAATGCATGAGTTGAATCCTTTCCTAAATGCACGCTTTACTTGAGTGTGACTAATCAGTGGAAACGGCTGAAAATCATGTCGTGCAGACAAAGTAATGATTTGACCTTTGAATTCAAAGTTAAAAGTATGCGTATGGTAGTCAATACGTGGGTTATAATGGTGATGAAAAGGCATACCTAGTATAACATCGTAAGATTGCAATGGTGCAATTAGAAATATTCATGAATCAACATATGGGCCTATGCTAATCGTAACATCTTGTACTTCTCGTGTTACATTATAACGACTACCTTGAAATGCAGCTTTCACTTTATACAAGGAAGAAAACTTTGTAATTGAAGTTCTTGTACTAATAAATGGGAAATGAAGTCATGTGAACTACCATCGTCATGTAAAATTTTAATTACTTTGTTATTTATTATACCCTGCATGCAAAGTAAAGAGTGAAGAGAGATATCGTTACCCAAGGTACTTAAGTCCTTCTCCAGTGATTCCTCTGTCCAAACAGGAGGAATTTCTTCATTATGGACCTCCATGTTATGCAATTGAGCTGTAGCCGGTTTCATGTGAAGAGGTCGCAATCTGCACCTTATTTTTGTATGTCCAAGTTTACCACAATTCCAGCAAGTGATTCATGGTCGCTTCTGTTGGGCATCCACCGCTGAAGTTTGAAGGGTAGGTGGTTTGGTTGGTTGGAGAGATGAAGCAATAGGTGGAGTTGAGTGATTGGATTGTGGAGGATGAGAAAAACTATGGTAATATGGGGCATTAAAAGTACGCTTCATAGGAAATGTAGGTTTAACAAAAAATGGTCATTAACGTGGTTGTTGTAGTCGAAGTGACTTGGTTATGGATTGCAATTCTTTTTCTGCATCATAGGCGAAAGATATAGCCTTGTTGAGGGTTGTAGGTCGTAGCATGTGAAGCTTAGCTTGGATTCCCACCTCCAAACCATCTTTATATTTCTGCTGCAAGATATCCTCTGATATATCTTCAAGCATTCGAACAAGTAGTAAATTTTTCTAGAACCGCTCCGTGTAGGTAGTAACCGTATCACCCTCCTTCCATGTAAGGGTCGTTCATGCATGTTGAACATGCAAATGGTATTGAGGAGGAAGAAAAGAATCCTTCACTTTTTCTTGGAAAGCCTTTCACATTGTTGGACGCTCAATACTGTGCCGTAGGACATTCCACCAAAGTTGAGCTTTACCTACTAAATAGTTAGTGGCAAATTTAACTTTTTCACTTTCAACATATGTTTCATCCGTATAAAAATCATCAAACTGTGACAGCCAAGAAAGGACTAAAGGCCCATCCTTTCGGCCATCAAATCGTAGAAACTGGTAGTTTCTAGTACCAATCTTCAAATGAGTAACATCAGATTGGGCAGAAACAATAGCTTTTACTACTCTCCTAAGGTTTTCTTCCTCAGTTTGTCTCTTTTGGAGGACTTCATCATGTTGTCGGATCTCATTTTCAGCTCCTCGAAGCTCATGCCACAAAAGCTCTAGTTGTTGTTCAAGTGTTGCCTCAGGTAGAGGTGAATTACTGTAATCCTGCATGGTGCTCTTGGACCCTTAAGCTAGTGCTTTCCTCTAGGGATGTACCCTAATAGAAAAGTACCCTGTCTGGATGTACCTTGATATACCCTGATAGGATGTACCCTGGTGTACCCTGAGAAGTGTACCCTAATAGGATGTACCCTGAGACGCGCCGCGCCGCGTCGCATCGCACCGTGCCGCCTTGAAAAGTGAGAAAACTGCAAGTTATGTTAAATTTAAGAGGAGAGAACTTGAGTGACAACTCCAAGAAAGAGTGGAGTGGTAAAAGTACTTCCCTTGAAAGTAGGAGGTTGTGGGTTCAAATCCTTCTACCTTAGGGAATCTAAACTCTCTATTGCCACTCAAAATTAAAATTGCCTCGCGCGTAGCCAACGGCTGGCAACGGTCGCCAAGGGAGCCTTGGGTGCCAATGTTGCCAATGTATTGCCTAAGTTATTGCCTAAGTTCTTTGCCTTAGTCGAACGTAGGAGCAAACATAGGTGTAAATGTAGGCTCTGGTTCTGGAACTGGAATAGAAACAGAAACCAGAAACTGAAACAGGAACAAGAATCGGACCCGAAGACGAAGACGCAGATGAATAGAGAACAGAACCCTCTGTATTGACGCATGCAGAGCTCTGATACCACTTTTGTCAGGATCTTGCTCACGTGCAAACAGAGGTTACGAATGCAAAAAACACACAGAAGAATAGAGACAGCAAGCGACGAGACTGAACGCAGTATTGGGTGCAATCTCCCCCCATGCACTCTGTTTTGACAGTCCACAGAGTGCATGTATTTATAGGAATCTTGATTACGTCGAAAAGAGTGGTTACATGAGAGCGGCTTTGAAAAGAAAGCGTGAAACTAAAAGTTGATAACTTTTACAGAAAGCCATTGCTTTCAATAACAGAAACTGCAGTGTACAACGACCCTTATTCTAACCATTACTTTTCTAACTATTTTTAATAATAGAACCTTCTACGCAGGTTTATTTACAAGCTAAATAATAATTATTCGGATTATTGATATCCACCCTTTCATGCTTTGCACGCTCCTCACGAACCTTGAGCTGCTATATCAAAAACACATTAATACATCAATAATTTAACACTCTAACAATGTATTGTTCAATAATAATTTAACACTCCAAAAATGCATTGTTCAACATATTCCATGTTACAATCCAACAATGCATTGTTCAACATATTCCATGTTACACTCCAACAATGCATTGTTCAACATATTCCATAAGTTATAACATATCCCCTCCTGTCCCTACTATATCACCTTTGCCTTCTCCTCTACTTCAAACCATCCGTGAAACTCAACAGGTCATATATTTTCCTCCTTTGTAAATCTCATGTTCACACCCACTCATGCACCCACCATCACACCTCTATTCATTGTTAGTGCACTAGATGCCATGTCCAACGACATGGACATTTCACCACCTATCACACCACCACTCACATACACCATTTCATCACCACATCTAGGCACATCACAATTTTCTACGGTCACCACTCCATCCACCCTCCCATTCCTCTTTCCCTTCCCCCCTGCATCTACACCCACACTAGCATCATCTTCACACACTGCACCATTGTTATTATCACCCACCATCGATAGCGCATTTCACCAAATGTTGCATGCATGACTCAAGTCCGAGAAAAATTTGCATCTCTCAAAAGTAGACACCAGGCATTGCAACTGACTACCACACATTTGCAGGAGTAGTTAAATTCTTTGACCATTGAGAACGCTTCCTTGAATGCACGCAATCAGGAACTATGTGAGGCTTAACACTCATTAGTGTTAGAATTGGAACAAAAGACTAAAGAAGCCCTCATAGATGTAGAGAACCTTCTACATGCCCAAACAGTACAAAACACCATGCTTACACGAAATATGGGACTATTAAGACATCATCTCACATCCACCAAAGAAGAGAACCATAGGCTACAAGAATAGAATCGTGAGAACTTTGAAGCTGTATGGATCGACCTGACAAAACATTAAGTCCCAGCAGATTCAAAGCGATCCCCTCTGAGATTATGCAAGTATTATTGGATGATCACGTGCAATTACTAGATGACTACGACAAAATACTATAGGCAGATCACAAAGCCTTACTATTGAAGGAACCGGCACAACCAAAAAGTGTCCTCGAAGTCACACCCTAGAAATCCTAGATGAAGTAAATACTTTACGGGCACGTGTACTTGATCTTCAAACTTAGATTGCAACTCACTCAGAACCCCCAAGGCCATATTCCCTACCAGAGATCCCTGCTGAAGAAGAAACTAAAACAATTTTTAAGATCTTTCATTGCATCAAAGCACCACATGTCAATACCCCAAGATTTGAGCATGGCAACCAAGACCTCGCATATGACATGAGCACCATGCCATCACTTCGGGTATGTTACACATTGCACTGCCACATTAAGTATTTACGTACATGTTATAAGATGACTTTTGAAGAGATGTTCAGGATGGGCTTATGGGAATACCATTCTGAAGTTTTTATCAGTCGGCCTACCCATCTACTTCAATTATTTGCTTGCGAGCAACTTGTATATTCAACACACTAATGACTTCCACCTCTCGACGAACCTCAGGTGATAGACTGGGAAACATTAGAAGCTGATCTTGTATGAGATATTCCCATTGCGGAGCACACCCTCGCACAAGACCTCTTGCAAAATTACATTATGCAGACCCCACAACAAGGCTGCCAGGGACGACAAACGTGAGAGGGAGGGGGTGTTGGCAACAACCAAAGACATTGACGGAGAGGGGGGCCAGACACTTCATTTTTTTCAGGAAATACATTTTATGATGTTCTCTTCAAACACAAAATAGTGACTTCATCACTTTTGTAATATATATATATATATATATATATATATATATATATATATATATATATATATATATATATATATATATCATAAAACACTCACTTTTGTATTTACTAGCTCCATTTTATGCAAGACAAGGAGTCCTTGAGCTTAACAAGCTTAGCTAGAATGAATATACCAATTTTGGTAATTTTTAGATTCGTTTAGACATCCACTGAATAACCCCTAGAACTCATTTTCTAGCTATGCCAGACACTAGATGTGAAACCGATTAAAATTAGACTATAATCTATAAAAAGAGCTAGAGAGCTCATTTTTGAGGTTGGATTTTGTTAGCTAGTGTGAGCTTTGAGCTTTTAATAGTGTTATTGAGAACTATACCTTCTACCTTCCATTGTGTCTTGTTTGTCTCTTCCTTGTGTGTGTATGTGTCTGTGCATCGTCATGCTTCTCACCTTCACATTCACTACTTGCATTCACGATCTTCATATCACTCTTATCTCTTCCGTGGATTGACATTAAGGAGGTGGAGCTTCTTAACATGGTACTTACCATTGTGTGAGAGCAACACACCTCCATACGACTAGAGGTGACATCTCGACCATTGGAATGGTGGAACCACTATGGATATGGTCATCCACATATGTCACAACATGCTTTGGAAGTTTTGGCTTAGGTATATATGTATTTTTTTAAGCTCATTGAATAATTACTATTCAAAATTTAATTGTGTCATGGCTCATTATGCATATAATCATTGATCACTGATTTAGGATTCATCTACGTCACCTTGTGAGCGCAATTGAAGCACGTTTTCTCTAGTGCACACCAAGCTCCGCAATTGCTTGTGCTGCACAGCTAGAGAGAGTGGTCTTTTGTAAGGCCAACTTATGTTTATTACACAGCTTGAGGGATCTGAAAGGTCCTAAATAGGTATGTTGGTGAAAAATGCAGTAATAGTTTTTCTAATTATACATATGTATTTTTTAATAATCAAGTTTCATATGTTTTCCAGGTGTTACCTTCTGTATTTGAGTCCGCTCTTACGACAGTTAATGAAGTTCAAGTAGAGTCCTCTATTCATGATGAACAAGATGACATCTATCGTATATTACATTTGGAGCTCGAGACTATTGATTGACGAGTTAAGAGAGCTCGCTCACAGAGGCTATCCAGATCGAATCATTGCACTCTATGGTCAACTCTTTCTCTTAAGACCCGCACATACTAACCATCTCATCAATTTGCAACCTCAGAAAGTGCCACTTCATCTCCTACGTTTGCAACACAACTCGATCTGTCCATCTGTTGCTCTAGCACAATGGTAAGTACCACGTTAAGAAGCTTCACCTCCTTAATTGTCAATTTGCGGAAGAGATAGGAGTGATATGAAGATCGTGAATGTGAGATGAAGTGAGAGTGATGGTGAGAAGCATGGAAATGCACACACACATACACACACACAACGAAGAGACAAGCAAGACACAATGGAAGAAGAGAAATCAACTCTATTGCTCAAGAACACTCTTACAAGCTCAAAATAGCTCTAAGCTCACACTAACCACCTTCAAAAATGAGCTCTCTAGCTCTTTTTATAGTTTCTAGACTAGTTTTGACCAGTTTCACATCTAGTGACCGGCATAGTTAAAAAATAGGTCCTAGAGGCTATTTGAAAGGGTAAGCGATGTCTAAAAATAACCAAAATTGGTACGAGCATTCTACCTAAGCTCCTCAAGCTCGAGGACTCCTCGGCTTGCACAAAATGGAGCTAGAAATTGGAAAATGGGTTTTTGTCTATATTACATATGTTACAGAGTGATGAAAATCACTGTTGAATGTTTGAAGAAGTAATAAAAAACATATTTGTTTGAAAAATTGATCCGACTGACTCCCTGCTCCGTCTTTACATGCTTCTGCGTCGTCTGTGCCTCTGGCTGCTTCCAACACCCCCTCCCTCTCGCTTCTGTCGTCCCTGACAGAACCTTGTTGTGAGGTCTGCCGGATATAGTTTTGTAGGAGGTCTTGAGCGAGGGTGTGCTCGGAGATACGAATGCCTCGGGCGAGATCTGCCTCGAGTTTCTCCCAGTCTATTGGTTGCGGTTCTTCTGGTGGCGGGAGTTGATAGTGTGTGGAATAGACCATTCGTTCACAGGCAAATAAGTGCAATAAATGTGTAGGCCTGCTTATGAATACCTCTGAATGGTATTCCCAGAAGCCGGTTGTGAACATCTCTTTGAACGTCTGCTTGTAGCACGCCGGTAGGTACTTTATTATGCAATGCCAGGCATAACACACCCGTAGCGATGGCGTTGTACTCATATCATATACTAGATCGAAATTGCCATGCTCAAAGCCCGGGGTGTTTACTTGAGGTGCCTTGACGCGTCGGAAGACTTTAAAAACCATTTGCATCATGTCAAAGATTTTGACAGTCATGTGCGCCGCTATATCGTCCATATGCTTTAATCTAGGGAGCCAGTGGCGAATTGTGGCCATCATGTAGCCCACTGTTGGTAACTCGCTGGGTGGCTTGAAATATGGGTAATTTAACCAATCCTGGCACTGCCTGTTATTTTGCACTTTAATAGCAAATGCTGTCCAGGAGCGGCGACGTGGCACTGGTCCCCAACATGGGTTATATTTTAAGTGCAAAGGTGCCTTTACCCATGTACTCATCATCTCTGGATACTTCTGTAGTAAATCTTTGCGCCACTCTGGTTGATAGATCTCTCCTTGCTGCGCATCCAGTGGCAAATCGTCCTCCTCGAATTGAGTAGCATGCAATGGTTTCTTACCTGTTTCTTTCTCTATGGCTAACTGGTATTCAGCCATTAACATGAAATATGGTTTGTACTATAGCTCATGCCCAGATATATATCGACGAGGGGCTAAATGAGAAAAGAATGGTGACTGTAAGATTCTCTCTTCAATCATGGCCATGGCATGTAACTGTGCCTCTACTCTGGCCGAGTGTGTCGTTCCAAGCTCCTCAATTGTCTTCATCCACGCGGGGGTCGGAAGTTCATAAGTCATCTGGCCTTCGGCCGTGACGCGTCCGCCTGGGATGGGTTGTGGCTCGTACGCCTCTTCAAACGTTTCCTCCACCAGAATGGTTACAGTTTCTTCCTCAGCTGGTAGCTCTGGTGGGGAGTCTGGCCTTGGTGGTGCTTCATATACTGCAATCCTTGATTCAAGATTTGATACCTGGGCCCGTAATGTGTTTAGTTCCTCTAAGATGTCAGGAGAGGGGTCCACAAGTGCTGGTAGTTCTTGGTGTGCAAGTGCTCTTAACTGGAGTACTTTATGATCGTCTTTTAGCTTTTGATAGTCCTCATTCATGCGATCGTATTCATCGAGTAGTCTAACATGATCCTCTAGCAGCATTTTCATTGATTCTGAGGGAACGGCTCTGAACCGACTAGGACTTAAAGGTTGGTCAGGGTGGTCGAGGGCAGCTTCTAAATTCTCTCTATTTTGATCCTGTAATCGCTGGTTCTCTTCCTTTGCTGCTGCTAGGTGTCTTCGTAGTAAGCCCATATTCCTCGTTAGCGTTGCGTTGCGAATTGTCTGGGCTCTAAGCAAATTGTCAAGATCAGCAGTGGCTTCCTTGGTCTTTTCTTCGCTTTCTAGTTCTAATTTATGATATGGCTCTCGTAATTCTTGGTATCGGCTGTTTAGTGAGGCATTTTCAATCGAGAGTGAATTCAGCTGCGACTGTAATTGATTCGTCGTGTTCTGCAGCGTCTGGTAGTTGTTTCCTAGAGATGTGAACTCATCTCGGACTTGAGTCATGCAAGCAAACATTTGTCGGAATGTTGTATCTATAGTGGGTGATAATATTACAGATGTTCCTAGTGAAGATGCAGTGGGTGTAGATGCAATGGGAATGGGGAATGGGGGTGGGAGAGTGGATGCGGTGGTGATTATGGAAAATTGTGATGTGCCTAAATATGGTTGTGAAGTGAATGAAGTAAGTGGTGGTGCAGTGGGTGGTGAGATGTCCATGTCACTGGACGTGTCAAGTGCGGTGACAGTGAATAATGGTGTGATTGTGGGTGCTTGTGATGGTGTAAATACTGGATTTACAAATGTTGACGAATAATTTACAGGGGGGTTTTCGTGTAGGCCTTGGTGGAAAGGGGAGAGAGGAATGGCAGTGGGTATAGTAGGTGAAACTGGGGAGAAGGTTAGTGGAGGTAGGAACGGAAAAAGGTGTCTGGGAGGTGTGGGGAAGGATGGGAAGGATGGAGGGAGAAAGGGACCAGATGGAAAAGGGAAACGTCCTAGTGGTTAGATTAGGTTGAGTGGGTGCGGGAAGGGTTAAAGGGAGGGCTGCGACAAAAGCTGATGCTACAACACTATTGAAGGACGGTGAGGGTCCGGGAGAGGCAGGGTGTGCAGGTGAGATCGGATGTACAGGGGAGAGTGGAGGGATGGGCGAGATGGGAGGTGAAAGAGGGGTAGTCGGGGTGGCGGGTACTTCGATGGCAGTCGTGGTGGTGGGTGCAGCAGTGGTATGGGGTGGGGAGTCGATGAGGATCGCTTCTTCGGCCGCAGGTCTTTCGGGAATCAGGCGTGCTTCTTGCGTTTGCTGGGATGGCTGAGCACCTGTTGGTACTCGAATATATTCTCCCGGTTTTGATAATAAGCGAACTCTACGAGGGTCAAACTGTGGGAGTGGCTTTCTTTGCAAGTATCTGAGTGCTTCGTTGGAGCCTACTGATTTGACCAGCTCTCTGAATCCTTTGATGTATGTGTCTTCGAATCCTCCTGTGATGAGTTCTTGTTCTATTATCGCTTGACTCTCTTCCTCAGTCAGCTTTTTGCGTGCCCAAACTCTTTCCATAGTTCGATATAGCTTTTTGATGGCTAACGTATAAGCTACAGCTTCAAAGGTTGCATCTTCATGTGTACTTGTATCACCGTGTGTGTCTGTTTGTTGTCCTTGGCCATCTGTTTGTTCTTGGGATTCATGGGTTCCCTGGCTAGCTTCATCGTCTCCTTCATCATCATCTGTTGTTGTTCTTTCGTCATCCGAGCTGGATACGATTTGTCCTCCTGGTTGATCTCGGGGTGTGGTCGGGTAGCTCAGTCGTTCATATTCCTGTGAAAATATCTGTCCTTCTGAGAACTAAAATTCACTAGACATCACATCATGCATCTCGAAATCAAACGTTGTGTTTAGTGGTTCCGCCTCCATATTTGGTATTGGAAAAGAAAAAGCTTCCGCACCAATAGTGGTGGGAACTTCTGTTGCGGTGGTAGTAGGTTCTGGAGCGGTGGCTGCTTGAGCAGTGACCGTGGTGGTGGTCGCCTCTGCTGTAACTGGTCTGGATAACCTGATGCGAATAGGTTGCATAGGGGTAGCGGCTTCCGTAGGCGACTGTTCAGGTGAGGGTTGCGGTGACGGTGATTCAGGGACTTGGAGGCATGGGATAGTGCCTCTCATACGTTTTCCGGCTCGTCCTTTGCTAGCCTTCCTAGCTTTCTTGGCGGTCCCTTTAAATGCTTTCAGTTCTTCACTCGTCATAGCACGCTCGATGGGTATATCATACGCTAAGCATATATATACGATCCTTGCGAGGGTGCAGCATCCATTGATTACCTTCTTTCTTTCCCAATGGTGTTGTGCCAAGTAAAGCTGATCAATGATCCAGCTTGCTAAATCTACTGTCTGGGGTCCAGTACATGCCAGATATAAACCAAACCAAATTCTTTTGTGGGGCATTGTAAATCGGTCCTGCCCGGGAAAAGCAAAGTGTTGCATACATATTCTCAACGGTTTATATAACTCCGGGGTGATAGCTGAAATATCCTCCCACTTTGTAACATCACCACGTTGCATGGGTTCTGGGATCAATCTTTCGCGCTCTGTTGGAGTATGCATCCCATGGATTTTGATAGCTGCACGAATTAAGTCTTTGGACAGATAAAACCTCCTGAATGGGGGGTCATTCACTAGGGATGGCAAGATAAATGTGTCGGGTAGATCTTTGTTCTCCGAAGCCGTCAAGGTGGTGACTAAGTAAAAACATCTGTAAAAGTCAGGCTTAGGTAAAGGGTCACTAAAATATTCAGTAAAACCGGCTCTTGCCCAAACATGTGTTAAATCTTCTGTATTCTGCAATCCTTCGAATTCTCTGGAGAAGAATTGGTACTTGGCCCATGTGCGGTAATCAAATGCTAGGTTGGCTTCAAATATAAAATCTGCGTCTGCTAACGGTCCTGCTAGTCCTTGGAACCAGTGAGAATTGCGATGAATTTTCTCAGTATACCCTCGAGGAGGGTCGTCAATCGGCATCGTTCTTGGAAATCCTTGGAACTTTGGTGGTTGAGCTGTCGGAAGGGTCTCCGCGAGTAGTTCTCCTATATTGGCCATTGGTGCACTCGGGCCAGCTTCTGATGGTCCTTCAGCCTGCATGATGTATTATGCGAGTGCATGGCGGATCTGCTACAAAAGATTAACACATTAGCATGGAAATTAATCATGATCCCATTAAAGTGAGACCGCAATCCCTTTCCATAACCGATATGTAACCCGTGTAGCTAAGTGGTGTGATGTGGTTAATGGAATGATTATTGCAGAACTAATGCAGGTCTCTAGACACCTACATGCTTCAGATTATGCATACATTTCTTGATGAGATTTTATTATGAGTTATGTGGGGTTATGGTGTGTGAATTTATACAAGGTTCAAATGTAAGTGATTTATTACAAGGATGGAGATTAGTTGGGGTGGGAGTGGTGTCATACAATGGGTTAGGGGAAGTCTTCTGGACACGTTTTGGTATCCATTTCCTAAGAGGTTCTGAGCGGATGGTGTGTTTCTTCTGAGGGAAAAAAGATGGTATCGGAGGTGGTGGTATTGAAGGGTGAAGAGATTTCGGCGGGGTGTATAATACATGGCTTGATGGTTGAGCTATGATACATGGTTTGGGTATCCAAATCTGGTTGGGTGTGGGTCTATTCTTGAGGTACTTTTTGGCGATCCAAATTTGTCGAATGTTCTGACTCGTAGAAGATTGTTGAGAACACTTTGGATACTGTCTCTGATTCTTCTGAAACTGTGTTCTGTCCTTGTCTGCCTCGTTGCAAACTGTCGAAGGTTTCTGTCCTTTTGGCACCCATATTTGTCTCGTGCCACTTGTTCTATGATGCTGACACTGCTGCTTTCTTTGTGTTGTCTGGTGGGGTCGTCGGTCTGGGTTCCTTTGTCGTGGTTGACTCTTTTGTGGTAGAGGTCGCATGGACGCTCTGCTTTGGAAGAGAAGGGAGGTCCAACACTTGCGTGAACTACCCATTAGGAAGTGTTCCATTTTGTACCTTTAATCTAGGCCAGTCCGTAGTAAGTGTGGAAGGATGGACACTGCAACTGATAGTGTCCATTTGGCCGGTGATGAAGTCCACCTGACCTCTGATGGTACCCATCTGGCCGCTAATCGTCCCCATCTGTCCACTGCTAGAAGACCAGGGGAAAATCTCTTGACAACCTTTTAGTTGGCAACTATCCATCGGCAAGCTCTCATGGGTTGACTTTGGAGGGAGCATGCTTAGCCGAGGGATCTGCCCAAATATCTTCCGGTCTTCCATCGCCAGTGTTTCATAGGGTCGCGGGTCATGTTCCTCAGGCGGAGGGTTGTTAGGGAAGTCAAGCCGTATCACTCGCTTCTGATCTAAGGTTCCAATCTGCAAGGAGCCTTGTCTAAGATTTAGGTCCACTGAGTGATCGTATAGCCAATCTTGGCCAAGGATTAGGGGTTCTATCAAGTCCTCGTCATGGCACACTAGTAGCTTTGCTGTCATGGTCACATCCTGTATGAGTATAGAAAGGTCCACCTCACCCATGCAAGGGGTTTCCATGCCTCCTAGCCCTATGAGGTATGCCTCAATTGGCCGCATTTCTATTCCTGAGTCCTTGTAGTGGGACCATCTAATCGCACTAGTTGCAGCACCTGAGTCGATTAAAGCCCTGAGCTCTTGGCAAGGGTTTCCGTGCTCTAGCCTGACTATAATGAATGGTCTCCGATCCACTATCTTAGGATTAGTTCTTGACTTTACTTCACACATGGCCATGGGATATCTGGGTGTTGTTTC
This sequence comes from Ceratopteris richardii, assembly GCA_020310875.1. Taxonomy (NCBI): domain Eukaryota; kingdom Viridiplantae; phylum Streptophyta; class Polypodiopsida; order Polypodiales; family Pteridaceae; genus Ceratopteris; species Ceratopteris richardii. The sequence goes on from MU260068.1 coordinate 270,629, forward strand.
CAGTTGGTTATAATGTTCTCTCCCTAGTCCTTGTCTTCTTAACTTCATGCGTTTAATGCGTTCTATAGCTTTTGCCTGAGCTTCAGCACGTATTCTATTCTCTTCCTCCTTACGCTTCTTTGCCAACGTGAGTCGTCTAAGCATATCCTCAGTAAGAGGTTCTTGATATAACTTGACTCTACAGCCACCAATGTAATTAGGCATTATGTCTCCTTCTAAGGTGGCTAATTGTACTGCTCCACTTGTCGAGAGTCTGTTAATGATCATAGGTCCATAACCTCGCTTTTCTAATTTCCGTGCATGTTGTTTCAGCGTATATACTAGGACTAAATCTCCTTCTTTTAAGCCTTTATCCTTCACATGTGCATCAAAATATGCTTTTTGTCGCTTCTTTGCCGCGTATATTCCTGTTGCTGCTTTCAGCCTGGTTTCTCTTAATCGTTCCAAGTCCATTATTCTTGCTGATAATTCATGGCCGGTCCACTGATGTTCTTGTGCAACCTTAAGGGTCGGTATCAAGAAGTCCAAAGGAAGCACAGCATTCTGACCAAAAACCATCTGAAAGGGAGTTGCATTGAATACGGTCTTGTAGGCCACTCGATATGCCCAAACAGCATGATGTAAGTGTTTGTCCCAATCTGAACGTTTGTTGTTCACGAGTTTCGTCAGTACATTACAAAAGATCTTGTTAGAGCTTTCAGCCTGACCATTGGCTTGAGGATGATATGGTGCGGATTTCTTGTGAATCACCATAAAATCCTGTAACAAATATTCAATGACTTGGTTTAGAAAGTGATTTCCTCGATCGCTCACTAACTCTATAGGCAATCCATATCTTGTAAAGACATTTTCAAATAAGAATTTTGCAGTCGTGTGTGCATCATCCTTTTTCGTGGCTTTTGCCTCTACCCATTTGGTAAGATGATCCGTCGCAACAATAAATTCATACCTTTTGCAGGGGGGTTAATGGGTCCTACAAAGTCTATACCCCATTTAGAAAATGCACGTCCTCCCATCATAGGTTTCAATGGCATTTCATCTCTCAGAGTAGGAAATTGAGTTCTTTGGCACACATCACATCTCTTTACATAGGTATGTGCATCCATGTGAAGAGTGGGCCACCATAATCCTGCAAAGAGGATGGCTTTGATTATCCGATCGGGTCCAAAATGACCTCTTGCAACACCTTGGTATGCAGTTTCTAGTACGCGCAAATAATCGCTTTCATGAACATATTGTCTTAAGTATCCATCTCGTCATCGTTTGTATAGGTTGTCGCCAATAAGTGAATAGTCTTGAGCTTCCTGCTCTAGACTTCTTTGTCGTGCTAAGGTCATTCCTTGAGGGAATGTTTTCGTCCTCAAGTATGTCACTAAAGGTTCACTCCATTCTGGTGTGAGAGACACGTGATAGAGTGTAGCATGTTCTACTGGTGGTCTTTCACAACAAACACGGCATTCTTTACACAACTTGTAGGCATATGCTTCCATCGAAGGCCAATATACTCCTAGTCTATGCAGAGTCTGCAATGTACGATGGTTCGAGTGATGTTGCTTTAGTGCACCTATGTGTGCTAAGTGCAACCAGTTTGCATGTTCTGATTCATCTACACAACAAGCAAGAATCTTTTGATTGTCTTGTTTATATATACTTCCTGCTATGATTTGATATCTTTGAGACTTGGTAATCTTTACCCTAGGATTCTTGGGTCCATATGTGAGAATAGGGACTATCGGCTTAGCCCATTCTGGTGCTATCTCAAGGTTAAACAAATATGCATCTGGTAATTCATCTACTATTCCTTGAGGAGCTTCTCCTGTGGTTAGTCTCGAGAGGTGGTCAGCTCTAAGATGTGTTTTTCCTTTCCTGACTACTAGCTCAAAGTCGTACTCCATGAGTAATAGAAACCAACGTATTAGTCGTCCCGTGTTACATGGCTTATTGACTAAATACAATATTAATGCTTGATGATCTGTAAAGAACTTGAACTTGTTCGCTAGCAGATAATGTCTGAATTTCTTCACTGTGTAGATCATTCCTAACCCTTCTCGTTCCGTAGTGGTGTAGTTTCTTTCTGCTACGTTCAACTGTCTGCTCGCGTAAGCTATGGGGAGATCTATATTTCCTTCATTCGTGGGTTGTGCTAACACACATCCTATGGCATAGTTGGATGCATCTACATGTACATGGAATGGCTTGCTCCAATCTGGGGTTGTCAATATAGGTGCTGAGCACAAATGTCTTTTAAGTTCATTGAATGAATTTTCACATTCATCTGTTCATTCAAACTTGGTTAAAAGAGAGTATAGAGGCTTGGCTATGATTGCATACATGTGTATGAATCGTCTATAATAACCACAATGTTCCATAAATGCTTGTACCTCTTTTACATTAGTTGGCCTAGGTAGATCTGCGATTACTTTTACTTTTTCTTCATCCGTAGAGATTCCATTCTTTGACACAATGTGTCCTAGAATTTTACCTTGTCTGACCATGAAAACGCACTTTTCTAGGTTCAAACAAACCTGATATTCTCGACATTTGTCAAATACTTGTCTTAATTCTGGGATATGCGTCTATCTAACATTCGAATGAGCACATAGGTCATCGACATAGACTTCCAAGTTCTTGCGTAAGAATTCCTTAAAAACATGACACATGAGTCGCTGGAAAGTGGCGGGTGCATTTGTTAAGCCGAATGGCATCACACGAAATGCAAATATGCCCCATTCTGTGGCAAAAGCTGTCTTGTGTTGATCTTTTGGAGCAATGGCTACTTGATTATAGCCTGAGAATCCTTCAAGAAAGCTGTAAACTTCCTTGCCCGCAACTCTTTCCAAAAGGTGTTCCGTGATAGGAAGAGGATAACTATCTCTAATCGTGGCGGCATTAACTTTTTTAAGGTTAATACACACACACAATTTTCCATTCTTCTTGGGCACAACCACAATGGGGGATACCCATTCGGTATACTCAATCTCGTAAATGAATCCTGCTTCTATCAAACGATCTATTTCTTCTTTAATCTTCGCAGCGTAGTTATCATTGTATGTGTATGGTTTCTGTTTCGTAGGTTTCGCATCTGGAGTCATAGGGATTCTATGAGAACATATATCCGGGTCTACTCCTTTCAAATCTTTATAACTCCAAGCGAACACATCTCTATATTCGCGCAATAGGGCCACTAATTCTTCTTCTTCTTCAGTTGTCAAATCATGCCCTATGTATGTACACTTCTCTTCTTCTCCTTCTATGGCTACTATTATTTTTTTGGTTTTCTCTCGATTATCATATACTTCTCCGTCGTTAGCTTTTCTGTTAGGCATTCGTACCATGATCCGTCTATCTTCTATTTCATATTTCTTGAAGTTCTCTGGTACCTCAAACAAAGATCCTTCTTCTTCTTAGGTGGTTTCTTTCTTCTTTTTTTTCTTGCCTTCATTCTTAGTAGTTACTTCTGTGGCTAACCTTGTTGGGAAAGATGGATGGATGATCCAGGAGAGTGAGTAGATGCTGCTAAACCTACTTTGCACCAGCCCTCTTTTCCTTTAGAGTTGATTAGTAGACTCACTTAGCTTCCAAATGACACCAAGAAATGGTATATGTATTTTGGAAATGATGTATGTAATGATTGAATCAAAACAGACTACTTTGCAAATCACAACTCAAGAAAAAACTTCTATTTTGGTCTTGACACCTGCTCAGAGTTTTACTCAGTGTGACCAGCACACTAACAATTGATAAAATTCCTTCTAGAGATATTCAATTAGCTTAGCAAGCTACCATTTGCAAGTGGAATGATATAAAATGACAAACTATACTCAGAGAAATCACTTTAGCAAAATTTGGATTACCCCCAACTTTTTAGGAGTGTTGCAGAGATAGACCAGAGAGCACCTCGACGACGATTTCTCCGAAATGGCTGAACCAAATCACTTCAAAGTTTGTAGGCATGTAGATGACTTTGAGCTGAATCCAACAAGCTTTGAATCACTGAATTTGGTGAGTAATCACTGAGATATGCCCTTGTGAAGTTGACAGACTTTGGAGTAGATACTCAGAGAACACAGAGATGATAGATGTAAATGTATCTATTAATTCACATTGATGTACAATCTCATTGGCATGACAAGCATTGCCCAATGATGTAGAGAGGTGTGGGCTATGGTGTAGCTCTCACACACACTCAGTGACAGTAGAATGGAGCTCGGAAGTACACTCTACTACCCGCGACTTTTTGATCACTTTTTATATATGATGACTAAGAATTTGAATTCAAATTCAAATCCTTGGCTCCCTTTAATCAAGTCTCTAAAAGATTGGAGATATTCTCTCAATCATGTAATCTACTTTTCCACGAATCAATTAGGTGAGTGATTACAAAAGATTCCAAGTCATTTAGACTGTTACATGAGGTAAAGTGGTAATAAACCACAAGCATATGTTCCTATGGTTCTTCATTCATGTAAGTCTTCATGATATCTTGCAAGCCAAATGTGTAGGCTTGTGACTTACACCAACAGCTCCCCCTCAAGCCAAACATTTTGGCTTAAGTCTTCATCTTCAATCTTCAAGTATGTCCTGCAATCCAATCATAGATTTGAACCTGCAAAGTTTGGTTCCATCCAAAGCTTTAGTGAGTAAATCTGCACATTGCATGTTGGTAGACACATAGGTCAAAATGAATGTCCTTGCTTAGCAACTTTTCTCTCACATAATGATAATGAACTTCTATGTGTTTGGTTCTGGCATGATAGATAGGATTAGCAGCAAGGTGAAGAGAACTTGTATTATCTCTAAAGATAATTGGAGGCCTTGTGTATAGGCCCAATTCTGTATACAAAAGTTTAATCCAAATTGCTTCTTGAGTGGCATTAGCTAGCCCTCTATACTCTACCTTTGTGGATGACAATGCCACAGTTGGTTGCTTCTTTGCAGACCATGAAATAGGTTTGTCACCTGCAAAAGATATGTATCCTGATGTGCTCCTCCTATCATCCTTGCATCCTGCCCAATCTGCATCTGAATAGACTTTAATATCAATATCTGAAGTGAAAGGAAAGTACAAACCATGGTTCTGTGTACCCTTGAGATACTTCATGATTCTCTTGGCAGCCTCTAGGTGAGGTATCCTTGGTTTGTGCATGAATTGACTCAGTACACTAACACCATATGCAATATCAATTCTAGTTAAGGTAGCATAGTTCAAACTACCTACCATACTCTGATAACCTGTAATGTCTTGGACTTCATCACCTTCATGAGCACTTAGCTTTACATTTACCTCCATTGGAGTGCTTGCTACTTTAGCATCCTGCAATTGAAATTTCTTTAACGTGTCATGTACATACTTCTTCTGAGTGATGTATATCCCTAAATTAGTGTAAACTAACTCAAGACCTAAAAAATACTTCAATAATCCAAGATCATTGATCTTGAATTCCTTCATCATTTGACTTTTAATATTTATGATCCCATTGATATCATTACCTGTAATGATGATGTCATCAACATAAACACAAAGATAGATTACCTCTGAATTACTTCTTTTAATAAACAAAGAAGTATCTGATTTGCTCATGACAAATCCTTGGACTTGGAGGTATGTGGTTAACCTGTAATTCCATGCTCTAGGTGCCTGCTTTAGTCCATACAAGGCCTTCTTTAATTTGCAAACATAAGTTACCTTCTTAGGGTCTTCATAGCCAGGAGGTTGTGACATATAAACTTCTTCTGAAATCCATCTATTCAAGAAAGCATTCTTGACATCCAATTGGTACATGTTCCAATTCTTGGATGCAGCCACACTAACCAACACTCTGATAGTTGGCATTTTTGCCACAGGGGAAAACGTCTCCTCATAGTCAATGCCTTGGGTTTGTGCAAAACCCTTGGCTACCAATCTAGCTTTGTACCTGTTAATTGTGCCATTAGAATTCCTTTTTAATTTATAGATCCACCTAGACCCTATTACCTTCATTGAGTCCTTCTTGGGTACTAACTCCCATGTATCACTCTCTTTGAGTGCTTCAATCTCTTCATCCATAGCTTCTTTCCACTATGATTTGGTGATGGCTTCTTCATATGAACCTGGTTCCTCATTTAACAAATCCTTTGCAAGATAAACTGAATGTTTAGTAACAAGAGATGTATCATACCCATATCTGATAGGTTTTTTGCTTTCTCTCTGAGATCTTCTTATTGCCTGAGTTGATGTTTCTGGTATGTCTTCAAGCTTCTTCATCTTCATTTTGCCTTTGGACTTCCATGCCTTGAATTCTTCAAGGTTGATTGTATCTTCATCATCTGAACTTGAGTCTTCTTTCTGGATTGGTTCCTCCTTTGTGAGCTTTGGAAACTCTTCTTCCAAATCATAGGGTAGGTTGACTTTCCTGCATTCATTCTCATACCAAGAGTCATTCTCATCAAAGATCACATCTCTGCTTACCATGAATCCCTTATTGGTAGGGTTATAAAATCTGTAACCTTTTTTATTTAAATCATACCCAATGAAAATACATTTTTCAGCCTTTGGATCTAGCTTTCCTCTTACTTGTGAGGGAATGTGCACATATGCTACACATCCAAAAATTTTGCAATGATCTAATGATGGTCTCTTACCATGCCAAGCTTCATAAGGTGTCATACCATCAAGTGACTTTGATGGCAACCTGTTTATGAGATAGGTGGCAGTAGAGACACTCTCTACCCATAGATAATTAGGCAACTTTTTCTCATTAAGCATAGATCTAGCTGTCTCAACAATTAACCTATTCCTTCTTTCAGCTACCCCATTCTGTTCAGGAGAGTACCTTGTGGTTATTTCCCTTTTGATGCCTCTGTCCTGCAAGAAGTCCTCAAATTCATTGGAGAAGTATTCACCTCCTCCATCTGACCTTAGCCTCTTCAAATTTCTTCCTGCCTGATTTTCAACTAGTGCAAGATATTTCTTAAAACAATTAAACACCTCATCCTTGTGCTTCATATAGTATAACACAGTCCATCTGCTATAATCATCAATGAAAGACACATAGTACCTTGAACCTGAGACTGAGGGATCTTTGCTAGGTCCCCAAACATCTGTATGCACCAATTCTAGGTAATCTTCATGCATATATCCTTTCCTTGTGTAGGGCAATCTGTGGGACTTACCAAATTGACAAGCTCCACACTTATAGATCATGTGTTGCTTGGATACATTGGGTATCCCAAGCACACTTTGGTCCCTGCACATTTGCTTTAAGGTCCTTTCACCTATGTGACCTAATCTCTTGTGCCAAATCTCAAGCTCTGAAAGTGTCTGATCCTTATAATTGTATAAAGCAATGTTCTTTGTGTCTTCTAACTCAAAAGTGAATAGTCTACCTGATTTTTCTCCCTTGGCTATCCTTTTGAATCCATGCCTTGGGTCCTCCACATATGCTCCATGTTGATTGAATCTGACCTGCAACCCTTTCTCTACAATCTGACCAACACTCATTAGATTCTTTGTAATGGTTGGTACATAAAGTACCCTGCTCAACAAATTCTGATTACCATCACATGTCTTCACATTTCCAATTTTAACTACAAAATGCTTTGTATCATCACCTGTTTGGACTTGGTTTTTACCTTTGGGTTCCTCAAGATCAGAGAGTAGTGCCACATTACCAGTCACATGATTTGAACACCCTGAATCAATATAAAATAAATGATCATCATTTGTACCTAACTTTGAAGTCATGTTCATGATCAAGAGAGAGTCATCCTGCTCCTCTGTATAGTTGTTGTAGTCCTTTCTATTTCTGAATCCTCCTTGGTAGTTACTATTGTAATTGTTGTTGTAGTTGTTGTTGTAATTGTTGTTGTGTCCTTGGTGTTGGTTGAACCTTCCTCTAGACTGAGAATATCCACCTCTTTGGTAGCCTCTTCCTCTCTGATTTTTGTAATTCCTGTAACACTCATCTGTGGTATGGTTTGATAAGCCACAAATGTTACATGGTGATGAATTATAGGGTCTCCCCCTACCTTGCTTACCTCCTCTGCCTCTACCTCTTGAAGATCTACCTCTCCCTGCATAGTTAGCTTGGGAGGTAGAGCCTTCATCTTCTACCTTCTTATTTTTGCCTTTATCCTTAACCTTCTTATCAGTGTATAGGGCAGAGGAATTGTTACCTTTGGATGTGCCTCCATTCTTTGTGAGCTTTGCTTCATGTGTGAATAGTTGACCCATGAGAGTTGTAAGATTTGGGGTATGCATGTCCATGTAGAGATCCATTGCAGTGGTGAAGCTTTCCCACGTATCATCAGCCTTGATTCCATTGATTACCTGCCTCACTATTTGTTCTTCTTCAATCTCTTCTCCTATGCTTGCTAACTCGTCAGCAACATCCTTGATCTTGGCCACAAATTCTAAAACAGCTTGCTTTGGTTGCTTCCTTAGTGTTGTGAACTCAATCCACAACTGATTTTTTCTAGCCCTTGTATTAGATGAAAAGTATGATGACAAGGTTTCCCAAGTCTCTTGGGAAGTCTTACAATTTCTAATATGAGGTAAAAGAAAGTCAGATATAGAGTTGAGTAGATAAGACCTTGCCAATGCATCTTTTGCGCACCATGTGTTGATCTTTTCTTGTTCCTCCTTGGTGGGTAAACCTCTTGCTTTGAATGAGGGCAATTCCTCATCTCCTGAGATGAATCCAAAGAGACTCCTTCCTTGTAAGTAGGTCTTCATCCTTAGAGACCAAGCCTGATAATTGTTCCTGTCCGACTTGTCAATAAATGAAGGAAAACCATCTCCCATTTTACCTTATTTGCTCTGATACCACTGTTGGGAAAGATGGATGGATGATCCAGGAGAGTAAGTAGATGCTGCTAAACCTACTTTGCACCAGCCCTCTTTTCCTTCAGAGTTGATTAATAGACTCACTTAGCTTCCAAATGACACCAAGAAATGGTATATGTACTTTGGAAATGATGTATGTAATGATTGAATCAAAACAGAGTACTTTGCAAATCACAACTCAAGAAAAAACTTCTATTTTGGTCTTAACACCTGCTCAGAGTTTTACTCAGTGTGACCAGCACACTAGCAATTGATAACATTCCTTCTAGAGATATTCAATTAGCTTAGCAAGCTACCATTTGCAAGTGGAATGATATAAAATGACAAACTATACTCAGAGAAATCACTTTAGCAAAATTTGGATTACCCCTGACTTTTTAGGAGTGTTGCAGTGATAGACCAGAGAGCACCTCGACAACGATTTCTCAAAAATGGCTGAACCAAATCACTCCAAACTTTGTAGGCATGTAGATGACTTTGAGCTGAATCCAACAAGCTTTGAATCATTGAATTTGGTGAGTAATCACTGAGATATGCCCTTGTGAAGTTGACAGACTTTGGAGTAGATACTCAGAGAACACAGAGATGATAGATGTAAATGTATCTATTAATTCACATTGATGTACAATCTCATTGGCATGACAAGCATTGCCCAATGATGTAGAGAGGTGTGGGCTATGGTGTAGCTCTCACACACACTCAGTGACAGTAGAATGGAGCTCGAAAGTACACTCTACTACCCGCGACTTTTTGATCACTTTTTATATATGATGACTAAGAATTTGAATTCAAATTCAAATCCTTGGCTCCCTTTAATCAAGTCTCTAAAAGATTGGAGATATTCTCTCAATCATGTAATCTACTTTTCCACGAATCAATTAGGTGAGTGATTACAAAAGATTCCAAGTCATTTAGACTTTTACATGAGGTAAAGTGGTAATAAACCACAAGCATATGTTCCTATGGTTCTTCATTCATGTAAGTCTTCATGATATCTTCCAAGCCAAATGTGTAGGCTTGTGACTTACACCAACAAACCTCACCTCATTCGTAATTTCTTCGTGTCTCTGATGGTGAGTTTCTACTTCGTAGAAGTATTCTTCCTCAGATGCAAAGGGTGGGTCCATAATAATTGATTCTAAATCAAAGTCGTTCGCGTCCTCAAATGCATCAGCGTTAGGTTCACTGCTAGGTTCACATTCTTCGATAATTGAATCACACATGATTGGCTCTATCGTGAAAACTGAAATGTCATAGCCATCCTCATCACAGTGGGGTGTCCATTGTTCTTCATTGATGGCTACGTCCATGGTTGCTAGGATTTTTGCCCAACCGTGGGGTTCGAATTCTTCGTCTGGAAACACTACAGGTGCATAGGCTGGGTCTTGAAGTGTTCTTGGATGTTGTTCTGAACCTAAGGTCCTGGCTTCTAATCGTTCTTCCTCTTGTTTTGCTACTTTACACATCCATAAATGAGTGTCCTCGTGCAACCATGAGGGGTTTGATTCTAATGAGTGCACGGATTCTGTTTCTACCCGTGTCTTATGGATGGTATTCCATTGTATTGGGGGTACATCTCTATGTGAATAGTCTTTAAGATTCACTTTAGTAGTCACTCCTAAATATTGCAAGTACAAAGAGTTTGTTCCCCAATCTTGTACAATTTGCAACTGACGCATGAATGGTCGTCCTAAAATCATCTCGTAAGCATGATTTTTCGCAAAGTCACAAATGGCGAAAGTATGCTCAAACTCTACACCACAAGTGGTGAGAGATATGCCTTCTAGTAGGCCCAATGGTTTTTCTATGTGTCCGTCAGCCATTTGCAGCTTCATCCTGGTAGGTCTTAATGCTGGCTTACCCCAACGTTTCCATAAAGCGGTGGTAGCAATGGCTACTCCAGCTCCTGAATCTAAAATGGCTTTCGTGGTGTAGCCCTGATGGGTTATTGGAAGATAAGTGTTACCTTCCTCTCCTTCGCTTACATCTCCGATCTTTTCTACGGGTATCTCAGGTACTTTCTTTTGTGATCCTATTTGTGAGGGAGTAGTAGCAAGCTCAGGGAATTGATTTGCTACATGTTTCCACAATTCCGGTTTGACCTTCAACAACTCCTCTAGAGTGAGATTACATTGTACTTTGGTATCCTTAATTACTTCCGTGTTTCTAGGGATTACTGATTCTTCATTCCTCACTATTATCGTGGGTGCTCTCATACTAATAGACTTTCCTTCCCAAGGTCCTGTGAACTGAGGTAATTCTTGCAAAGAATTAGATTCAAAACCTGTGTGTTCACTCAGCTGTTCTTCCTCTACATCATCGTAAATAGAGGGAATGTCTTGGGGAAATTGCTCTTGCAAGTCGTCTATTTCTTGAATAGGAGGATGAGTTCCTTGTTCTTTTATCCACTTCTCTTCTTGGATTTCTCTTAGAAATTCATGTGAATATCTATGTATGGAAGACAGGTTGTCTTGACTCTCTGTATTGGGTACTTGAGATAGGGATGGTGCATTCCTTTCCTGTGTCTCTGAGGTGATAGGGTTCCTATGTTGGTTCTTTTTCTCCTTGCTATCAATCAGGTATTCTAGCCTCTCCATCAGTCCTTGAAAGTGTAATTCTATTTTTGCCATGTTATTCCAATTAAGATATCTAGAGGCTTCAAACAAAGCTTGTGCTAATTCTACCATCTTCATACAAAGTTTGGTCCTCTCAATTTCTAAGTCTGCTCGAGGGTAGTTCTTTCTCATTTCTGCTACTTGGGGTCCTTTTATTCTGGCTTGATAAGCGCGAAACATCATGTCTAGGTTTTCTGGTATGGGTTCTGCTAAGGCTGATCCTGATTTCTCAGCTAGGTTCTCTTGATTCAACTCCTGTGAAGTCAATTCTTGGATTTTGGCTCTAGATTCCTTGAGACTTCCTTCCAATTCTGTTATCCTCTTACTCCATTTTCTCTTTATTCTTTCTCTAGAACTTTTCCATGAGTTTGTCTTTTTACTGCTAGATTCTCCAACTTCACTAGTTCCGGCTACTTTCTCATGATTAAGCTGTTGGTTTTGTAAGAGCGCATGGGCTCTCGTTATAGCTTGGATAGGCACGTAAGTAGGGTTAGATCCATCTGCATTGTTTACAATACCTATCACGTTGATGGGTGTCACATTCGAAGCATTCACAGGGTTTTTAGGACAATCTTTGATTATATGCTCTTTGCCACAATCGGCACAAAAGCCTTGTACATTATAATACTGTGACTGTCCCGCTGTCGGAGGATGTGGACAATCCTTTATGAAATGATCTCCTTGGCACCTAAAGCATGGTCCTCTAGGGCCCTGTCGTCTCTGCTGTCTTAATTGGGGCTGCGGATTAGGGTTTGTGTACATCACGTTAGCATAATCAGGCTCCCAACTAGGTTACACTGGTGGACTATCATGATGATATGTTTCCACGTGTTTCTGGTGACTCTGTATAGTACGCAGGTGGACTATCTACATGAGTAGAGTCAAAACTGTTTGATTTTGGGTCACTTTCAGTGATCAAGGGTGAAACGGGAACTAAAGCCCTATTGAGGTTCTCTTCTGCAGCAGCATATTTCACTGAGATGACATTAGCTGGTGGGGGTGGCTGCTGAGCTAAAACAGGTTGAGGTCTCTGTTGAGCCTGATATGGGTAGTTTTGAGGAGGCCTATAGTAATGAGGTTGAGCATTGTACTGACCTTGATATCTACCTGGCTGCTGGTATGCTTGCGGGTAGTTCTGTCTTACTGCTTGTTTGTTGTATGGGCAGTCCTGAGCCGTATGATTCGTGTATCTTCTCTCAATAGTACAGTATTGGCCAGTAGGGTTGGCTTGCAGTTGTGGTGCATTGGGACACACATTTGCCAAGTGGTCACCACCACAGGTGTAACAACGCCTGTTTGTTATTACCCTAGGCATCTGTTTACTAGAAACTCCTAGTTTCTGGGCCACTTTCTCTGCTAGGTCTTCTATTGTGCTAGACAATTTTGTAGATGCTAGAGAGGAACAGTCCGAATCTTTATAGACCTTTGAGAGTTCCAACTCCTCTCCTAAGTTATCTTCAATGTCTATACAAATTCTCACACACTGCTCTAGCGTTCTGGGTTCTTTCAAGTATACGTAGGAGCGTAGTTTAGAGCTCAACAGGCCATCTAAAAACAATGATACTTGCTTTGCCTGTGAGGGTAACTCTTGCATTGGACATCTTTCCACATATTGTCTAAACCTACGTCGTGCAAGTCTAACTGTTTCCTGAGGGGTTTGTTTGAAGCTATGAATCAAGGAAGACATGTCATGTCTAATCCCACTTTTAGAGAATTCAGTGATGAATGACTCTAAAAAGTGATGGATGTCTCTAAATTGCCTTTGTTGCAATGGTTGGAACCAAGTTAAAGTTGTATTCTTTAACGTTAGTCCAAACGCGTTATATTGCGTGAACATGTCTTCTACCTGCTCTGCTCTTAGCACTTGTTTAAATTCCGCAACATGGTCGTAGGGATCTCCTGTCCCATCAAAGTAATTCTTCATGGATTTTACTAATTGAGTGGGTCTTAATGTTCTTGCGTGTTCACATGGTCTAGGTAGAGGAAAATCATCTCTACCACCTGGTGTTCCTTGTCTATCCACTCTATTGGTCTCTGTGGTTGTTCTATCTCTCCCTAAGGGATGGTTGAAGCTTACTTCAGGCTTTTCTTTATTTTTCTCTCTTTGATTACCATGGGCTGAGGATGTTCCTGCCCCTTGTTGGTTAGCGTTTGCGTTTGTTCGAGATGGAGGGAATACTAGCTCACCTCTCCATGTGTATAGGTTTCTCGTGTGGTCCGACACCATATATACTCTTTCTGAAGTTTCATCCAGGTATACAACCTTTCCAGGTGTATCCGGGTCCTTGAATTCGTAGATTATGATGGAGCCCATCTCACTAGGTTGTTCAGTTCTGTATCTCCAAAAGGCTTCATCAGTTTCTTTATTTACAAAGAGCTCTATGCTCCTGTTATCTTGAGGGGTCCTTTCTGGAACTAGTACTCAGGTCAGTACGGATTTCCCTCTAGGTGTTCTAGGTTCCCCTAATGGTTCTTTTCCTTGAGATTTTGCTTCCGTCTCTAACTGAATTACGCCAAACTCATTGGTATTGTTTGGCTGAGTACTTAAGATGTACATCGTTCCTTCCTTGTCTATGTAGGCGTCTCTCTCGAATTTCACCACTAGACGTTCCAATCCAATGGGTTGGTCAGGGTTGTGCATTTGCACCACTTGCCTTCGCAAACCATCCTCATAGATGCGAGCATCTAATCGGTTGGTTCGGAGAAACTCTAGTTGGGTCCTATAGGGTCCTTTAGGTCTTTCTAAATATGCTATATTTGACCCTCCTTCTGGTCTTTCCGTGCTAAAAGCCATCTCTGATTCGCTCGTATCTGAACTCAACTCGTAGGGATAACCACTATTCAATTGTTGAGCCCACGATCGTGTAGTAGTCCTTACGCTTGCTTCCAAAGATCTAAGGCTCCGTCGGTCTGACTTACCTATATGTTTGCCTGACCTAAGGTTCATGAATTTACTTTGCTACTCTTCTGATCGTCAATGATTCTTTGTTCTTAACTGCTTGGTTCTTTTTAAATTCCTTTAGGTTCTTGTTTTGTTTAACTGTATGCGTCAGGAATTCGACTTCCCGTTATAATTTTGAGTTCTCGTTCCATCAGACTTAAGTTCTTTCCTTTAGGTTTTCGTGACTCACACAACTTTACTTTAGTCTTAGACTTGATAAATTAAGTCTCTTAAACTTGAGGCGTTCCTATCGTCATTAATCCACAACTACCGTTTTAGCCTAAGCTAAGAATTGACTGAGGGGGTTGAGTAATCTTCCAACCTCAAGTCAGCTTTGTTGGTTGCTCTGATGCCCAAGAAGCCGCGCTTCCCAAGCCCTATGTTCTTCACTACCTTGCTTTGGTTGCTCTTGATTGCCTTTGCTAGACCTGGAAAACTCCAATGTTAGACCAATTCCCAAATGGATGATCAAGCACTTGAGTATATGCACTTTTAAAGATCCTTCCCCTTTTTGCCCAAAATTTCAATGATTGCCCCCTGGATTTCTAGTCCCAACTATGGTGAACCTCAAATTAACTTATCTAAAAATAGACATATCCTTTATAAAAAACAATAGAGGTCACGTAGTACTCGTCACGAGCTTTCTAACGAGCTATAAAGCTCAAAAAACAGACTTCGGATGAAAAAGATATGAGCATTCAGGCCCTCGGGGGTAAAAACTGACAAACAGGTTTTTCTCCAAATATAAGCGAAGGCGTCTCCTATGAGTGCAATGGACCAAAAATTTTCCAAAAATAACCCCAAAATTGGCCAAAAAATCAAACCCTAAAATTTGCGTTTGGGGTGAGCAATCGCGATGGTCTGAGATAATCGCGATGGTCAAGGACCGTCGCGATGGTCCAGGCGAACCATCGTGATGGCGTGGAGTGCGAGCTGTCGCGATGGTCTGGAGTGCACGGTCGCGATGGTCTGAAAATGAACGGTCGCGATGGTCTAGATGTGAATGATCGCGATGGCGTGAAGTTGAACCGTCGCGATGGCTCGATCAGGCGGACAATCGCGATGGCGTCAGTCAACGGTCAACGTGAACAATCGCGATGGTCCGAAGTGAACCGTCGCGATGGTCACAAATGCGATGGCGTGACCCAATCGCGATGGTTCAAAAGTCGAGGTGTCGCGATGGTCTAGCTTGCCACGTGGCAGCGTCAGTGCGATGGCGTGAGCCAATCGCGATGGCGTGGGGTCAACCAAACAGTCGCGATGGTCCGCGAACCATCGCGATGGTCCAAGTGAACCGTCGCGATGGCGTGAGACCGTCGCGATGGTCCGGCCGAGCCGTCGCGATGGCGTGAGCCAATCGCGATGGTATGACACAATCGCAATGGTCTGAGCCAATCGCGATGGTCCACCAAAATGATGATTTTGCAAATGCATCTGTGGATTCGTGCAAGCGCTGGTGTCGCCTATCCCGTGGTGTGGTCGCTTACCAAAAATACCGAACTTGGCAGACCATCGCGATGGTCTGACACATTCGGAAATCTCTGACAGAAAGTGAAATTTTTACCTTTTCCAAGCTTTCCTGATGCTCTGTAGTACTGTACCTGCAAGAAAACTCAAGAACACAAAAACACATGCAAGCACAAAAGCTCTCTCTCACTCTCGCACATGCACAAATGAGGGGAAATGAGGAAAATGGGTGGATATGGTGAATTTTCTGATTTTTTTGGGGTGGAAGATGATGATGCAGTGATGAAGATGGAGTGTGGGGAAGGTGAAAAACACTAAAAACTAACTAAAAACAACAACAAAACTGAAAATTTTACCTTCCAACGCCACTTCTTGCTATACTCTTACCATCACACATTCGTCCTAGACTCGTTCCCCGCCAACGGCGCCAAATTTGGTGTTGCTCTAGCACAATGGTAAGTACCACGTTAAGAAGCTTCACCTCCTTAATTGTCAATCCGCGGAAGAGATAGGAGTGATATGAAGATCGTGAATGTGAGATGAAGTGAGAGTGATGGTGAGAAGCATGGAAATGCACACACACATACACACACACAACGAAGAGACAAGCAAGACACAATGGAAGAAGAGAAATCAACTCTATTGCTCAAGAACACTCTTACAAGCTCAAAATAGCTCTAAGATCACACTAACCACCTTCAAAAATGAGCTCTCTAGCTCTTTTTATAGTTTCTAGACTAGTTTTGACCGGTTTCACATCTAGTGATCGGCATAGTTAAAAAATAGGTCCTAGAGACTATTTGAAAGGGTAAACGATGTCTAAAAATAACCAAAATTGGTACGAGCATTCTACCTAAGCTCCTCAAGCTCGAGGACTCCTCGGCTTGCACAAAATGGAGCTAGAAATTAGAAAATGGGTTTTTGTCTATATTACATATGTTACAAGAGTGATGAAAATCACTGTTGAATGTTTGAAGAAGTAATAAAAAACATATTTGTTTGAAAAATTGATCCGATTGACTCCCTGCTCCGTCTTTACATGCTTCCGCGTCGTCTGTGCCTCTGGCTGCTTCCAACACCATCCTCACATCTGAAACTTGCAATTTTAATGAAGCAAACCCTGGTCAGACCTAAGCTATCCTTGCCAATGGCATGCCTAGTCAAACACATACGACCATGAATCCACTTTTCTTTTTCTCTCAAGTTCGTCACTCAATCTCTTCCAATTCTTAAGCTTTTCACTCTCTAAATGAACTCTCCCCTCCACTTGTATTCATTCTCAATATTTTCTAATGCTCTCTCTCCTTCTACTTTTTTCACCTACTCTCATCTCTTCGACTCACATTTGACCTCCTCAATCATCACCTCATCTTTTTTCTACTGCCTTCATCCTTTCCATCAGCTTCCTCATTCATTTCTCCCAACAAGGCATTGGCTTGCAAACACTAGATAGGATCCCACCCCTTTCAAGCTTCATCTCCCTCTTCGTCAGAAACCACCCCTTGACCTAACTTCTCCTCAAATCCACCCCGTTCCAAACCTTCTCCAAAACCACCCCTAACCCAAAATCCTCGCCTCACAAGACTCTCATATCCACCCCTTACAACCCGATCCCTCCTCCTCTAGTGCGCCAACATCAACATGCCATCGAAAGGAAGACACACTCCTTGACTTCTCATCAATATCCTTCATTCTCTTTTTATTTAGTCACATCATCTCAATCCTTGTCACTGAACCTCCCCAAATCATAACTCCCTACAAATGCTCATCTACTTCAAAGTGCTCGTCTTTTTTCAAAACAAGGGTTCATACGACACAACCACATATACCTCAATGTCTTCTTTTCCAAGTTGTTAACTACATCATGTAGATCATGACATTTTTGCTCAAATTTTGCTACACCCTTACGTTCTCCCTCTATCTCCTCATACAAAGCATTCACCCATTTTGAAAATTTGTCCTTCCTTGTGACCCTTGGGTCTGTTGTAAGAGCATCTCCCTCACCAATTTCTTTATCACCTTGCTTTACACATTTTCTCTCATTATGATCTATTTTTTCAGCAAGAATCTTCAAACTTCCTTTCCTTTTCTCCTTGTCATCACCTAATGTGCCCTTGCATCTTTTCCCAAAGTCTTGGGTTTCACTTTTCTTGAGGATCCTCTTTGCTATTGGTGTTGTCATGCTTACCTTGCTACTCTCTACTTTTGTGGTAGTTCTCTTCCTTGTCGCAATTCCATCCCCCTTTCCTTTTTGACTCCCACACACTCGATCTCCATTGACTTCTTCTCTAGATCTTGATTATTTCTTAACCCTACATTCCTTCGACTCAACATATCGAGAACCCAATCTCTCTTCTTTCCCTTTCGATGCTATTTTTCCCATTTTTGTCTTCTCCAAAGTTTGTGTCCTTCCCATCAATGCTTCAACTTTTCTTTCTTATTCTTCACGTTTCTTTGTTTCACTCACTATTTTCTCTCTTTGGATTTTTCCATCAATTTCCCATCTCTTGATCAACTCTCAAAATCCTTCATTTTCCTGCACTAATTGATCTATCCTTTTATTTTCATTATCCCTTATGTCTTGTGTATCCTTAAACCACTCATGAGCCACTCTCTCTACTTCCTTCACTTTTTCTGTTTGTTGTATCATGTTTGTCTTTTCTTGTGCCAGCTCACTCTCTAGGTGGGAAACTACATCTCTTAGCTTCTCAAGCTCGCATTCTAATTTTTGCACTTTGCATTGCAATCGCACATCCTTTAGGGCTTCACATTCTACTTCAGCAACAATTTGAGATGTTATGATTGCATCATTCTTATGCTCATCTTTATCCCTTGCATGCATGGGTTCTTGCTTCTTGGGCTTCCCATCTCCACCCGTTATTCCTTCGGATCTAATTATTTGAGCTCGAGGTACCACTCCTACCTCAAGAACACCTTGGTTAACAATAATCTTTCTTCATGGCTTCGATTGCACTTTGGATCTACACTCCTTAGGAAATTCAACTGTCATAAAGTTTGGACTAAGACAAGAGCTTGTGGATACATCACCATTAGTGGATTCTGACACATTTGTAGTGTTCTCATCCTTTAAATGTTCCCTTATCCTATCATATTTATTCATAAGCGCATCACTCCTCGATCCTTGTAAACTTGGGCATTCTTTAGCCATATGTCCCCTTTGATTGCAAGTCCAACAGACTAATCCCCTTGAGTCAAATTGCACTTTTTGTATATGTGGTTGTGGATTCTAGTTCATTCTTTTCAGTATTCCATCTTCTTGATGGGCTTGAAGTACACCTCCATTCCAACCATTTGCACCACATATCCTCTTTCTTTGCCATTCATCGTTTGGTTGTACTGTACTCGATTTTTGAGAATAGTCGAATGCTCTCACATTCACTGGGCAAGTGATTTCCACTCTTGCAATGTTGTCAGCTTTTAACTTGTCCACGAGCTCCAGTACCTTCTCCTCAGTGATTTCAACTATCTTACAGCTCTCTTGGTTTTCTCCTAGGCCTCTTGAATGTGCACTCAATCTATCTCTATGCATTTGAAGCACATATAGGACCTCTTCCCAAACCCTCGCCTCATGCTTTGCCTCTTCCAAACTAGCTGGTCTCTTTAGCCTAATATATCGTTCGACTTTCTCATCATGCAAGCCCACCAAGAACTGCCTTTTCAAGGTTTCTCTATCAGGTGCACCATTTCCAAACTTCCTCACAATGGTATCCATTCGATCAATGTACTTTTCAATACTCTCAAAGGCCCCTTGTCGTAAGTGATCCAATTCTTCAACTAGTTTCTCTTCAAAACAACCTCTAAACTTCTTCAAGAAGTTAGTTTTCAGATCATCGTAAGTCGTTCTCTCATGCACACCCAAGTTTGCATACCATTCAATTGCATCACCTCTCGAAGTCGCTCGAAAGATACGTAATTTCCTATCCTCATCCTTTATCTCATGGACACCACATATTACCTCAAATAATTGAATGTGGGCATCCGGATCTTCATCGGAGGAGCCCAGAAAGCGTGGAAAGTCGCCAAGAGGAGTTGCGTGTCTGAGATGTGCTAAGCCAAAGTCCCACTGGGCGTGCCAAATGTTGGGATTTTATGAAGCCGCAAACAAGGTATTTTCTTGCAACTACGTTACTTCCATTCCTTTTCTTTTTGGGAAAACTCTGCTAACCTGAGGCTTACAAACATGCACAAATGCACTCGTTCACTGGTCTGATTCCCTTTCTTTTTTTTTATTCTCACTTCCTTATGAGACTTTTGCTAAAGCTCACAAATTGCTCATCTCTTGCTCGCAAGTCATTCCCACTTTTCTCCTCATCTCTCACTTATCAAATCTCCCTCACTAAATCCCCACTAGTGCTTAGTTCTTGCTCTTACCTTCACCTCTCACTCGTTCTTCCAACCTACTCACCTCTAGACCTCAAATTCTCTTTTTATTGTTGCTATGTGTTCAATCCCTTGCATTTACACATTTAACCCCTTAGTAATGCTCCTATGCAACCACACACTTTTCACATATGCACAAAATTAGACACACAAACTAAGAGGATTAGGCACTCGCAATTGAACAAGCAAATATCTAGGCCCTCGCGATCAAGCACTTAACAACCAAGCATTATCACTTGCACTTACTTAGACTCACTTACTCAACTACACACCCACATACTCTAGCAAGCACACATTTCCTCCTCACTAAACTCAACCTCAGACAATGAGATAGTCAAACTCACTCAGGTGCTCACCCCACTCAAGCAACCTTACACATGCAAGGTGCACTCACACTCAGACATACTAACATGCAAATGCCTACACTCCCACACTTTGTCACTCTCATACACTCAAACACTCCCACACTCATGCATGCACTCTCATGCACAGCCGCTCTTTTTCACTCTCTTCCTTTCTTCCCCACATTCTTCACCCACACTTACTCTCATACATATACCCACACATTCACTTTTTCCCACCTTCTGCCAAAATAGGTCGATCACAAGGGATGTGCACAAACTGATCATGGTTCCAAGGGCTAAGGTCACATATGGGGAGCAACCAAGAAAGATGGATCTTACTTTCCGTCTCATGCCTCAAGTAAGCTCATTTGCTTCATATGAGCAGTTCTAGACTTTGCAAGCCTAATCGGCTAATTATCTCAAAGATGTGGCCCAAGAATACGGAGCAGCAAAGGCAGATAATTCACCAACAATTGTTGGTCCTCAGGTCTCTAACCGGAGTTAATATCCACCGTTCTAGAGAGGCCTCACCTAGAACTCTTCTATCTCCAAGAGTGCAACATTACCCTCTCCTTCAGAAGGGCATCAGAAGACATGCATGCTTATTGACCTGGACGTGCTGGTTCATAGTGAAAAATATTTAGCTCGGAACAAGCCATCTTCATAAACAATTGCATTCACCAATCATCATGTACGCATAATTAGTAAATTCACAAACTCCGAGTAAGTTCCCATGCAGGAAGAAGCATACCAACTCAAGTTTAATTCAACACAGAAAAAACGAAAAAACATACATCGCAGGTTATAATTTCCCTTTCCTACTTGCATGAAGCAAATTTACAAGTTTTGAAGTCCTAAGGGAAGACAAGATTCGCAGCCAAGCGTTTAATGGTCCCCTATTGCAGATCATATTTCCACCAGGATGTATTCCCTCCACAGCATTTTAGCTATTCTCTCATTCGAATAAAAACATCTGATAGAGACCTTCATATTTTCTGTAATCAATTCTACTTGATTTGGATGGTGCTCGTTCTGGAATCAATCTATGACACTATCTTCAATAATATCAAGCAGATAAGTATTCCTTCACCAATTCAAAGAGACAAGTAATCCTTTTCGAGAATTTCGTAGATTGAGCATTCCATGCATGAAGATAAATGATCATACCTTCACTCTTTTAATTGACAGGCATGCTAAACAAAAACATCGGCCAATTCCCCATCAGCCTCCACACAGGATTGGACCCGAGCACTAAAGATTAAGATTCCAAAGCATTATATGGCCTTCTATCAGCATATCTCGATCAGTGTGTAAACCCCTATCAATGCTTTCTTCTCTACCCCTTTTCTCCCTTCACAAGTGTTGTTCGTCTGCTTCCAAAAATCCCCAATTCTCTGACTTTGCCCCATTGAAATCACCAAAAACACCCCCTTTCTGCTCTTGTAAGCTTCTTATGCTTTGTCTCTGGGAGTGGAGATAAAGCCCCTTCTCTTTTTTGCTACACTTCACAGCTCTCCTTTTCCTCCAGCAATGGTTGATGCTCCCAAATCACCCTCCTACAAATGCTTGAATGCCCCTCGCATCAACGTGTCCTTGAGGAAACAAACAGGGGAGAACTGCTCCTGCTCCTCCTCCATGTTCCTTTCCATTAATCCTCCAGCCACCACGAGCACAAACTCTCTTCCCTTTCCTCCGCTTTGGCACCTGTCGCCGAAACAGAAAAAACTCCCTCTGACAGTGGTGGTGACTGCCTTGCCCTCCTATTCTTCAGAGATGCCTCCTCCCGCCACGAGTATCTCCTTGCTCGCTTCTACTGTTCTCTTCTCCCCAAAAACCATGTAGCAAAGAACCCATGAAGATCCTCTCTTTGAACAGAATACAAACCCCTTTTCTCTTTCTTCTTTCTCTGAACTTCCCTCCCTAGTCGAAAGATGGTCGGCTCCCATGCGCCGGTGTCCTCCCCTCCTTCAGATACAAGAGACGAGCGTCTCTCCACTTGCCACTACTTGTGCACACAGGAAAACGAAAAGCTTCCCCCTTCAAAGCTACCGATCAGCTGGAGCCAAAGATTCAGGGCATGCCCCCCCAGCTGTCGAGCCTGTATCCTCCTACCACCCGCCTGCCACAGCGTGTGCCTGTACAGAACCCACCAAAAAAAAAAGAAAAAAGACACCCGCCTACTGTTATCTATTACAACCCGTAGCAAAGCTTCCAGAGAGTCTTCCCCCCCACTACCTCCTCAGGCACGGAAAAATCCCCTTCAGATCCTTCCTCGATCTGTTGCTAGAGTCTCCGTACCTGCAGAGACACGTAAAGACAAAAACGAGAGAGAGAGAGAGGGAGGGAGACACCGACACACACATATTTTTCTCTCCCACTCCCTCTCACCCCCCTGACACCCCACTTCCCCTCACTTATGCACGTGCACACTTTTTCTCTTTTTTTTTCTGTCTTTTTTTTTCTTTTTCTTTTTTAAATACGTTTTATTTTTTTCATTTATTTTTTATTTTTTCCAGTATTTTTTCTTTGTGTGAGATTTTTTCTCTCTTTTTTTCTGTTTCAAGTTTTTTTTCCTTCCTTTTATTTTCCCCTTGTTTTTTCTTTGATTTTTCTTTTTTAAAATCATATATGTATCCCCCTTTTGATGCACAACAAAGCAACTATTGAAGCGAGCACCAGCAAACCACATAAAAAACAAGTGCATTCACATGCTGCTCATCCATGGACAACGTTGCTACCACAATTGCACCTCATTCCTCCTCTCTGCCTTTGTTACCTCTTTCCTTGGCACTCGTGTTGTACTGCTCCATGACATGATCTCAAAGATAGCCCGCACACCTTCTTCCCTCCTCCAAAATAGTAGATCCCCTAGAGATAGATGCCTGAATGATTCTACATCTCCCTTGCAAAATCTCTTGAAATGAAACAGCTACTCTGCAAATGAAAGTACGTTGGTGTAAAAAAAAACAACAATATATACAGCTAACATACTCCCCTCCACTTATTTGCGACGTCGTCCCTGATGAGCGTTATGCACAACTCTCATGTTCCTGCAAAAGAAAAACATTTCCATATATTACCTTCAGATTCCCGCATGGAAAGTAGATTCTGTAGCATTTTTTTGTATTTAATTTTTTATTGTTGCACTCTCAAGTCTCCTAGAACCTCAACCTTCAACGATTTGTGGCTTCGAGATGTCTTAATAAAGGATTGTCTTGTTTTTTCTTGGGTGGGACAAAAAAAGAAGAGGAAAAAAAAGGAAAAGGAAAGACAAATCATTAATGGTGCCTTCAAATCTTGCCCCCCACTCTCCCCATCTGTCTGGCATGTGTCCACGAATGTGGAAGAGGGTATCGAGGATATATTTATGATGGAGGAAAAACAAAAAAAAAAAAATCTTCTTCGATGGATACTGGAGGTGCGCAGGGAGAGGGTTCTCCTCCTATGGGGGGGGGGACACTCTCTCCCGATATGGTTAGAGGCAGATTGCATTGCAGATCCTGAGAAGCAACACTGAAATCCACTTGCGTATGCATCTGTTGCTATCAGGCACATCTTCTCAGTATGATATTGGCAAGAAGAATGTATAGTGAGGTGGCACGCCGCTCATTGTGTTGCTGTTGGCGTGGCCAACCACTAAAAGGAGCACTATGACTCCTTCTTCACAGAAATGCTTTGGTAAAACATTTAGCAGTACTGTTAGAGCAGGGGGGATATGTTGACACGGACAATCAGGTAAGAAGCGAAAGGAAAGCTTTATGAAGGTGACTGCAGCATATGCCACGCGTTGAATTGTGTTCTGCTTCTTTGGACTCGGCTTTCAACCCCATAGGTTGAGTGGCTATAGCAGCAATAGCAGGAATCTTGCCAGATCACCTTTCTGCATGCCAGAGGCATGGGGACAGAACGAGGACGGAGCATTATCTGCCAAAGACTCCATTAGCAATATGAAGGGTAATGGGCATCGCCGTGGTCATAGTGGACATGGAGGTGGAGCTGGAAACATGCACCCTGGTCTGCGCCCAGGTTTTGGGACCAATCACATCACCATAGATGAATCATTGAAGCAGTTCCGTGCCTCAAATGATGAAAAGATGGTTTTTTGAGGCTGATCTAGGCAACCAAGAAAGAGTTGTCATTCATGAGCTTCGTAGGAAGATGGGCATGAAGTCGAAAAGCTTTGATAAAGGAGCTGGCTGCCATCTTACTATGTGGAGGATTGGTGGACAAGCACAAAAGAACAATCAATCAGTAGCAGCTTCTCTCGTGTTTTTTGCAGAGACACATGCGGCAATTCAGCACCTATTTCTCAATTATCCACCTATAGAGAACCAATCATCATGGAAGTATGATGAAACAGCTACCGTTCATAGTGGGAAAACCAGACCACAAAATACAGTAAAGATTGGAATTTATGTTGACAGTGAGTCATACATTAAGAAGCAAGTCACCTTGCTTAACAAGAGGCCTTTTTGCTGGATGGAGCACATGAGCTTGGACAATGTAATAGGGATGGATCCACCAGGAGTAAGGGTTAGACCTGTAGCAGGACTTGTAGCTGCTAACTATTTCATGGCTGGTTACTTCGTTTGCGCTGTACTAATTGAAAATCTTGCTAAGATTGGATAGGAGGAAAAGAATTTGCATATGGTAGCCTATGATTGGAGACTTTCCATCCAGAACACTGAGGTGCGTGACAAAACTCTAAGCAGGCTAAAAAGCAATATTGAGCTTCTTGTACGAACAAATAATGGCCAAAACGTGGTAGCAGTCTCTCGTTCAATAAGAACTCTTTACTTCCTACATTTCATGAAGTGGGTAGAGGCACCTGCACCAATGGGCGGTGGAGGTGGGCCTCATTGGTGTGCTAAACGCATAAAAGTTGTCATGAATATTGCTGGAACATTGTTGGGTGTTCCGAAGGCTGTTTCTGGCCTTTTTTCTGCTGAAGCAAAAGACATTGCTGTGGCCGGGGTGGTAACCCCGGGGGTGTTGGATTTTGAATTGTTTGGTCTGAAAACTTTCCAACACATTATACGAGTGACACGGACTTGGGATTCAACCATTTCGATGATTCTGTTAGGCCGCCAGAATGGATTGTATTTTTATTTGTCATATATCGCACGCATTGAAAAGGCGTAGTGAATAGTTGTAACTTTTTATCCATTAATGAAAGGGCATTACGGTGTGCTTCGGCGAGAGACGGGTTCGCCAGACTATCTGTCTGGGCGACCGTGTAGAGACGCTGTGTTACAGATTTGCAGATATCTTGAGTATTGTTATTCTGTTCTTGTCGAATTGCAGCGATTCATTATTAACACAATAATGTTGTCTTAACATTAATAAGTCTGTGCGACGTTGTGATTGTTAATTCGCACACTTATGTACTCTGTAGCGATAAGTTGTTGCCTTGAAGGATAATTACTGCTTAGTTGAATGTTAATTTGGGAAAATTAAATATTGGGCCTCTACACTGTTAGACCCCTATCCATCCCCAACAACCCGAAACGAGATTAAAAGCGACTTGTCAGAAGTGCTTTTAACACTGGCACCGTCTATGGGAAGATGGAAACAGATTGGGAATAATCAATAAGGAAAGAGCAGTATGCAAGACAAGCAGTGGAGAAGAGTAACCGCTAGTTGAAGAAGTGATATATGCCGGTTACGCGTTCCGATGAGCCCTATCCAAAGTATAGGAGAGATCAACATCCTTGGACAGTTCCAAATTTATTAGGGACACCCTCGGGTGGTAGAAGTGTAGGCCAGTTAAGTCCACTTGCAGAAGGATCGGAGCTAGTGAGTAGTGATTCCGGTGCTAGTTCCGTGACACATGATGAGATTTCGACGAATTCTGGTGTGAATTCGGTACCTTTTGGAGAAGGTACAGTGACGTCTAGTTGTACAGAGACGTAGTGCGGAGTTATTCCGACACTATCTGGTCAGAATTCGACCATTTATGGTGATAAAGTTGTGTTACCGAGTGAGACCTAGTTCGGTGAAAGGGTAACCTAGTTCGGTGAAAGGGTAACCTAGTTCGGTGAAAGTTCGACAAGGTCTGGTGGAAGTTCGGTACCATTTGGTGGGAATTTGAAGTTTTTCGGTGATAGTGTGGTGCTACCTGGTGGACCCTTATTACATTCACCACTTTTTGGGGCAAGCCTACCTGATTTCGATACCAAAGCTGAGGAAAGACTATTTGATTTGGATTTAAGTAAGAGATTCAATGACATTTTTGAACCCGAAGGTGAGCAGGCTGATAATACAGATTTTGAAGGACAAGAGACACCCCCTCAACATACAAATAACAAAAATACTACTCACAATAGCACCATGAGTGGTTCACAGTCACAACAGCAGCCACATCCAATCATCCCACCTCGACCGGTTCCGACTGGGATGACATATACCAAATTCGGTGGATTTCCAGGGGATGATCCCGACACACATGTTCGCACATTCGATATCAGTTATGTAGTGTTGAATCATCCACCAGATCCGTACAAGGCCATTGTATTTCATACCACATTGGTTAATGAAGCAACAAGGTGGTTGACTGAGTATGATATTAATCATTTCGATAACTATGATGATGTGAGAGATGTGTTTTTACAGAAGTTCCGTTTGAAAAAGAACCCTCCCAAAATCTTTGACTATTTGCAGAACAATCGACAGAAACCACACCAGAGTGTCCAGGAGTATGCAACACTATTTAGAACCTACTTGCGACAGCTTCCTTCGGCACATGCTAACCTGCCAAACGATGTCATAACACAATGGTTCATCAACGGCTTGAAGCCACAGTTAAAACAGATTATGATCATTCGCTGTCTAGGCGGAATGATATTGGACGCTGTAATTGCGATGGCCTTACAGTTGAAGCACAAAGTTGGAGGTTTTACGGAGGACCTGGAATGGTTGAAAGCAAGTAAGAACGTATCTGATGATCCGTCCAAATAGGCGTATTGTACTAAGTGCAAGAATCTAGGTCACACCAGTTCTACATGTGCCCTCAACCAGATGTATTGTGCCATCTGTAACACAACAGGACACTCAACAAAAACATGTGCATATAATGCAAAGGTGTAGGGTAGAGCGGCCATAAACGCTATAATACAGGAACCAGGTCAGCCACCCACCCATTACGTGCCACCACAATTGCAACCTAACCAGCAGCAGGGATATAGGAACTATCAAGGACCGCGAAGTAACAACTTTAATCAAAATCGATGGCAGGCAGGTACATCGGCGGAAGGTACTTCCCTTCCACCCCCTCGGTGCCATTTTTGTGGCGAGGTTGGCCATATGCGTAGATTTTGCAAGGAAGCAGCAAAGTACGACAAAAGGAAGAAAGAAAGATAAAATCCGATGACTAACATGGTTTATATTTACCCAGTTGAGTCACAAGCAGCCGTAGTTCAGACAAGATTAGGTAAACAGTTGCAATCAGCAGCTGAAGTTTTTGAGCCTGGAATTTGTGAGCAGCAGCGGATGTTTGCAAAGGCTAGTCAATGGACAGCTAATGAGCCGACTGTGTTTCCTAATCCAATTCCGGTAACACAGGTCCCTGTGCCACAGGCAAGATCGAATGAACAGAATTCTGCGCCGACAACATCAGCATCCCAAGCAGAGTCGGTGATGACCACAGCACAAACAGACCAGGTATGGGACATCCTATCTAAGGCTTTAATCACACTCCCTCTGGGACAGTTGCTCGCCCTAGTTCCGGGTGTAAGGCAACAATTTCAACAGCAGGTTAGCCCCGGACCGTCCTGTACTCCGACGACTGCGACCATACAATGAGAAATGGATCCTATGGTAGATCATTTAGTTCCATTGATCATCGTCTGGTATAAAAACCAAAAGATTTCCCAAGTTTTAATTGATGGTGGGTTGGGTGTGAATATTGCAATAGCCGCACTTTGCAAGAAATTGGGTTGGACCCAAATTGAACCCATATAATTTTTTGTGTGAATGGTAGATCAATCAGGAGTCCATCCGATGAGCTTAGTACGTAATATTCCTATTACTCTGTAGGGAACTACATTTAATATGACTTTTGTAGTCCTAGAGTTACCAAAATCAAGTCTTGACTACAACTTACTCTTCGATCGACCATGGCTAAAGTAAGCCAAAGCTGTACAGGATTGGTCAGTGCAAGAGTTAATCTCTAAGAACAATCATCGGAAATATGTAGTTACATTGGATGCTATGCAACCTTGTGATCTACACGCACGACTGTATGTAAGAGAGCCAGGCCATATGTTGGATGGGCTATCTGATGATGAGGAGGAGGCTTTCCTCAAGACCAATAAAGATCTGATCCCATTAGGTACTATAGATTTACAGTCGGTAGCAGACAATTGGAGTCCGGCAGCTTATATGGTCGTACCAATGACCGGATAAGCAGTAACAGATGATGACATTGCAATGGATGAAGCGACCTTACAACAACTGTTGCAGTCAGATGATGATTTGGTAATGCCCCGGCAGTTTTATGTACCGGAAGATCAATTGGTAACGTACAACTTGGGCGACATGGTCAACCCAAGGCCTCTAAAAATTAAGGCACGATTAGCAGAGAAATTCCAAGATGATTTGGTACAACTTCTGTGTGAATTCTCAGATGTTTTTGCTTGGGAATAGAGAGACATGAAGGGCCTTGACCCACGGATTTATCAACATCGGGTAGTGCTCAAACCAGATGCGAGGCCTATCAAACAACCTAGTTATAGGATGGACCCTAATTATGCGGCACAAGTGACAGCTGAACTTGATCGTTTATTGAAGGTGGGATTCATTGTACCAATTGAGCATGCTGAGTGGATATCGCCAATAGTAATAGTGCCGAAGAAAAATAAACAGTTACGCATTTGTGTTGATTACCAGAAACTGAACGCAGCCACCATACCAGATCCTTTCCCTCTCCCTTTTCTGGACATGATGCTCGATAGGGTAGCAGGTCACGAAATGTATTCTTTTTTGGATGGCTATACTGGATACAATCAAGTGAGGATGGTGGAACAGGATATACCGAAGACAACTTTTATCACGAATTGGGGTGTCTATGCTTGCACCGTAATGTGGTTTGGTTTACGGAATGCCCCGAGTACATTCCAAAGATGTATGTAGGAAGTCTTTTCACCTTACTTGACCATGTTTATGCAAGTATATTTGGATGATTTTTCCTTATTTGGCGACACTTCGGCGCACCTGTATCATTTACGGTGCTGCTTTGAAAAATGCCAAGAGTATCAATTATGTTTGAATCCTACCAAATCCGTTTTTGCGGTCTTCTGTGGCAAACTACTCGGTCATATCATTTCTAAACAAGGAATACAGGTAGATCCGGATAAAGTAGCAGCCGTGTTGGAGGCACTAGTCCCAAAGCACCGAAAGAAGTTATGCGCTTTCTTGGTCAAATCCGATGGCAAGGTAGATACTTACAATGGTTAGCTCATTTAGCAACACCACTTAACTAGCTTATGACCAGCACTCCGCATAAGTATGAATGGACACAAGAGTGCCAAAGTGCATTTGATCGTTTAAAGGTCTTATTGATGCAGGCTCTGATCCTGCAACCACCTGATTGGGAATGACCGTTCCATGTCTTCGTGGATGTGTCAGATATTGCGATTGGTGGTGTACTCATGCAACAAACTGACAAATGGTTTCGGCCTGTATATTATGCGAGCCGCCGATTAGCTCCTGCGCAGAGAAATTACTCTGTGATAGAACGAGAATGTCTTGGTCTGGTATACTTTGTTAAGAAATTTCAACATTACTTGCTGGGCCGTAAATTCACTTTCCATGTGGATCATGCCGCACTGGTGTATTTGGTCCGGCAGCAAAATTTAGGTGGTAGACTGGCAAGATGGGTTTTACTACTCCAGGAGTTCGATTATGAAGTTATTCATCGACCCGGCACAGCACATGTCTTGGCGGATTTTCTATCTCGATTGGATTTCGGTGAGTCTCCGGTCGGTGTTGATGACACTACACCGGCTATTTACGTCACCGAGACAACTCCTGAAGAATCTTCAGAACTTCCTGTTGCTCCTACATAGTATGATACGTTAATGACTTTTCTTGCTGATGGTTGTCTCCCTCCTAATACCCTCGTTCCTCTGCGCCGGAAAATTGCGGTCTACAGTCGACGATTCCGGTTGATTGTGGGTCAACTGTATTACATAGATCAAACTGGAGTCCTGCTCAGATGTATTCCTCCACATGAATCGGCATCAGTTATTGCCATAGCTCACTCATTACCCACTGGAGAACACTTTGCAGCTGATCTTACTCACTGGAAAATTCTGCAAAGTGGGCTATGGTGTCGTACAATGTACAGAGATGTGGTTCAATTTGTGCAGCAGTGTGATGTTTGTCAACGGTCTATGTTGGTGCATTTTACCCAAGCCTACATGATTGATATGTTTGATATCATCCTCATTTGTAAGTCACATGAGTAGTCATGTGAACACCTCTTGTAAAAGAGTTCATTTTTATCTCTTGTAATTTGAAAAAGAAAAAAGGAAAAGGATGGCTTACCTCATCCATCATGTAAAAGCAAAGTTGTGGCCCTATCTACCTAGAACCATGAATTTTTGAGCTGAGGGAATATCTCCTAACTTTGGGGATCACTTTTAGGTGGAGCCATTCGAATTCGAATTCAAAACTCCCTCCAAGAATAGCGATAAAAAGAGCAAGAAGGAAGAGGCGATTAACAAGCCTTGTACGTGACCACTTCATGTCATTTTGTAGAGATTGAAGATCCTACTCCATAGCTCTATCATTCTACTCCCATTGTGCAAAGATTTATTGCCAATGTGGTTGTAATTATATGTAAATCTATACATTTATCATCATCTACTTCTCTGTTTTGTTCTCTGCTATACTCACTTAGAGCAGTACCTTCAGAAGGTCATATCTCGAGCTCTACTCATCCCTTCGCAGTGTTTTAAAATGCCTTAGATAGCTCTCACTGTCTAGTTTTTACCTGTAAATTTTCATAGTCATTGGATATACAGATTTGGAGATATCTGCATTTTACTGCTCACTGGTCTATCTCTACAGAGCCCCGAGAATGGTGGGCATGTTCCAGAAATTGATGAAAACTGTTCTCAGTGCTCAGTCCATCATTTGAAGTGTTTCAACTTGGATTGGGAAGCTTGATAAGTCTATTTGCTATGCCCAAAAGGATTGTTTCTAATTCCTACCAGGTTGAGAGCACGGTTCAGTTTTTCCACAAGGTATATGTCCAAAAATAGCAAGTTTTGGGAGCTAGTCATTTTGCAACTAGTCTGTCTTGACTTAAACTTTTGGGATACATGTTCCAAAGTACTTGGCTGATATTTTGGTGGATTTAGGAAGCTCAAAGGGTCTACTAATCATCTCTGAAGTCTCAGTTGGCTGGTGTGAAGCCAGTTGTAGCAGCACCAACTCATCTTTGGATTGCATCCACCATCTCTCTTCACAGTGGTATCAGAGCATAGTCAAGCAACATGGGAGATGGATTTCCATCAACAATTGACAAATTGGATCGAAACAGCTACCCGGAATGGTCTCTAAGGATGGAGGCTTACCTTCAAGGGAGGAATCTATATGGATTCATATCCGGAGATGAAGCAATGCCAACCATGAGGAACAAAGGGCAACCATCACATGAAGAAGTGGAAGGACTTTCAAATTGGTGTTCGAAGGATGCACTTGCAAGGTCCTATATTCTAAACTCAATCTCTGATTTTCTTTTACCTCATGTCAAGGGATGCAAGACATCAAGAGAGACCTGGAATGCACTTGCTTCTTTCTTCTCTTCCAACACTCGAGCAAGGAAGAACCAATTGTGGATGGAGTTCACAACAATGAAGAAAAGCCCGAAGCAAAATGTGACTGATTATGTCACAAAGATGAAGGAGATTTCCGACCAACTTGGAAGCATTGGGGAGGTAACTGAAGAGGAGCAAATCATTAGACAAATCATAAATGGAATCAAAGCAGATGACAAGTGGGAGTCATTCACAACAGCCATGGATTTATACATGGATATGCATGTACCCGACCTCAACACACTCATGGGCCAACTCTTCACTCATGAAGCAAAGATTAGCAAAGGTGGTGAGTCCTCAAGAGGTAATCAAACTTCTGCCTAATATTCAGATAAAGCTAAGGTCAAGGACAAGTCAAAGAATAGGAAGAATGAAGATGAAGGTAGCTCTTTCCAAGCAAACTTTGCAAGTAGAGGAAGAGCTAGAGGAAGAGGCAGAGGTGGAAAGCAAGGCAGGGGGAGATTCCAATCATCTCAACCTTGCAATATATGTGGCTTATCTAATCATACTACTGAAGAATGTTTCAGGAACCCGAGGAACTCAAGAGGAAGAGGATTCAATAGAGGTGGCTATGGATCAAATAGAGGCAGATACAATGGAGGCTACAACAACAACTACTACTACAACAACAATTACAACAACAACAACTATCAAAGTGGCCATAGAGGAAGAAGAGATTACAATAACTATGCAGAGGACCAAAGTCAAGAAGAATCATTATTGATTATGAATCTATCAGCGAAGAAGGGTAAGGATGATGATAACATATTTTACATTGATTCGGGATGCTCAAACCATGTAGCAGGAAATGTGGCTTTACTTTCTGATTTGGAAGATCCTCATAACAAGCATGAAGTGCAGACAGGAGATGACACAAGGCACTCAGTGGAGAAGATAGGTAATGTGAAGACATCAGATGGGAATATGAACCTCTTAAGCAAATTCTTGTATGTCCCTACAATTACCAAAAATTTAATAAGTGTTGGACAGATTGTTGAAAAAGGATTGCAGGTTAGATTCAACCGATTTGGAGCATATGTTGAAGACCCAAGGCAAAGCTTTCGAAGGATTGCCAAAGGAGAAAAGACAGGAAGGCTCTTCACTTTTGAAGTGGAAGATACAAAGAACATAGCTTTGTTTAGCTATGGATCTCAAACTCTTACAGAGTTGGAGATATGGCACAAAAGGCTTGCTCACATTGGTGAGAGGACACTCAAAAAAATTTGCAGGGACCAAAGTGTACTTGGTTTGCCTCACATCACAAGGCAACACATGATTTATAAGTGTGAAGCTTGTCAACTCGACAAGGCTCATAGACAACCTTTCAATAAGAAAGGATATATGTATCAAAATCCTTTGGATCTAGTGCACACGGATGTGTGGGGTCCAAGTAAGGAGCCATCTATATCAGGCTCAAGATATTATGTGTCTTTCATAGATGATTGTAGCAGGTGGACCATTCTGTTTTTCATGAAGCACAAGGATGAAGTGTTTAATTGCTTTAAGAAGTATATTGCTCTTGTTGAAAACCAAACAGGTAGGACTTTGAAAAGACTCAGATCAGATGGTGGAGGAGAATACTTCTCTTCTGAATTCGATGCCTTCTTGCATGAAAGAGGCATTAAAAGGGAAGTCACTACAAGGTATACACCCGAACTCAATGGTGTAGCGGAGAGGAGGAACAGAGCTATTGTCGAAGCTGCAAGGTCCATGCTCAACGAAAAGGGATTGCCAAACTACCTATGGGCAGAGGCTGTGTCTACAGCCACATATCTCATAAATAGACTTCCATCTAAGTCACTAGATGGAACCACTCCATATGAAGTGTGGAATGGAAGAAGACCTAGTCTAGAGCATTGCAAAATCTTTGGATGCTTAGCCTATGCTCACATTCCTTCTCAAGTAAGAGGGAAATTGGATCCCAAGGCAGAGAAATGTGTATTCATTGGTTATGATCAAAACCAAAAAGGATATAGATTGTACAATCCAACCAATAAAGGATTTTCTGTAAGTAGAGATGTAATTTTTTATGAAAACAAATCATGGTTTGATGATGACAGGAAAGTGAAGCTGCCATATGACTTGTATGAAGATTTTCCATCACTTCAACCAAAGG
Organism: Ceratopteris richardii; assembly: GCA_020310875.1. NCBI lineage: Eukaryota > Viridiplantae > Streptophyta > Polypodiopsida > Polypodiales > Pteridaceae > Ceratopteris > Ceratopteris richardii. Next base: position 305,159 of record MU260068.1, read on the forward strand.
AGCCAAAGCAGATTGAAGAAAGTGATTCGGAGATTGACCTAGAAGACTTGGAAAGACTAAAGCTATGGAAGAACAAAGGTAAAGCAAAGATGCAGGATGCTACATATGGACCCGAGAGCTCACATCAACCACTTAGAAGGTCTTCAAGGGAGAAGAAGAAACCAGAGAGGTTTGGTTATGATACTTCTTTGGTCACCAAGCACTCAATCTACATTGCAAAGGATTCAACCAATGAAGAACCTACCACATTCGAAGAAGCACAAAGCAAGAAAGCTTGGAGAGATGCAATGGACGAAGAAATGGAAGCCTTGAAGGAGAATGACACTTGGGAGCTTGTACCTAAAAAGCCATCTATGAAGGTAATTGGATCTCGATGGATATACAAAATCAAGAGGAATCTAGATGGAAGTATAAATAGACACAAAGCAAGGTTAGTTGCTAAAGGGTTTGCTCAAACCCATGGTATTGATTATGAGGAGGCTTTCTCTCCTGTTGCAAAAATGCCTACAATTAGGGTTCTCATTAGTCTTGATGCATCTAGAAATTGGAATCTTTATCAACTTGATGTAAAGAATGCTTTCTTGAATGGATGGATTTATGAGGAAGTGTATATGGCACAACCTCCTGGATATGAGGATGCACATCATCCTAACTATGTATGCAAACTAAAGAAAGCTTTGTATGGATTGAAGCAAGCTCCAAGAGTTTGGAATTTCAGATTGGTGACTTATTTGCAGGACCAAGGATTCAAAGCTAGCAAGGCGGATACCTCTTTGTTCATAAAGAGGAATGGATCTGAAGTGATCTATTTATGTGTGTATGTTGATGATATTATTATCACAGGCAATGATCTTGAAGGAATCAAACAGGTAAAGAGTCAGATGAAGGAGGAGTTCAAAATAAGTGACCTCGGACCACTCAGTTATTTTCTTGGATTGGAGTTAATCTACACAGATTTAGGTATATACATCACACAAAGGAAGTATGTGCATGACATGCTTGTCAAGTTCAAGATGGAAAATACCAACTGTCCAGGTACACCTATGGAGCAAAATCATAAGCTTAGTGCTTATGAGGGAGAGCCAATTGAAGACATCACAAGCTATCAAAGCTTGGTTGGAAGTTTGAACTATGCAACACTCACAAGGGTGGATATATGCTATAGTGTTAGCATATTGAGTCAGTTTATGCATAAGCCGAGAAGAGCACATATGGAAGCGGCCAAGAGAGTCCTCAAGTACCTAAAGGGGACTATGAATGAAGGTTTGTTTTATTCATTTACTTCAGATATTGAGCTAAAGGTCTACTCAGATGCAGATTGGGCTGGATCTAGAGATGATAGAACAAGCACATCCGGGTATATATCATTTGCAGGTTCAAAAATCATTTCTTGGTCATCAAAGAAGCAACCAACCGTGGCATTATCTTCTACAGAAGCTGAATATAGAGGTTTGGCTAATGCAACTCAAGAAATCATGTGGTTAAAGTCTTTGTACACAGATCTTGGACTTCATTCTCCAACACCTCACATTTTTGGTGACAACACAAGCTCACTACATCTAGCAGCTAATCCGGTATACCATGCTACAACCAAGCATATTGAAGTCCACTACCATTATGTAAGGGAGAAGCTAATGAGCAAAGATATTCAACTATCCTATGTCTCTACAGATATGCAATGTGCAGACATGTTGACGAAAGCTCTTGATGGTACGAAGTTAAGTAGATTCAAGTTGATGATTGGCTTGCAGGAAATCAAGGACAATTGAAGACTTATTTGAAGGCCAAGCATGTTAGGCTTGAGGGGGAGCTGTTGGTGCATTTTACCCAGCCTACATGCTTGATATGTTTGATATCATCCTTGTAAGTCACATGAGTAGTCATGTGAACACCTCTTGTAAAAGAGTTCATTTTTATCTCTTGTAATTTGAAAAAGAAAAAAGGAAAATGATGGCTTACCTCATCCATGATGTAAAAGCAAAGTCGTGGCCCTATCTACCTAAAACCATGAATTTTTGAGCTGAGGGAATATCTCCTAACTTTGGGGATCACTTTTAGGTGAAGCCATTCGATTCAAATTCAAGACTCCCTCCAAGAATAGCTATAAAAAGAGCAAGAAGGAAGAGGCGATTAGCAAGCCTTGTACGTGACCACTTCATATCATTTTGTAGAGATTGAAGAGCTTACTCTATAGCTCTATCATTCTACTCCCATTGTGCAAAGATTCATTGCCAATGTGGTTGTAATTATATGTGAATAAATACATTTATCATCATCTACTTCTCTGTTTTGTTCTCTGTTATACTCACTCAAAGTAGTACCTTCAGAAGGTCATATCTCAAGTTCTACTCATCCATTTTCAGTGTTTTAAAGTGTGTTGAATAGCTCGTACTGTCTAGTTTATACTGTTAAATTTTCATAGTCATTGCCTATACAGATTTGGAGATATCTGCATTTTACTGCTCACTAGTCTATCTCTGCAGAGCCCCGAGAATGGTGGGCATGTTCCAGAAATTGATGAAACTTGTTCTCAGTGCTCAGTCCATGATTTGAAGTTTTTTAACTTGGATTGGGAAGCTTGCTAAGTCTAGTTGCTATGCCCAAAAGGATTGTTTCTAATTCCTACTAGATTGAGAGCATTGTTCATTTTTTCCAGCAGGTGTATGTCCAAAAATAGCAAGTTTTTGGAGCTAGTCATTTCGCAACTAGTCTGGCTTGACTTAAACTTTTGGGATACATGTTCCAAAGTACTTGGCTGATATTTTGGTAGATTTAGGAAGCTCAAAGGGTCTAATAATCAACTCTGAAGTCTCACTTGGCTGGTGTGATGCCGGTTGTAGCAACACCAACTCATCTTTGGATTGCATCCACCATCTCTCTTCACAGTCTGGACAACCTTTGCAACGACACTTCTTTCCCCTTCAACCTGTCTTACCTTTGGAACCCTTTCAGAAGTGGGGTCTAGATTTTATTGGCCCAATAACACGCGACCCTCACCAACAATCGATACATATTGACTTGTACAGATTGTGCCACCAGGTGGGCGGAAGCTTGGGCTTTATGTTTTGCCACCGCTGTTTCGGTGGCCAAATGCTTGATGAAGGATGTCTTCCCTCGATATGGATTACCTTTGGAGATAGTGATGGACCAAGGAACAAATGCAAGTACTGACTCAGACTTTCAGATTATGCATAAATTCAGCTCACCTTACTATCCACGTGCTAATGGCCTGACTGAAAGAACCAATAAGAATCTGTTGAATATGCTCCGCAAATTGATCTTGGAATGTCCGGAACGTTGGGATCAAATCTTACCTACAATATTATGGGCATACCGGACCACGTACAAAGTGGCAACCGGAACAACTCCGTTTAAACTTGCTTACAGCATGGAAGCTATTGCACCAATGGAACTAGTGATATCGAGTCTGCGAGTTGCTTTATCTCAGAAATTGCTGCCGGAAGAATCTTTGCCATTTTGGTTGGATGCACTGAGATCATTGGATGAACAACGCTAGGAAAGTTTCATGATTCTTCAAGAAGTTCAGCTTCGTCAAGCCCATACTCATGATTGTTTCCTTAAAACCCCTGTCTTTACGGTTGACCAACTTGTTTTATTTTATAGTGCTAAAGCCAATCGTGCTGCCGGAAAATTTAAGTTACTGTGGTTCGGTCCATACTGGATTGCTGAACAAGTGGGACCAACAACTTTTCGGTTGGCGACTTTAACAGTTGTTCTCCTGCCAAAAGTGATTAATGGTTCTAAGCTTCGCCCATATCATCCGCCGTCTGATAACCTATGATGTGTACTTAGTCTTTTTCTAGTGTCACTTGTTTTTCTTTTTATCCTCGTATTTTCGTTGACCACTGACCATAATCTTCTCGTTTTGGTATCTAACTATGATTAATTGCCGCCTGTGTTACTGTTTTTGTTCATGCATGCATGCCGTAATTATGAAGGATATCTCTCCAATACGGTGCTATGATTAGGGTTTTGCTGCCTAATGTTTCTTGTGCTCTTACTTAATCTTGTTTTTTCTACTCATAATCCCTATTGTGTTTGTGTGATTGTGCGTTCTTTGTATTCTGTGCTTTCGTGTTTACTTGTGCGCGCCATGGAAGCTCTCGCGAATGTCGCTACCTTCCGTGCGAGTCTCACTCCAGAAGTGAGTGAGTATTTGCACACTCGTGGTCTGTTGGCCTTCGTTGAATCGCCCTGGCATTCAATGGAGTGTCATCCGTTCCACGCGCAGATTATTTCTGTTATTGCCACCACACCTCCTATAGAGTAGTGTTGGCCAATTACCTGTTTAAACCCTCATGTAGTCATTACTTTAGCCACATTCACTGAAGGTTTTCGACTCCCTCGGGAAGGATTGGAGAATGGTCCACTTCTTCCCCTAGCCACCATGAAAGAGTTGTTTCCCCGACACTCATCTAATGAGTATGCCATTCTTTGCAGACCCGAACCAGAGAGCACTGCTCTGCAATTCCCGGTTGCCACACTCAATCTACAGAAACGCACATATGGCATTGCACGCCCTTTTTATTCCATGAGAGATACTGCTTCCCGTGAGTCTGTAAATTTCATATCCTTCTTTTTCCGACGCATTCATCGTGAATGTGTAGCGGTTATGAAACAAATCGCTAAGAGTGACATCCCTCGTTCTCGTTTACACCATATCCTCACTTTCCTATTTTCGGTGATGCAAGCTGCGCAACCTCCTCCAACCGCTCCCTTCTTGTTACATGAGGAATCTACTCAAATGCTCGAGGACGAGGATGATGACGATGAAGATCTGCTTCAACTATTTTACCAAAAACGTAGATGCGTTAGCCCCTCCTAAAGTCAGGTGCAGGGATCCACTATAGGTCACGAAACTGAAGTATTTCACGACACTGCCACATCTCTTCATGTCGAATCATCCATTCCCTCTTCTCTACTCAACCAGCAAGAACATGGTGCATGCATGGAAGAATCCGAAGAAGTCTCTTCTCGAGAGGACTCTCATCAAAAGGATGAGGAAACTGTGAGGAGATCGTCGCTGAAATTCTCACAGAAGTAATTGCCAATGCTGAGGCTGTGATTGAAAAGGTTGAGGCGACAAATCAGAATACAACCGGAATAATCCTGATGCCGAATACTCTTATCCCCCTACCTCCGCCAATGAACCCTACTAAGCCCGTTGCAGTACGAACTAGTGCAATCGCTGATGTAATTCCCGACGCACCTACTCCATCTTCTTCTCCCGACTACTCTCCACCACCCTCCCCTCATCTGCTTTCTGCCTCTTCATCCCAATCACTTCCTGCTATTCCTCCTCCGATAGTTATGTTCAGCGAATTAGAATCTATGGGTCGCCTCCTGATCCAGTTTTCTCAGCAATTACCTCTTCAAATGAAGCTAGCAACCGAAAATATCCGGCAGGAATTGCAAGGCAAATGCGATTTGCTACAAGTGGATTTTGCCCCATTACAGGAAGAAGCCAATGTAGTCAAAGCAGAGAACCATGCTCTGCTGGTTCAGTTTCAACAACTCCAAGCGCGTGTAGCAGAGCAAGACAACCTGATTGGCCAACGCAATGCAACACTTGCTGAGTTAAATGAAAAGAATGTTCTTTTAGCCACTCGTGATGAAGAAATAAAGCAGTTAAAACAATTGGTGTAGGACAAAGATGATGCTCGAATCGCTCTGGGCAATTTACTGGAAGGAATGCGTGAAGATCTTGCATTAGTTACACAAAAATGACAAGAAATGGTAGATTTGGCTAATTAGAACACTGCAGAATTAAAGCAGGTGTCTAAAGAACTTTTCTAAAAAAGTTGTGAATTAGATGCAAAAATTGGAAGAACAATTCAGCTTAAGAAAGAATTAGCCGGAATTATGAAAGAGAGGGATGCGTATTATAAAACCATCCAATATCAAGTTCAGGAACTGGAACACAGAGAAAAGAAGCTAGGTATTCAAGCGAATAGATTGTCCAGAATTAATGCCCAAATTGTTGATATGAGGTTGAGCAAAGATGTTGCGTTAGCCAATGAATTTTATTTACAAGAAGCATTTCTGCAGGCATAGACAGATTTATTGATGAGTCAAGTTATTGCGGCTAGTTCGGTGAGAACAGACACACAACTGGTTGAGCTAGAAACTTTGAAGATTATGTTGGATCTTTAAAGCAAAAAATCACCAGAACCTTTAAACTAGCCAGAACCCTGTACATACAAGGCATAATTGATGAGCCTTAGTTTTATTTTTCTTTGCGGGTGAATCCACCGTGCGTGCCAGTGTTAGGCCGCCGGAATGGATTGTATTTTTATTTGTCATATATCGCACACACCGAAAAGGCGTAGCGAATAGTTGTAACTTTTTATCCATTAATGAAAGGGCATTACGGTGTGCTTCGGTGAGAGACGGGTTCGCCAGACTGTCTGTCTGGGCGACCGTGCAGAGATGTTGTGTTGCGGATTTGCAGATAACTTGAGTATTCTTATTTTGTTCTTGTCAAATTGCAGTGATTCATTATTAATAAAGTAACGTTGTCTTAACATTAATAAGTCTGTGCGACGTTGTGATTGTCAATTTGCACGCTAATGTACTGGGTAGCGATAAGTTGTTGCCTTGAAGGATAATTACTGCTTAATTGAATGTTAATTTGGGAAAATTAAATAAAGGGCCTCTACATTGTTAGACCCCTATCCATCCCCAAGAGCCCGAAACGAGATTAAAAGTGACTTGTCAGAAGTGCTTTTAACAATTCCTAAAGGTGGTGAAGTAATATGGGGTGGACTTGATTGGTCACCAGAAGAGGGTTATTGCTGCGCATCTGACAAAAACAACAGTGAGAAGGTAGAGGCCATATCTGATAACCAGAATTCAATCTTAAAGGATGTGGGACCCCACAGAAAACCAATTGCTGACAGTCCAAACAGAGGATTTGCCCATGTGCTATCGAGGAATGTTTCATGCAGCATCTACAAACATGAAAGAAGAGGGACCTTGAGCAGTGTCCAAGGGATGGTGGCCATCACTAATTAGTGTGATTCCGTATGTTGGTCTAAATTTTGTTGTGTATGAACCATTGAAATATTGGTTGATACAGAAGAACATGGTAAACAAGCCAGATAATAGCGCTGAGTTGAGCGTGCTCGCAAGACTTTGATGTGGAGCAGTAGCAGGCACAGTAGGACAAACTATTGCATATATATTGGATGTCCTACAAAGGGATGCAGATGGTTGGATGGAGAGATGGTCGAAGACACCTATTCAGTATGCTGGTATGGTTGATACTTTCAGAAAGACTATCCAAAACGAAGGGTTTAGGTCCTAAGGTTACAGATCTTATCATACTTCAGGTTTACAGTGCTCTTCTCAGTGAATTGAAGGCAAGGATTTTTAACTAAGCACCACCCAAAACAAGAAACGTAATCATAGGAAGAAATATTGTAGAAGCATCCTGGGATTTACTATGTTGTAGACCTAGGATGTGCGAAACAAAATATTTTAATCTTAGCTTGGTTTGGATTCACTCGTGATCATTCCTATTTCTCAAGCGTCTACAGAGCAAAGAGGAGGAAGAGTAGGCACAACTTGGCCAGGAAAATGCAACCACCTGTACACAGGAAGTGCATTCAAGAATGAAATGTTACCAACAACTATGTTTGAGATTCAGAGGATTTTATCATAAAGCATAGGAAGGCTTTGGAGCGTGAGAATGTATAAAAAAGGAAAAAAAGTCTTTATCTCTAGATTGATCTCATATTCAGTGTCAAACAACAAGGGGAAGCAGCCTTATCTACTCATAATGTGTTTTGTTATCTTACATATAAAGGATCTGTGGATCTTGATGTGATTGTTGATCCCGTCCAGCCTGCTAGTCTGGAAACTCAGTTATTTTGGCATTGTATGCTTCAGGTTGTGAGTTATTCTATAAAAAATATGCTTGGTTTTTGGTCAATTTGTTTCTGTTGATGGATATGCTTCTCATTCTAAATCTGTCCTAGAAGCTGGGTGCCATTGAGTAATGGTTTGAGTGCAATAGTAAGAATCTGCAAGAGCCAAGGATTTTTCTCCAACTGATGAAGTGCACCTTCGCGTATGGAGAACCATGGGTGGATTTGTGAACAATTTTTCTATCCTTCATTCTTCAAGAATATGTGTTATGAAGCTACACGAAACAAATGCTTCTTTAGGTCTCAAATTAACATTATTTCATGATGAAGAAGTAATTAAAACAATGTAATTAGTAGTCAAGCATATGTTTCCCTTGGGCATACAGGACTCATCATTTGGCGATCCCACTAGGGATGCAAGCTCAGCACATCCTATCAAGGAGTGTTGTTGGCTCGCTTGGTGCCCCACAATGTGGCACAGCTTGCGATCGAACCACAGAATAGAGGATGATATGGTGTTGTTGCAATTATTGCTAGAAGTCTATATTATATCCTTTGTATTTGGGTACCTTGCGGTTTGCTTCTACTAGTTGTATTCATTCTCCTTTCAGGGGAGTTATCCCACATGAGATGTACTTTGGAGAGCGCCTCCCAAATCTATATAAGGAGGACCTCTCCCCCATTTGAGAAATTTCTCCATGCATCATCTTCATTGCTTTTGAGTATCTCGAGTTTTGAGGCCCTCATCTAATAAAAATAAGGGGGCGCATTGCGAGTTTCAACAAGTGCCGGTTTTTGGTGATTAGAACCTCCTCGGGCCAACCAAACATTTTAAATTTTTGTTTGATCCCGGCGAGGATTATAGATTAGTGCCTTCACACTTTGAAGGTCGCTTCAATTTCTCTTTGGGAGCTTCATTTTGTACCAAGGAAGTGCTCTAGTATTATATTTCTCTTCTTCTTGCATATTTAATTTTACTTCCATTCCCTTCACATACTCTAGTTAAGTAAACGGGCAGAGTGAAATATGGATTCCAAGGGTAAACAAATCTTACACCACACTTCTCCCCCTAAAGAACAACTAGAGGACCCTGACCATAGGATGGAACACCTAGAGATTGAGCAAGAAGTTGAGCAAATGGTAGAAAGAAAAGAGCCGCAAGGAGAAGAATATTCTTACGTGGAACTCTACGATGAGTTTGTTACTCACAAAAAATTCACGGAGTTAAAAGAACAGACCCTTAGGTTAGAGAGAGACATAGGTAGCATGACATTACTCATTGAACAGCATACGTCTCAAATGATCTCACTTGAGACAAATGTCACCTATTTCCTAGCTAGGAAGGAAAGAGAAACCCCTAGTCTTCCTATAGATATGGCTAGAAAAGATTCTTCTTTTCCTAGTAAGCATAACAAAGAGGGTTCTAGGGAAGCTGCCCTCCTGAAAGACTTGAAACCACCTACCTTTACGAGGATGACCATGAGAGAAACAAGGATGAAACCTATACTTTTTTGAAAAAGTGGAATGATTTGCATCAACTGAAGGGCATCCCACCTGAGTACCGTGTGCTAGAGGTGAGTCTCTTGCTTGGCCCACGTGCTCATAAGTGGTGGATGAGCCTCAAGGAGGGGAACTCTATCCCTATGGAATGTGCTCAATTTGAAACTCTTTTCTTGAAAGAGTTTCTTCTTGAGAATGAAGAAGAGGGGACTGGGATGAGTGGGATAGGATCATCGAGAGAGGTAGGCCCTTGACGGCCTACATATCCCACTATAGAGAGATCATTTTGAAAATTAAGGGACTAGATGACTTCGAAAAAACAAGAGGATTTGTTAGGGCCTTAGATAAAGCCATCAAGAGAGAGGTAAGAAGAAATGCACCAAAGACATGTGAGGAGGCAATCAAGTATACCCAGATTTATGAGGACCATAACCGTCCTCAGTATACTCCTATGGAGACGGATCAACCTCTCAAACCTCTTATCATGATAAGTTTAAGAAGAAAGTTCCATTAGGGAAAAACAAATCTTCATTAAGAAACATGGATCCCAAGGACCTAGGTTTCCTACCAAGCAGTTTGAGAGGGCCGAGAGAGAGAACCTATGCTTTAGGTGATTGTCTCTTAGCCGTTTAGAGTGGAAATATCCACTCAATAAGGGGGAAGAAAAGAAGAGATAACTAGAGAGTAATACGGCCCCTGATAAGGGAAAAACGTTAGTCCACCTAGTGCAGGCACTTCCTATTCATGGAAACTCTAGTTGCAAGGGAGTCAAGGTGATGCACGAGGATATTGAGCACACCTGTGTTTGACTCAGTCATGATAGATGACTCTACCACTCATGATAGATGACTCTACCACTCAAAACTTCATAAACTATGCTCTAATAAAAAAGCTAAAGATTCCCCAACAACCCAATGCACATAAATACATAGTATCTAATGATACAAGGGGAAGACAAGAGGATATCGGATACTAAGGTATCCAATTTGTAAGTCAAAATGCAGAATTATATTGACCATATGGACTTCCCAATTATGAATATGGAGAGGACAGACCATCTGTTAGGAAGAGATTGGCTATGAGGGCTGGGGGAGACACTTAAATGTAGTTACCAAAACAACACTCTTGAGTTTGAAAGAAATGGAAGTAAAGTTTGTATACAGGGAGAGAGAGAGAGATGTACCTAGTGCATCTCTCATCTCATCTTTAGATTTGTATATTCTTTATCATTTTCAGCATGTACAAGACATCTTTTGTTTGTATAGTCCGGACTCTAAGCATTGTACAGACATTTCATCTAATGTATATTTTCATGCTAGAAATGTAAATATGGACAAGGGAGGTCTTCATTACCTAGTAACTCACCTTAGGCATCACCAATCCTCCTAGTCAAGAAGAAGGATGGATCTATGAGATTATGTATAGATTATAAAGCACTAAATAAGGTAATTATCAAAAATAGGTTTCTAATGCCTAGGTTGGAAGACCTATTTGATCTGTTACATCAAGCTAGGTATTTTACCGAGCTTGACCTTATATCAGGATATGATCATAGTAGGGTTATGAAAGCAGATGTCCCTAAAACTGCATTCAAAACTAGATATGGGCACTCTAAGTTTTTGGTGATGCCTTTTGGTCTCACCAATGCTCCTGCCACTTTCATGAAGCTCATGAATAGTGTATTATATGGCCTTATCTAGGGCAGTTTATAGTAGACTTCCTAGATGATATTCTGATCTATAGTAGATCAAAACACGAGTACTTGGAACACTTAACAAAATTATTCCAAGTGTTATGGAAAATTCACTCTTTGCTAAGGCATCAAAGTGTGAATTTTTCAAAACACACGCTAGATACCTTGGGCATATAGTTTCCCAAAATAAAATCTAGATGGATTTTGAAAAATTGGATATACAAAAATAGGAGCCTGCATGCCTCAATAAACAAAAAGAAAATTAAAAATGATATGAAAAAATTTACATGCACATACACACACACACACACACACACACACACACACATATATATATATATATATATATATATATATATATATATATATATATATATATATATATATATATATATATATATATATATATATATATATATATATATATATATATTGTTAGACGGCCACCGAACAAGGACAATTGTACTTAGACAGAGGCTTTTAATGTAAACAGAACCCTTTTGGAAGTACGCGGTGAAGAAAGATTCGCGCAAACCTTGTAACAGAATTCTATTTAAAGCAATGAAAAGAGAACGGCAGAGAGCCCCGTTTTTGGGAGTTGCAAGTGTATTGTGAGAGCCCCGTTTTTGGGAGTTGCAAGTGTATTGTGAGAGCCCCATTTTTGGGAGTTGCAAGTGTATTGTGAGAGCCCTGTTTTGGGATTTGCCATTATACTGTGTGTATGTAGGTGTTAACGAGTAGAGCGTTTTGGCTCTGTTCTGTTCTGTGCGCCCCTATCTGTGTAACTGTCTGTCTGCGTATGCGCGATACACTGCGGTGTTACGGATCGATACTATGAATTCGAGGTTCTGTTCGATAACGAGTTAAGGTATCTTTGATTGTGCGTAAGGTGTTAGTGTGTTGTCTATCTGTTATTTCTTCTGTGGAATAGGTAAGTGTGAAGAACAGATACGAGTTGCTGTGTGTTACAATTCTCTGTAAGTGACTGAGTCGGTATTATAGCCTGTGTTCAAGATTAGTACCGGTAATGTGTAAATACGAGTAGAATGGTGATAATGTTGCGGCACGTCATGCTGTCAGTAGGTATTGCGGTTTGAAGGTAGGCACACAGTAAGTCTGTGGACTGTCAAGAAGGATTGTGTGTTGTGGTCTTGTTAAGTTACTAAAAGTATTAGACTGTCATCCCGGACTACTGCTCAACTACTATAGCAGGAATAGTCTGGGAGCTCTGAGTTCCAACACGTTGGTCTAGTCTTAATTGTTCAGGAGCAAGTACTGAGCTAAGGCGTGAGAACCATAATTACGGTTGAGTGAGAAGTTGGGAAAATAGTACAGGGCCTCTGTCCAACAGACCCCTACCACTCCCAAGGACCCACGTGGCCAAGAATTAGTCTAGGTTACTGTAAGATTGACTACAGAGAACGAGAGACTCGGATATATCTGGTGCGCAAGTGTGGAACCAGAATCTAGAGTCTCTAACGAATGGCTATTTTGAACTAGTGATTAGCGTCTACGGAAACACTTAACAGTTAGTGTTTAAATATTTAACAGTTTAACATTTAACAATATATATATATATATATATATACATATATATATATACACACACACACATACACATACACATACACACATATACACATACACATATACATACACACACATACACATGAATACATATATACATATACATACACATACAATACACATACACACATACAAACACACATACATATATACACTTTTTTACATATTTTCATTCATAACACTTTTTTTCATGATATGTATTATGGTCCTCGTTGATTTGAGTAGCTACATATAGAGAGACATAAGATTGGGGGGAGAGACATGTCTCTAACAGATGGTGGAATATTTTCTCAAATAAATGCATAGTGAAATCAACATCAGAGCATACTACGTTTGTACATATGTATATTTGTATACACTTTTCTAGTATATTTGTAGACCTAGAATCTGTTGAGAATATGAGAGTGTATCTCCCTTTTGTATCTTGAAGTCACTCTATTTCCATTCTTTTTCCATTTTATATTATATCCTTTGTATTTGGGTACCTTGCCATTTGCTTCTACTAGTTGTATTCATTCTCCTTTCAGGGGAATTATCCCACATGAGATGTCCTTTGGAGAGCCCCTCGCAAATCTATATAAGGAGGGCCTCTCCCCCATTTGTATTTGGTTAGAAGCTTGAGGAGCCTACTCCATGCTCTTGGCAAGCTCATTTCTAATCCACATGAGTTTACCCATTTCATGGTCTACTCATTTTGAGTCTCACACACTCTTTGTTTTGTGAGTATACTCTTCTTTTCGTTTTGCTTCCACGTGTGTACTCTTTACATGGTATTAGAGTGCTAGGTGGAGGTCTTGGTGGTGCATTTGGCGGTTGATTTTGGTGGTGGTGGTGCTTGAGTTTGGTAGTGTTGCTCTCCACTCATTTTGGAGAAGCATTTTGCCATCACTTTACTCTTTGAGGCTTCATTTCGCCCATTTGCCCACCCTCCACCCATTTTCTTCATTGATTTGTTCTCCTTTTTACCCCATTTTCCCTCCCTCCCACCGTCTTTTGAACATTGTTAAGTGGTTAATTCCCTATTGGAATCTTTGTGTGGAGACTTTCATGGTCATTTTATTCTGCAAATTGCATATCTCATGTTGTTGAAGGTCTTAAAAACACTTGAATTTATTTAATTTGATCACTTCGTAATAATAGAATTTTGTTACGGAGCCAGGTTGTTAAGGAACCAGGTGTTTAGAAATTGAAAGGATACATTTCTGTTAAGCTCTTTCAGTTCCGCATTCGGAACGGAAGTTGTGATCAATTCCTCTGAGCTTCAGTGTACCCATTGTTTAATACCTCTGTAGTACATGGACCAGTGAGCATAATCACATATTTTGGGTGGTCACATAGTCTTTTGCATGTGTTATACATGCTATGTGCACTTGGTATGTCTTTTGAGTACCTTTCATAATAGAGGAAAACTCTGTAGCACGATAGAGATTGACGCACTCTAGAACACCTTCTCCTTACCTCCCTCTAGTCACTTACTGGTTATGCATTAATGTATAATGTTTATGCATTCTAAGCCGATATTTCAGCCATAGTTGGCATGTCATCTATATAGAGTGGCAGTGCACTTACAATCGAACCTCGGCTCCAAGCTCAGTACATGATCGTGCTGGCCGATCCAGCAATTCATACATGTGACACAAAAAGAGAATTGCACAGAAGGGGAGGGAGATGAGCAGAAAACCAAAGGGGGCTAGGAGCAAAGCAATGCAAGAAAATTTCCAGCACTTTGGGAGGATCCTAGTGCACACACACAGAGAGCAAGTTTCATCCTATTGCTCGAGCACTTTGGCACTTGTATCAGTCACGAGTAGAGACTCAGCTTTGAGCTGTGGATGCGGCATGGATCTATTGCAAAGCTGACTAATCTCTGATATTTGATTCTCTCTCCCTCAGAAAGCGGAGGAGGAAAGGCGTGTAGTTCAGCTCTATGGACCTGGTCCAATCAATAACGATCATAGAAATTAACCACAGATCGATTGCTCTCTGATGATCAACAGAGAAGGAGCACAAGAGCTGATCCTGACTTTGTATTGCGCCATCTCTCTAAGCAAGAGAGAGAGAGAGAGATAAAGAGAGAGAGAGAGATAGAGAGAGCAAGGCGAGTCTCCTATTTTCTTCATCACAGATGAACTACTCCGGCAAGGCACGGCCATGATTTTCTGAGCAACACTACTGAGAAGATCAGGGAAGCACCCATAGCTTCGTCTTGAGTAGCAGACAAAAGTGATGCCTTCTCCGAGCCGAACTCATCACAAAGAGAGAGAGAGAGAGAGAGAAAGAAAGTCATATTAACGTCTTCTGGAGGCCAAACTTGGCCTATGAGACAAAAGCCATGTACAAGTGTAGTAACCATGTGTAGAAAATGAAATGAAATAAACACAAAGGAGAGAGAGAGGGAGGGAGGGGGAGGGGGAGGGAGAGGGGGAGAGAGAGAGAGAGAGAGAGAGAGAGAGAGGGAGGGAGGGGGAGAGAGAGAGAGAGAGAGAGAGAGAGAGAGAGAGAGAGCACTGATACTCATTTCTCTCTGATAGAGAATTCATCACCTTGGTGATTTTCGGATCAGCTTTGATTGCAATTCATCACCTTGGTGATTTTCGGATCCACTTCGATTGCATTCTGTATACCATTGAGCACTGATATATGTGATTCGAACAATTTGCAGCGAGGGATGGAGAATCTCACGCACATTGGAGCTTCTGGTCTTGCCAGCCCAAGTTTTGGATAATACACAAGGGTATGCCAATTTTGGATAACACAGGGAGCATATGAGGGGGAGCTGGTAATTAGAATGGCCCTGAAATTTGTCAAGCAAGAGAGGGGGAAAAAATGCTAATTATAGCATTATCCTTAATGATGGTAAAGTTGATACACTGAACGCTGAGAGACCAGTTGCTGCAAGGTCACATGGAATCATGAATTTTGGTGTTCTGTGGTGTTGCAAAATTGCAGTCGTAGCTTTAACATCTCTAATGATGTCCACATTCTTTGCGCATCGTATCGTGGCCTAATGCATTGTATGCACCCATGCGTGTCTTGAATATGTGGTGTAAACCAAAAGTTGCATTACATTCGTAATATAAAGTGTGGGTATAGAGTGTGGTATATGATATTTTTCCTTGGATTCAAGGTATTCAACCAATGGTAGGTGTCCACGGATTAAGATCATCGATGATATATAAAGTTTTCACTTATACATTTTTTCCTTAATTGTTCCAAGTCACATCATAGAGGTAGTTAAATAAAAAGGCTTGTACTTCTCTAAAGGGTATTTTTGGACCAGAAACCCATTCCACTTTGTCCTTGGCAAATTATCTCCCAAAGAAATTGTTGCAACTTTCCAAGGGTGAGTGACCCTATCTTAGTGTTCACATTGGAATCATTCCTAAGCATTACTTTGTACTTGATCAAGGGTTTCAACTCTGTCTTTGGTACTTTACTCTGCCCTCATTTATATTTCTCACAAGCGCTTATCACTCAACACCAATAGGCACTAAATGCCCATTTGTTATATATCAAGAAATATAAGCAAGCAGACATTGTGTGTGTGTGTGTGCATCTGTGAGTTGGAGGCTAGTCTAAGCCCACTCACAAGCCTCTTTGAGTCTCACGCCTACCCTAAGGCAAGTGTGGTGTACAACGGGCTAATCTAAGCCTTCTCCTCTCGCATCGACTCACCTTGGTGTTTTTGCAAGAGTAGGGCTAATCTAAGGCTCCCCCCCATCTAAGCCTCCCCCTCCACCCCTCACTCAAACTTTGTTATGTCTAAGAGTGAAGCTAGCAAAGAAAAGGAACAAGGATAATTCTAAGTCTAATTCAAAGAGTGAACATCATTCTCACTGCACAAGTGAAGATCTATTTCTCAGAACTGAGCACAAAGAACTTGTGGTAACCACTCCCACGAAAGAATTGATTTTTGATAGTGGTGCTACATCCCACATGTGCAATGACAAAAAAGATTTTCATGAGTCTGAAGAGCATCAAGGTCAAGTTTACCTTGGAGACAACAAGTGTATTGAAATCCAAGGAAGAGGGAAAGTTCAAGTCATCAACTCTGAAGGAGAGACAAGTTACTCAAGGATGTCCTTTATGTACCAAACCTTTAAAAAACCTTCTCTCAGTGAAGGCCATTACAAAGTGCAACATGATAGTTCAATTGGATCACAACAAAGTTCAAGTCATTGATCGTGAATCCAATGAACGGATAGCTCAAGGATATGAAGACAAGATTCTCTACAAGGCTTGATGCCTTGGGCATTCAAGGAGGGTTGGTGTGCACATGGCTTATTGGCAAAAAGGTTCACTAAAAAGGGTTCTCAGTGTCAGAGTCAGTTATTTGACATTACAGATGTGACATTACAGATCTGACGAATTGACAAAAGAGGTTACAATTAAGTTTTATGGCCAAAGATTCAAGTCTTAGCTTGTGGCATTGCAGATTTGGAAATACCTCTTGCTTAGCTAAGATCTCTTCCAATCATCTTTTCAAAGGTCTACCTAGGATTCCAGAAGTGGAATCAAATTGCCAAGCATGTGCCAAACAAACAATTGCCCCTTTTCCTAAAGAAGCATCCATTTCTACAAATAAACCATTAGCATTAGTCCATGCTGACATTTGTGGACCTATGCATA
The DNA here is from genome assembly GCA_020310875.1 of Ceratopteris richardii. Lineage (NCBI taxonomy): Eukaryota > Viridiplantae > Streptophyta > Polypodiopsida > Polypodiales > Pteridaceae > Ceratopteris > Ceratopteris richardii. The sequence continues at coordinate 322,457 of MU260068.1, forward strand.
CACCTTCTCTAAGTGGTCAATCTAATTCTTCCTGCTTGTAGATGACTTCACTAGATACACATGGGTTTATTTACTCAAGCATATAGAGGATGCTCTTTCCAAGTTTAAGGAATGGATACAAACAATTCAAGAAGAGTTTCCAAGTTCATTGAAGGTCAATCACAACTTCTCCAAGTACTTGAAGCAAGATACTCAACAAGGCAAGCAAGATACTCAACAAGGCAAGTATCAAGCCAAGCAAGATACTCAACAAGGCGTTGCCATACATAAGAGTCGAAGTGTGATCCATATTGCCAAGGTTATGCTTATTCAAAAGCAACTTCCACTAAAGTTTTGGGGTGAAGCAGTACAGACAGCAGTACACATTCAGAACAGAGGGTTTTCAGATGTCTTGACGAACCAAACACCATTTGAAGCTTACTTTAAGAAGAAGCCAAGTGTGAGCTATTTCTGCATCTTTGGTAGTGATGCCTATGTCCAAGACCACGACGATAGGCCTAAGAAGTATATTTTCATCAGGTATAATGATTGACAAAAGGCATACAAACTCTACGACCCAAATAGTCACTCAGTTATAGTAACCAAAGACTGCACCTTTGATGAATACAAAGTATTCATCCCTTTTGGATCCTCCCATTTCTGCTTCAGAGGGGGGTCATTCCAGTTTTGAACAGTCACACTATGTGGAGCATGCTCTCTTTGTACATGACTTTCCCGATCATGATACAATTTTGGAGCATGAGGAATCAGAGATATCATCTCAGCTATACCACATTCATTCTCCTTTCAGAGGAGTTATCCCACATGAGATGTACTTTGGAGAGCCCCTCTCAAATCTATGTAAGGAGGACCTCTCCCCCATTTGTATTTGGTTAGAAGCTTGAGGAGCCTACTCCATGCTCTTGGCAAGCTCATTTCTAATCCACATGAGTTTACCCATTTCATGGTCTACTAATTTTGAGTGTCACACACTCTTTGTTTTGTGAGTACACTCTTCTTTTCATTTTGCTTCTGCATGTGTACTCTCTACAGAATCCTCATTGATTCGAGTGGTCAATGATTTTTGTTCAATATAGGTTGTTCAATATAGGTTATGCATCTGCACTTGAAGAAGAGGTAATTGAAATCAATGTATACAATGATAGAAGAGGACTAGGTGCAATGTGTATGTATATGTGCATGTACACACACACACACACATATATATATATATATACACACACATATATATATATACACACATACATACACACACACACACACACACACATATATATATATATATATATATATATATATGTGTGTGTGTGTGTGTGTGTGTGTGTGTGTGTGTGTGTGTGTGTTTGTGTGTGAGAGTATATATGTGTGTGTGTGTGTGTGTGTGTGTGTGTGTGTGTGTGTATATATATATATATATATATATATATATATATATATATATATATATATATATATATATATATATATATATATGTGTGTGTGTGTGTGTGTGTGTGTGTGTGTGTGTGTGTGTGTGTGTGTGTGTGTATATATATATATATATATATATATATATATATATATATATATATATATATATATATATATATATATATATATATATATATATATATATATATATATATATGTATATACCTCTTAATCTCCAAATGTCTAATCTATCTTGACTTAAGAACTCCTCTATATCAAGAATAAACCAAACTTTACACAAATGTCAAATTATCTTTCATATATGTTAAGGAATACTTCTTTGTATGAAGCTTTCTGCATCTTCAAGAGTCTGCTTCAAGAATGGACTTCAATCTCTGCATATGACTTCAATTTTAATCATTCAAATGATACTCACAAGTTCATGCTATCTTTGCGCAATCACATTGATCATTAGTTCTTTAAAAGAACTATTAGATTTCTAATTTGATCACTTAGATCAAACCTATGTCAAAATTGTCTTCCAGAAATGGTGACTTTTACATAGTCAACTTCTTAAGTTGATTATGGGGTAATATGGTATTCAATTTAGAAAACAAGATACAAGGATTTATTGACTCCTTAGATTTCTAAATCGTGAACACGAAAAGAACAAACATAGATTTGGGTAGAGAATGGCTTTGGGGATTAGGGGATACACTTAAACGAAGTTATTAGAACAATACTATTGATTCTTTTAAAGATGGAAGTATTTTTGTATTCAAGTTGAAAGAGATGTACCCAATACACCTCTTATATCATGCATATAGTTAGATACTCTTTTTGATTCACATCATGATGTACATGATGTTTATGAATTATTGTTTTAGATGTTCATTAATCTGTTGATGATTATGATATTTCAGATGTATCTATTTTGGATCATAATGTAAATAAGGACAAGAATTTTTATTACAATTTTTGTATGAAATTATGGTTGAAAGTTGTAAGGAAATAATGTTTGAATATAAATATGTAATTCCACTTAATTTACCAAAAGGATTACCACCTATTAGGGGAGATATTGACCATGCCATTGACTTAGTTGCTTATACTAAACCTATTTGTAAGCCTCCTTATAGACTTAGTTTAGCACAACATCATGAATTGGAAACTCAAATTTAGGATTATTTAGCTAAAGGATTTATTAGACCTAGTAATTCTCCATGGGCATCACCAATGTTCCTAGTGAAGAAAAAGATGGTTCTATGAGACTTTGTATAGACTATAGAGCATTGAATAGGTAACTATTAAGAATAGATTTCCAATGCCTAGATTGGATTATCTATTTGACCAATATACAAAGCTCAGTATTTTGCTAAGCTTGACTTACAATCTGGGTATCATCATATTAGAATAAAAGAAGAAGATGTACCTAAGATTTCTTTTAGAACTAGGTATGGACATTTTGACTCCTTAGTGTGCCATTTGATATCATTAATGCTCTAGCCACATTCATGACACTCATGAAAAATGTTTTGAGGCCTTACCTAGGAAAGTTTGTAGTCGACTTTTTGGATGATATTCTCATCTATAATAGGTCAGAAAAGAATGCTTGGAACACTTAGAGCTAGTTTTCCAAGTGTTAAGAGAAAAATACCTCTTTGATATAGAATGAAATTATGACTTTTTCAAACTAGAGGTTAGATATCTTGGCTATATCATCTCCAAACATGGAATTCAGATGGATCGTCAGAAGGTGCATGCTATTATGGAATGGTTGCATCCAGCTAGAAACTTGAAAGAACTACAAATCTTCATTTCTATCAACAATTCATCAAGAATTATGCCATGATTGTTGTTCCCATGATGGAACAACTTAAAGGGAAAGGGAAAGCCTTTCATTAGGGAGACGAACAAAGACGAAGTATGGAAAGATTAAAAATGGCAATAGCTACATCTTGATTGTTATAGATAGAAGAACCCAATCAACTATTTGTGGTTGAGACGGACATGAGTGATTTTTCTATATGAGCGTCTCTAATTTAGGATGGTTGACTAATGGATTTTGACAACAAGAAGTTAGAACTAGCTCAAAAGAATTACTCCATTTATGAGAAGGAGCTATATGCAGTTGCCCATGCCTTGAAGAAGTAATGTCATTATTTATATGGTGCCAAGGTTACGATAGAGTTTGATCAAGAGAGTATTAAGTGACTCTCTAATCAATCAGACATTAAAGGTCATAAGGCTTGATGGGAAGAGATCCTTCAAGAGTTTGATTATGAGCTTAGGTATAGGAAGGGAAAGCTTAATATAGTGGTTGATTTTCTTAGTCGAATGCCTATGTTCAATAGACTAATATTCACTCAGACCACTAGTGATCTACTTGAGTTCGTTAGAGGGAAATGTAGGCTTGATCCTGCATATTGTGTGATTTGGGAAGCCATAGAGAAAGGGGATCATGATATATGAGTTTCCAATGAAGACGAAGTATCGACAGGTACTCATAAAGGATTCAAGTGGAAGAATTACAGTATCCATAATGGATATCTGTTATATAAAGGAAAAGCTAAGTGTCCCTAAAGATTCTGAGATGAGAGGGCATATTTTTGTATGAGTATCATGACACACCTAGTGCAGGACACCTAGGAATTCACAAGAGTTTTGATCTTGTTAAGAAGCAGTTTTACTAGCCTGGACTTCATAAGGACATCCAAGAGTATGTGCTTAAGTTCACTAAATGCTACTCAATAAAGTTGAAAGATTGAATATTCAAGGATTGCTCCACCTGTTAAATATTACCAATCAGAAATGGAGGAGTATTTCTATGGATTTCATAGTAGGATTACCTAATACACAGAGAGGGCACCACTCAGTATGGTTAAATATGGATAGGTTGATCAGATTGGCTCGGTTTATTATGACATGTAGTATAGTGAAGATGCTTGAGTTGCCTGGATTGTTTATAGAGAACCTGTACCGATTTTATGGTCTTCTTTTAGACTTTTTTTTTTAATCCGGATAGGAAACTCACAAGCCACTTCTGGAGAGTAGTCTTAAAAATTTTGGATACTAAACTTAGCATGAGTACTATCAAGCATCCATAGCCCGCTAAACAAATAGAAAGTGTTTATCAAATCTTAGAGGATATGCTTCGAGCATCTATAAACGAAAGGCAAACTAATTAGGAAGAGTATTTCCTATAGTAGAGTTTGCACATAATAGTGCCAAGCACTCTTCCATAGGACATAGCCCATTTATGCTTATGTACAGGTTTCACCCAAGTGCTCCTTACATAGTTGGCTTATAGAATAAGAAATTACAAGCCACAAAGGATTTCTTGGAAGAAATGAATGATATGCTTAGGCTTGCTAAAGAAAGTATTAGAAAAGCCAGCTAGAGCCTATGCTAACCCTCAAAGAAGAGAAATGAACTTTGAGGTAGGAGACCAAATCTATCTTAGAGTTCCTCTAGGTCTGAAACCATAAAGACAGTGCCTTGTCCTAAGTTATCTCCTAGGTATTGTGGTCCATTCCCAATACTTAAGAGAATAGATCAGATGGCTTACTAGCTCCGACTTCCAGAAAGAAGTCAAATTCATATAGTTAGTAGGCTAAAGAAAAGAGTAGATAAATATGACAATCTCATTCTAGATAATGAGGTAATATAGCCTATTTGTGTTCAATCTGTTCCACATGAGGATGAGAGAACACTTCACAATAGAGAAACACAAACGAGAATTCATTTACATAAAGATTACCTAGTTAAGTGGAAAGATAGTTCAAAGGATAGTGCCACTTGGGAGCATGTTACAACCCTTCAGGGATAGTTTTCCACCTTTATGAAGACTTTACTGTTGGACTTTGATGTCTGCGTAATCACACAAATAGCACAAGGACGAAGAAGAAGCTTGGAGCACAACACACAATACTGAATTTATTACCAAGAGAATGTTCAAAGATAAGTGACCCATTAGGGTTATAGGCATATACACAAGCTGAGGGAAAAAAAAACTCTTAAAGAGGGGAAAAAGCTTGCCATCTCCATGAGTGACGTTCTTCCTTTTAGCAACTCCATTTTGTTGAGATGTATATGGCACTATACATTGATTTCTTATGCCACGCTCATCTAAAAGTGCATTAAAATTAAAATTCATATATTCCCCCCCTTGATCAAAATGAAGGGTGCCCATTTTACATGCTGATAGATTTTCAACCAAAACCAAAAATTATTTGAAGCACATAAACACTTCAAACTTTGCTTTCAATGGATATACCCATGCATGCCTAGAAAAATATGGAATTGTAAAACTATCATCCACAAATTTCACAACCAAGCTGATCTTGGCTAATGTTGAAACTGATAAAAAAAATTTGTTGATCCCTGGCACAAATAAAGCATCCGACAATGTAAAAGAACTACCATCAGTAGTAGTGAAAATAATCTTACTAACTCCCATGACAAGATAAGAGGAGTTGTTGGCACATGTGATAGTATTCCCTATAGGGGCAAACTCAACACTACGAGGAAATATGTTTTGTTGCTCCACTATCAAAGTATGAAACATCTGAGTCTACTGTAGACATACACTGATCATGAGAACATGGGTCATAACCACAAACAATATTAAATTCCCATTCTTCATTTTGCTCAAGATTAGCAAACTTTATTTTGGGTGTAGAGGCCTCTACAACAACCATTCCAACCTCTTTCTTCTTTGCCTCTTTTGCAACTACTTTTGGACAACTCTTTATGACATGATCATTTCCTTTAGAATATTTGCAAAAGATTTTTTGCTTTTTTGTTTTCTTCTTGTCTTTTTCATCCTTCTTTGATTGTGCAAAATTAGTAGATTTTTGCTTACAAGTAGATGAAGTCCATTTACCTTTGCCCTTCTAACTAGCTAGGAAAGCTTGATCTACAACACACATAATGGACCTATTTTCCCTAGATTGATCTTCTTGTAACATAATAGAGACTAACTCCTCAAATGTTAAGGCATTTGGATTTCCTTTCATGATCATTCAAAGAATAGAAGTAAATATTTGATATAAATCTAGAAGAATATATAAAATAGTCTACACAAGTGAACTATCTAGTAAGACTTCATCCGTAGAAATCAAACGCTCCTTTAAATATTTGATCTTTGTCAAAAAACTATCCATGGAATATCCTTCATTCATGTGCTCACTCTCCAATTGTTTTCAGAGGTAAGCAACACAAGCCTTATTCATTGCCTGTTATAAAGTGGTAAGTGTATCCCAAGCATCCATTATTATTTTGCAGGAGCAAATGTGAGGAATAATGGCATGTTTGAGAGACAAGGCTATGAACGCATATGCCTAAGCATCTCTGTCATCCCAAAAAAGTTTCTCTACAATAGGTGCATGTGTACCTAAGTAGAAACTTAGGGACTTGTGATGAAAGAGACTATACCTCTATCACCAACAAGTGCATATAGTGGTGATGATCACACATTTAAATTATCAATCCAAGAAGTATCAAAACATACACAAGTGAAAATGGTGCCATGATACTTGAAACATTAATAAGCACAAAAACAGACTTTTCTCTTAGCTTCAAACTCAAACTATAATCAATATCAGGTTCATTTTGAAGCTGTTGATGAGACGCATCCAAAGCTTGTTCTTTTGCCTGATTTTGACGAACCCGTTTCAAGTTATGGGCAAAAAATAGAGTTGCAAACTCTTCGAATCATGCCACACAGCTTCTCAAGCTTCAGACACACATTACACTCTTCAAAAAAGCAATGAAAAGGATAGATAACACCTCCACACACTCAATTCAAGCTAGAAACACACATGCAAGCTCACAAGCAAGGACATACAAGAGGAAGAAGAGGCAAATTCGAAATTCTTTTGCTCTCTATTCTCACAATGGCAAAAAAAAAGTCTCTACAAAGAGCCACCAAGTGACTTATATACATGTGCCCTAAAAATGGTCCTTTCACACAAGAGACCGAAACTTTATTGGAAAAAGTCTAAATTCCTATTTTACAAGGGTAATGTTACAATCTCTTTGGATATGCATCTAGAGGACTCCTCTAGTGCATTTACATGAGTGGAATATATTATAAGCTGGATATGTTGATATATTTAGGTAGTGATGTGTGTGAACACACTAGGACCGTCAGGGCACTTTTTTCCCTCTCTAGGAGGCTTTTTTCCCCAGCTTGTATATACGCCTATTGTCCTAATGGGCTACTTATCTTTGTACATTCTCTAGTAATACATTCAGTATTGTGTGTTTTGTGCTCCAAGCTTCTTCTCCTTCCTTGTGCTGTTCGCGTGCTTCCGCAGACGTCTATCTCCAACAATTGGTACCAGAGTAGGTCGACGCTTCATCTAGGGCGCCGTCGACACTCCTTCGTTTGCCGTCTCAGATTCGCATGAAATTTGGTGAGCATACTCAGCATGTTTCAGAGATCAAAACATCTTCACTCTGTAGTGCCGAAATCGCGATCTGAGCTCGTTTCGGCCTCCGAACGCACTATCACAGTGCTTATGTAGGCTATTTCATCTTTTTGTGCCAAAGGTATATACTAGTTTCTGTTCGCCAGTATAAGCGTCTCAAAGTCTGCTACAGGTCTAGCAGAATTCATCTAGGCAGTTCTGTCTGGCCATGGCTAAAAGGATAAGTTGGCTGTTGAGGATAAGTTGGATGGTACCAACTACCCATTATGGGCTTATATGATGCGACATGTATTGGTTGCAAAAGGATTGTGGAACATTGTGCAGGGTGTTGAAAGACGTCTTGTTATACCTCTGACTAAGGTACTACAAATACAGGTGCTGGAGCTGATGAAGATGGTGTCGAAGATGATATTCCGCAGATTCCTGTTCGTGCTGCTGTTTCTGCTGCACCCACTGTAGAGCAGATTCGCTGGGATGGCAAAGATGCCCAAGCACATGCATTGATAGCTTTGTCTGTCAAACATGCCATTATTCCTCACATTCGCTCTTGCAGAACAGCTAAGGATGCTTGGGATACACTTACCACATTGTACCAAACTAGGAATGAGGCTTGTGTTGCTTACCTCCGAAAACAATTGGAGAGTGAGCACATGAATGAAGGTGATTCTATGGACAGTTTCCTAACGAAGATCAAAGACTTGAAGGAACAATTGATTTCTGCTGATGAGGTTATACCAGATAGCTCACTTGTGCAGACTGTTTTGAATGGTCTTCCTGATTCATATCAGAGTTTTGCTTCTACTCTTCGGTTGATGATGAAAGGCAATCCAAATGCCTTATCATTTGAGGAGTTAGTCTCTGTTCTGTTGCAAGAAGATCAGTCGAGGCAAAACAGGTCCATTATGCGAGTTGCAGATCAAACTTTCGTGGCTAGTCAGAAGGGCAAAGGAAAATGGAGCTCTTCAACTAGTAAGTAGAAATCTGCTAATTCTGCATATTCAAAGAAGGAAGATAAAGATTAGAAGAAATCAGAAAAGTAGAAATTGTTTTGTAAGTACCGTAAAGGGAATGATCATATCATAAAGAACTATCCAAAACTGGCTGCTAAAGAGGCAAAGAAGAAAGAGGCTGGAATGGTTGTTGTAGAGGCTTCTACACCAAAAACAGAGTCTGCAAATCTTGTGCAGGAAGAAGAATGGGCGTTTACTATTGTCTGCAATTTTGACCCATCTTCTCATGAGCAGTGCATGTTTGCAGTAGACTCAAATGTTTGGTATTTTGATAGTGGGGCGACCAAACATATTACCTCGTAGCGCAGTTTCTTCTCTTCACTCGAGCCTGCCCCTACAGGGAATACTGTTACATGCACCAACAACTCCTCTTATCCTGTTATGGGAGTTGGTAAGATCATCTTGACTGCTACTGATGGTAGTTCTTTCACTTTGTCAGATGCTTTATTTGTGCCAGGGATCAAAAAGAACCTGTTATGAGTTTCGGTATTAGCCAAGATTGGCTTGGTTGTGAAATTTATTGATGACAGGTGTACAGTTCATGATCTGTCAAATGGCGATGTTATTATTGCTTCTGGCATTTTATGTCGTGGGCTATATAAGCTCATAGACTATGAAAGATTTGAAAATGATTTGGCACGTGCTTTGGTCATTTGAATTTTGCTAGTTTGCTACGCCTGCAAAAATCTGAAATGGTGTCCTCTTTGCCCAAACTTGAGGCACCTGGAAAACATGTTTGTGAAGGCTGTATTTTGGGCAAAATGCATCGTTCCTCCTTTCCAAAAGATGGTTCAGTTCGGGCTACACAGAAATTGCAGCTTGTACATAGTGATGTCTGTGGTCCTATGCACACACCCTCTTTTGGAAATTACCTTTACTTCGTGACTTTCATTGATGATTTTTCCAGGCATGCATGGGTATATCCACTCAAAGCAAAGTCCGAAGTGTTCATGTACTTTAAATAGTTTTTGGTTTTGGCTGAAAATCTGCCAGCATGTAAAATGGGCACCCTCCGTTCTGATCGAGGGGGGGAATATATGTTTTCTAATTTTAATGCATTTCTGGCTGAACGTGGGATAAAACACCAGTGTACAGTGCCGTATACACCTCAATAGAATGGAGTTGCTGAACGAAAGAACAAGTCACTCATGGAGATGGCGAGGTGCATGGTCAAAAGTCAAGCTTTACCACATAGTTTCTGGCTTGAGGCTGTCATGTGTGCAGCATATGTACTGAACAGGTGTCCCACTAAAGCGCTGTAGTTTATCACTCCATATGAGGCTTGGCATGACCGCAAGCCATCTGTTGCTCATCTGCGTGTTTTTGGTTATTTGGCATATGCACTAGTGCCTGAACAACATCGCAGAAAATTGGATGATAAGGCAATAAAATGTATTTTTGTTGGGTACAGTTCTGAAAGTAAAGGCTATCATCTGTATCATCCACAGACTAAACTCATTCTAGTTAGCCGTGATGTTGTCTTTGTGGAAGATGCTATTCAGCCATTGTTTTCATGTACTAACGAGACATCTGTTAGCTCCAAAGACATGTATGATACTTTGATGCCTCTTTTTACAGGTGGACAGTCTAGTGCTGGTCCTAATGAGGCAATTTCTCAGCCTTTGCAGGTTTCATATGATGATGCAGATCATTCCATTTCTGATGCAAATTTACATGATCCACTTATTGATGAGAGAGCTGATATTTAGCAGGCAAAAACTATGCCAAATGGCTGGTGCAGACTTTGCGTGACAGCAAATTACATGCACCTTTGTCATATCATACTCGTTCACGCTCTCATAGTGCCTCTTTTGCATCAGATTGCTATGTTATGGCTGCGTCTAGTCTCTGTGATGAGAATGAGCCTGTTTCTTTTGATGAAGCACGGAATTCAGAAAATTGGATGGCTGCTATGAAATCTGAATATGATGCTATAATGAAGAATGGTACATGGTCTTTATGTGACTTGCCTCCTGGCAAGAAGGCCATTGGTACTAAGTGGGTATACAAGTTGAAGCATAAACCTGATGGTACAGTTGACAGGTACAAGGCTAGTGATGTGTTATATGTTAAGCGTGCTAATGATGTGCTTCTGATCATTGTTGTCTATGTTGACGACATGCTGCTCATTGGTCCTATTGAGAAGCATATTGCTGATTTCAAGGCTGATTTGCATGCCTCATTTGAGATGTCTGATTTTGGGCATTTGCGTCACTATTTGGGCATTCAGTTTATGCAAGTTGATGGTGGAATGGCTTTGTGTCAAACGAAATATATTGACACATTATTGCAGCATTTTGGCCTTGAAGAATGTAAGCCTATTGCCACTCCTATGGAGACAGGTTTACGATTGAGTCTTCATGATGCTGGAGATGCATTTGATGCTGTTCTCTATCAGCAGGCTGTTGGATGCTTGATTTACTTATGCATTACTCGGCTAGATATTCAGTTTGATGTCTCACAGATGAGCAAGTTTATGCATTGCCCAGGAGTCATGCATTGGAAGGCGGTTAAGCGCATCTCTCGCTACTTGAGTGGTCCTCGGCTACTTGGGTTGTTTTATCCCAAGGGGGGATCACTACCGCCAAATTTGCATGCTTTTTCTGACTCAGATTAGGCTGGTTGCTATGACATTGTTTGTCCACCAGTGGTTTTTGCTTCATGCTTGGTAGCTCATGTATATCTTGGTTGAGTAAGAAGCATCCTACTGTGGCCACTTCCAGTTGTGAGGCTGAGTATAGGGAATCTTTCACAGCGACTGTTGAGTGTGTGGCTCAAACGCCTTATGGTTGTTTTGGGTGTTGGCCAGTCTTCTTCCACCACCATCTTCACTGACAGTCAGAGCGCATTGTCATTTGCGAGGAACCCTGTGTTCCATGCTCGCACTAAACACATTGAGGTGCATTATCACTATGTAAGGGAGAGGTTCTCTATTGGGGAGATCAGCTTGGCATATGTGCCCACGCAGTATATATATATATATATATATATATATATATATATATATATATATATATATATATATATATATATATATATATATATATATATATATATATATATAGCAGGAGAACATTGCATACCTTTTCACGAAGGCTCTGCCTAGGGAGAAGTTTGAAGCTTTCCACAAAGCTTTGGGCTTACTTCCTTTTGTGGAGTGATTTCCATATAGCTTGGCACTTCCTTATACATGAGTGCCAGCTGCTTGTTCACCGCATCACTCCCAGGGGGGATTTGTTGATATATTTAGGTAGTGATGTGTGTGAACACACTAGGACTGCCGGGGCACTTTTTTCCCTCTTTAGGAGGTTTTTTCCCCTCGGCTTGTATATACACCTATTGCCCTAATGGGCTACTTATCTTTGTACATTCTCTAGTAATACATTCAGTATTGTGTGTTTTGTGCTCGAAGCTTCTTCTCCTTCCTTGTGCTATTCGCGTGCTTCCGCAGATGTCTATCTCCAACAAGATATTTTACAAAAACGTATGCCCAATTTTGGAAAATTTTCAGGGGGCTTCTTTCTCTTCTCTTTTCTTTGCTTCTCTACTCATGGCTCTTTGCAACCCCTTTTTGTCTCTATCGTCCCTTGATATGCTTTTAATGTATCTTCTTTTTTGGTTTTCTTCTTCTTTTTCTTTTGCTTGTCTCCACTTCCACACGTTCCCCTCCTCAACTCTGTCATCCACGACAGGCTTTAGAATGCGATGGAAGTACGTCTAATATACCTTTTTCTTTGTATCATTTAGCAGATCTGCTTCACGCATCATCAATTGTTTCCACTATTTTGACTTCACTCCATCATGTGGTGCTTGTTGGTGTTAGGCAAAAAAACTAAGTTCATAGGCCACCAATTTGGCATTGAGATTTGCAGACATTTTTAAAAAGATTTCAGAGTCTATTTCGATGAAGCCCATAAAAAATGCTTCTTCAAAGGTCTACATGTATATACTAGGCAAAAACATTAATCTTGAATAGTAGGCCATTATAGTAAGTAGGCTAGGCATAACAGAAAGGTAAAAAACTAGTATATTCATTCCTTGATTTATGCTAATGAAGTTCAAAAATGTGTATGTGTTTGAAGACTTTCAATACAGTGAGGATCATGCTAAGTATTTTATTTGTTAACTTGATGTTGAGATCGGGGACCGTGGCGTATCTAGATAACCAAAATTCTATTGTTCTCACCATATACTCTTTAGTGGGGAGGTAATTATGCGGGGGGCTCAAAAGTAGCAGAAAATTGAGCCATTGTTTATTGATTTTACTTTGTCTTTGCAACTTCCAAAACTCTGGCTAGTATTGTTGATGTAGTGCAGGACAAAAAGAGGGATTTACCTATAGGAGGTATGGTGCCTCTTACCAGTGCACCTGCAAAGTCAGATTCTTCTCCAAAAATTTGCATCTCCAGAGATGATCGATAGCTTCGAATTCTTGTTGAGTATAATTAAACGTGTTTGTCGTGAAGTCGAGTTGCTCATCCAGATCCTTCTCCATAGTCTTCTTGATGTACCTTCAGGTCTACTCTTTTATAATCCCATATGGTAGATTGAAGGGCTTCATGATTTGATCTAAATCTTTGCTCTTGATCTTAGCTTCTTTCATGACTTTCAGCACTGCATTTTAAAATTCTTTGTAAGATGGGACACTAGTAGTGCCCATTCGCTGTGACTTAAGTCTACAATATATGGCATTGGATGGTCATCAAATTCATCTACTGCTTGCTCCCTTATTGGTGAATGAGTTGCTGGGGGAGAAGGAGGGCGTAACTCAGTCTCGTCAGTAGCCAGGGTGCGTGGTTGCACTACTGGTGTCCCCAAGTTCTTTGTGTGTTCTAATTGTGCTCTGAGCTCTACAATGATTTGATCTTTCTCTTCATGTTGGTGCCTACTTGCCTTGAGCTCTTCTTCCACTATGGCCTTAGCCTCACAAATGATCCGGACTTGATCAGCATCTTGCATGCATTGCTCGGTGTATTTGTGCACTACTTCTTTCCACTTAAGATTCAATGCTTTTGTGTTTGATGCATACTTTTCTTCTAACTCAGCATGTCACACTTGCTCTTGTTTTCATTGATCTTCAAGTTCTATTAACTTCACTTTCAGTTCTTGAATTCCTTCACCCTCAATGGAGTTCATTAATTCTTTGTTCTTGGTACATAGATTGTCCGCTTCATCCATGTAGACTTTTATTTGATTTTCTAATAACTTGCTTTGATTTATCATGCAGACCTTCTCCAACTCATTTGCATCATGTTGCTTTTTCAAAGTTAGGATTTTGTTTCGAAGATCTAATATGGATATTGTTACCTCTTCCAGTTTCCCTTTGATCAAAGTTCTTCTTCTTTACATGATTTAACTCTTCATGCTTGGGTTTCCAATTCAACCGTCTTTTGTGCAAATTCCCATTGGGTATTGATGACTTTGACTGAGAGCTCCTTGCTCATGATCTGAAGTATATTGTTGGCCTCAAGTAATTTTGCTTTTTCTTTATCTTCCTCCATCAAAATGGTTTGAGCATTCATAGCAATGTCAATCATACTTTTTATCAATGGCTTCAATTGATTCACATCGACATTAAGCCATGTCTTTGATATAATGGGTTCTTCACCCATCCGCACATCTTTATCTTGAGCGACATGTAGAGTATCTTGACTTGGCTGCCTGATATGGAGTTGTACTCATGGCTCGGCCCCTTTAGTTGTTGTTGTTGCTTCTCATGGCTCTTGTTCTTTAGATTGCACTTTGTGAGAATCAGCTACCACATCCAATGGTGACAGTTCTGCAATCACTTGGATGGGTATTCTAGGTCCTTGATCTTCATGCACTTCTTATTTTGGATGCACTATGGTCCTAGATTGAGTGGGAAAAGCCTCTTTGAAAAGAATTGTTTGATCGTTTAGTTGAATGGTATACATATGCTCCATTTGCCCTTCTCGCATAGGATAACCTTGCTCCACTTGTGTACTTTCAACCTTAGGTTGATTTTGAACTTGGTTCAACTCATCCCATTCTTGATTAGCATGCTCATCCATGTGTATATTAGTATTTAACATATCTTGATCCTCGGATGAATCTTCATCAGAGCTAGAGTTGTTCAAACCCAATTCTTCATAGCAGTCCAACTTCGATATGCTCTTGCCTACTTGTTGAGACTTATGTAGTTTTCTTGATTGATCATACTGGAGACCTTGTGCGGTAAGGTTCACTTGACCCTTAGCTTCTAGGGTTGTAGAGAGGTCACGTTGAGTAATCATTGGAGGTTTTGCAAAGGATGCTTTTTGGAGTACATGTACTCTCTTATATTGTGGAGTGTCCATTACTTTCTCTTCTTGAGTGCAATTTGAATGTCTCATAGTAGTTCTGGAGCTAGTACCAGCCTCTTCCATTGCAGTAACTCCTTTCTTCTTCTTGGGTAATGTTGTACATTTTACATATTTTGACATTTCCACTGTGGAAGGCATTTCCCATAAACATTCTCTTTATCTATGCTTTCTAATTATATAATTTCTCTTCTCTTTGGTTTTGCAAGAGGTTTTTGGCGTCGATTTTTTGGAATTCGACAAGAGACAATGTTCATTAGACTTTGACGATAGCGATCCAAAGGAGGGACATACCTGTAAGTGATTGTTTTATTCTCTATTGATAGAGAGAGAGAGAGATCTAGAGAGATCTAGAGAGAGAGATAAAGAGAGACAATGAGAGAGAGAGATAGAGATAGATACACACACACATGCATACATACACACACACATATACACACATGCATACATACACACACATATGCACACATGCATACATACACACACACATATGCACACATGCATACATACACACAAACATATCCACACATGCATACATACATACACATATACAAATATGCATACACATACATATGCATACATACATTCACACACACTCACATACATACATACACACACTCACATATACATACACATTCACATACATATACACACACTCACATATATACATACAAAAACATACGCATGCATACATATATACATACACAAACATATGCATGCATACATTTGCACACATATGTACACACAGACACAGTAAAAAAAATCATACGATTTTTAAAATATAAAAATCGTAAATGCGATTTAAATCTTTTTAGCGATTTTTATTCAAAAAATTAGCGATTTTTATGTTGTTGGCTGGTTGTTCCCCATTCTCGCACATGAGTATTTGAGTATATTTTGAGCTTTGTTTTGCATTTTGCTTTTCATCTAAGCCTTGATATGTTGATCTTGGCTTGAGTCTTGAGGAGCTAGAGAGAGAGAGAGAGATTTCAGCCTTGGGACACGGAGTAAAAAATAAATAAGAGATTTTTTATTCAACTACTAGCATGTGATCTTGGGCATGAGAGAGTGAAGTTTTGAGTATAATCCTAAGTTTTTGTTAAGCTTGTCCTCTTTAGTTTCTACATTACATTATATATCTTTGTATCCATGGCAATGAATGCATTTGTTCCACCATGATATTATACAATCAAAATAATAAAACCAAGCTGTCTATTAATAAAACCTACATTGACCGTATGACATTCAGATCTGCATCTTTTGAATTCCCCATACAGACTTTTGGTTGCATACCTTATGTACAAGAAAAAATAAAAATCTCTCCTAATGAATAAAAACCTCGATTTTTTTTTTTTTTTTTAAAAACCTCTACGATTTAAACGATTTAAATCTGCGATTTAAATCTCTACTTTGTACTATGCACACAGATACATAGTACATACTCACATACACATATTCATGAATATGCATGCATGCATCCACACATATACATACACTCACATACATACTACATACACACATCCATATACATACACACACATATACATACACACTCACATACATATATACACACACACTCACATATATACAGACACACTCACACCTATACACACACACACTCACATACATATTACATACACACACATATGCATACACACACATATGCAAATACATACACACACACATATGCATATACATATATACACATATGCATATACATACACACACATATGCATATACATACATACACATGCATATACATACATACACATATGCATACACATATGCATACACATGCATAGTACACATGCATACACATATATACACACATAATATATATATATATATATATATATACACACACACACACACACATGCATACACACATATACATTTTTTAGTTCCATGTCTTTAAGATTAGGGTTTTAGGTTTTTACATACATATAATAGAAATAAATAAATAAAAAATATCTTTAGTATCAAAATAAATAATATATATAAAAATAGGTGTTTAGTATAGATAAATAAATAAATTTATATAAATATATATATAAGTAAATATATATAGTCAAATATATAAAAAATAGGCGTTATCGTTTTTTAATTAAGTTAAATATATATATGAAAAAGAAAAGAAAGAAATTAGAATATATAATTAAATCTATATAAAAAATAGGATTTTAATCTAAATAAATTAATATGAAAATAGCTAGTGTTTTGATTATATATATAACTAAATATATAAAATTAGAATTTTAGGGTTTTCTATCAAATTAAATATATAAAAATAGGATTAGGGTTTTTGTGCTCTTTGCACATGCATACACACATATACACATATACACACATAATATATGTACACATACACAT